>CM055826.1:14367930-14642301 GCA_029582265.1 Zoroaster sp. YZ-2022
TAATCCTAATCCCCAAGTATTCTGGCTGAACCTTCCTGAATCCTCCAAAATCCGTTGTTTAGATTTAAGCCCAATCTAATTCAAAACGGTGGGAGCCACTTTTGGAAGGAAATATGTGATTATGTTCAGTAACAATCTAATAAATTTGTGGTAATCTAAAAGCCTCAGTCAGCACGTCAACCCCTAATGCAACGGGCATTACAGAAGAATAATATTGCATTATATTGCTTTATTAATCCTAATCCCCAAGGTATTCTGGCTAGGAACCTTCCTGAATCCTCCAAAATCCGTCAGTGCACTTTTGGAAACATGCCCTTATCTTCAAAATGCACCATGCATTTCCATATTCAGTACTTATGGCCTGTACTTCTTGCCAGGTAGTAATTTTTCCCCATTTGAAGAGGTGACAGTACCAGTTTCCAGCAGTGCTGAATTTTCCACAAAAAGTGCCCCTTGGAGGATTTTGCAGGATTTGGTGGGGGAAGGGGGGGGGGGGGGGTAGGGTTAAGGGTTTTATATACATTCATTTTTTGGCTATTTCTCAGTTCCGAGCTCTGCCCAATTCTGTCTGATTTCAGTAGAACACGTTACATTATGTCTTTATCTCGTTGTCTCACCTGCAATGCGGATCGACACACCTTGACCTGCCCGGCTAACTGCATCCACGGCTCCCCGTCCACCTGGACTGGCATGTCTGTATTGAGCTGGATACAAATCTGGATAATGGGTGGAAACATCAGCATGACCATGGTAAAACAATTCAAGTCAATCTTCAAACGCACGGCAGCCTACATTACACTAATAGCAAAATGTGGGTTTATATCACACTTACTGATATATATACATAAGCCGTACAGACTGTTACGAGACTGTACGTACGGACTGTCATGAAAGGAAGTATATAGTGATGGACCTTGCTTAACTTTCTGTGATTATTACTATTATTATTATACATTTCTGGTAATGAAACCAAGGATGTCTCAAAAGCACACTTAAGCACTGTAGCTCAGAAGCCTGAGGAAACCTGTAAACAAAGACGCTTGCTATGTGAACCAGAAACACTGGGGCAAACCCCTACTCTACCATAGTAATTTTTATTATTATTATACATTTCTGGTAATGAAGCAAAGGATCCCTCAAAAGCACACTTAAGCACTGTAGCTCGGAAGCCTGAGGAAACCTGTAAACAAGGGTGCTTGCTATGTGAACCAGAAACACTGGGGTAAACCCTAACTCTTCCACGATAAGTGTTCTGGGTTCTTTTACATGCATTACTTAAATAATCTAGTACACGGGACCTACGGCTTAACGTCCCATCCGAAGGACGAAGCAATTATGATTAAGTGTCTTGCTCAAGGACATAAGCTCCGCGACCGGTCAGACCGGGTTTCGAACCCACATTCTGACAACACAAGAATTTGAATCTGATGCACGAGACCGCTCGGCCACGACAGTCCATGGTGAAATTTCGCAGGTTAATTTCATGATATATTATCTTGGAAACTCGAGGGTTAATAATAATAATAATAATGTGTGGACTTATATAGCGCACGTATCCACCAACTGAGTGGTGCTCAAGGCGCATTATATTATTACCCCTGCTCATAAGGCTCATAAATCATTCCTGAAACCATCTCAGCTCCCTGGGGATTATACAGCTCAATTGCTGCCATTACAGCGCATATAGGGCTAATCAACCAACTCTGCCCTCACAGGTACCCATTTAACCCCTAGGTGGAGAGAAGCAATTATGGTTAAGTGTCTTGCCCAAGGACACAAGTGTCACGGCCGGGATTCGAACCCACATTCTGCTGCTAACACCAGAACTTGAGTCCGGTAAGCTAGACCGCTCGGCCACGACACTCCACAATGAAATGAATGTAGGTTTCCAAATACCAATGCTGCATACCCTTCTCTTTAATTAGACACATTATTGCCTAGACTTACAGCTATAACTTGGTGTGAATAGATACAGTACGATTTGCGGTGATACCATGTATTGAAATAATCTCTTTTTGAGTAGTGTGGCTTCTGAGAAGAACCATTGGTTAACTCGACGTTTCGATCAGTATGCTCTGATCGTCTCCAGGGTGATTGCCTAGGTCACTTTAATAAATAATGCCGAACGGCTGACAAATGCTCTTGGTCGATACTTACATTAGCTCCCTGTGCCAGTCTGATTCCTGTTCTTAGCCCGCTCTGAATCTGTCCCAGATGGACCACGCCCGTCAAGCCCACAAGCTCCAACAGCCCATCGTCATGGCGACACTTCTTGAACATTGTATCCTGGCCGTCGACGCCCCACGGGTCGGCTCCACCACCCCAACTGTGTAAGTTGCAAACAATTATACAAAACAAATAAGTTTACATCTCAGCAGGGCCGCACCTCTTTTGAAAATTTGTCTTGGAGCGGGCCATCTTTGTTTTTATAATACACAAGTCAAAATGAGTCTTGTTGCTAAAATAGACTGGTGTCCCTCAGATTGTGGACTCCTTTTTAAAGTTAGCTTTGACTGCCAGTCAGGGAACCAGACAAATAAGGAACCACTGAATAACTGTGACAGCTTCACTTCAGAGTTACCTTGAGATGTTGAGTATTAACATGCCCTCGATGGATGGGATCTCAATCTGCCTCCCGTCAACCTCCACTCTTAACTCCTTCTGTAATTCCTTGCAAGAAGTCCGCCTTCCAAGTTTCCTCATCCCAAGGCGAAAGTAAACCCCCTTATTGTGCAACCTATTAAGAAAAAAACAAAATTATATAAAACCTATATATCGCGGAACCCGCTGCTATATGGGATTCTGGCCGGCCAATTGTCATCGGGGAAGCTCAGTGGTCGAGAGGTTAAGACGTCTGCACTAGTAAGCAGGAGGTCGTGGGTTCGAATCCCGCCCAAGTCGCCTGTGTAGTTTTTTTCACAGACACTCGGAAAGCACTGAGTATGCAGTGCTATACACACGTCGGTGTAGGGCAAAATTAAATCAACTGTTTATCTCCCGACGCAAGAATTTCACCAACCTAAAACCAGATTATAACTACTTTTTGTAAAAAAGAGAATATCCTCAATTTTGTTTGTTTTACCCATTCTGATTCTCTTTTTCGGCCCACAACTGAAAACCCTGGCGATATTGGCTAAAACCCTGGCTATATTTACCGTATACGGTAAATATAGCCAGGGTTTTCAGTTGTGGGCCGAAAAAAGAGAATCAGAATGTATGAAACAAACAAATATGGAAACGTACTGCAGTTTCATTATTAAGCGTTTACAGAAATTGTGTAATTCAGTTTAACACATTTGTTATGTAAAATTGTAATACAGCAAATTGTTGGAAATTTACTGTAAATTTACATGTTTGCTGTAAATTTACATGTTTTTTTTAATAGTTTAAAAAGGGACAATGTCATCACGGTCAACAGGGCATGACTGAAAATAATACCCCACATGATAAGTTCATACTACCGTTGCTGCTAAATAAATGAGCCAGTAATTTTCAGTCACTGTGTTCATCTTAAACTAGGACACCGATTCCATGCCCTGTAATTCCACATGCTGATATGTGAAGTAGTTAGTCATGACAAAACACGTTGTGCATGTCTCCGTTTCCACAACTACTAAACCAAACATAATTCTGAGACCAGAATGAACCAGTTCAAACTGGATACAACCAGTTGCCACTCACCTACTGTTGAACTTTTCCGGTTTCTCCTCCCTTGCCATATGAAATCCCAGACAGAGGTCGGCGTCGATGCCGATACTGAAGTAGTTATTCATGACAAACATGTTGGGCATGTCCTCGTTTCCAGAGTCGCCGTTAGACGAGTTTGATTTGTTGTCACAATCCATCAACTTTGTCTGGTCCGTATCAAAGATAACAGTCCATCTGCATGGAGTATTACAAATAAACTAAGAATCAAATGCCAATTAACATTATTTCACTATCTAAATGACGTCAGATTGATAGAATTTTGTTCGCGATAGTAATGATGAAATCTTTCACATTATTTTGAATATAAATCCAACCAAAAATAGTTATTATGGTAAATATACTACTCAAAACAATTTAGGGAACACCAGATTTTTAACATCAAATACATTTGTAATGTTCCATGAACCGGGATTTTCATTTGCAACCCACTCTCTCTTTCAGTAGTCATGTCATGAAATGTGTAATCACTACATGCATCCTTTATCATCTGTTTCATTGTGCAGTTGTTTCTCATCAATTCTGTGAAACATTATGTTTATCTGAAATAAATGATCTTGCTTTAACTGAGATTATTCCGGTGTTCCCTAAATTGTTTTGAGTAGTATATCTTGAATATATTACAGGGACAATATCATCACAATCAACAGGGCATGGAATTGGAGTGGTAGTTTTAGATTAACTGAATAGTTTTAGATAAACACAGAAATAGTTTCAGATTAACTCAGTAATTTTCAGTCACTGTGTTCATCTGTGTTCATCACAGTTAATGAATTTCAGTCACCGTGTTCATCACAGTTCATACCTTGTTGAAATTCTGCTCTGATCGTGATGATATTGTTCCTTTAATACTGATATTATTTAGGAATAATATGATATGACATAAAACACAATAAAGGGGGCCACTTTGCATCCATCATGTTAGCAGTTTTTCCAATGGTTGTTATTTATTTTTAAGTACCTGAAACCGACCAAAAAATGTTTCAACATGTGAATGGACATGCAGGCTTATACTAGAACTAATTTGAGTTGATTTATTTTATTTTTTTATTTTTTTATTTATTTTTTTACCCTCAAATTTCCATAAAAATTGGACGGAAAAAGTTACCTCACTTTTCCGTCCATTTGTTGATGGAAATTTTAGGCTAATTAAAAAAATAATAGTAATAATCAACTCAAATTATCTTAAGGATAAGCATGCATGTCTATTCAAATGTTGAAATTCTTTTTGGGTGGTTTCAGATATAAAAAAAAAAAATTACAACCATTAGAAAAACTGCTAACGTGACGGTAGGAAAGTGGCCCCCTTTATTGTGTTTTATGTCATATTATTTACAAATGAGTATTCTTCCCTAAATTCGACCTGGAAATGATTTCACTTTTCTTAAAAGTGAAATCATTTCTAGGGAAAAAATTGATACAGCAGCAACACACCGAGTTACGGTGTAGTTCTACTATCACAATTTTACCATTTGCTTCTTAACCAGTTCGCGTCGGAGGCCGTGTATACACCAAAAATTTTTTTGGACAGCGGATCGGAGAGCATCTAAACACGCCACAGGATTCTCGGGAATATTTGTATAGATTCCCGGTCGACGTGGCAACGAGCCATAAGCATACGGTGGAAGACGCGGTCTCCCCGGTCATGCTCTGGTGAGCACCATTGGTCGTGTTTGTGCGGTAAAAATAAACCCGCCACGGCGGTTCGGAAAAACTTTTTTATTCCCGGTGCGAACTGGTTAAATAAGTACAAATCCTATACTTTTACCGAATTGTTTTTTGATGAAAAATCACGTTTCCGTTTTCTTTGAATTTGTAGTTCTTTGTTTAAACAAACAAAAAAAGCTCTGGATTGAACTGACTTTCAAAGAGTTAAAAAAATATTAAGGATCTTTAAAAAGGAAATCACCCATGAAATCTCACCTGTCTAATTTGACCTCCTCTGAATCCACAATAGCCTGCAAGATGGAGTAGAGCTCATCGCCCTGCTGATAACCACCTCCCCACTTCAGGACTCTTGAAAGGTCATTACCTGTGGGTCAAGACAGGTCAAAGGTCAAACAGGAAGGAATCATGACAGTTAGTATTAGTATCATTTGAAACCTTATTTTAAAAGTTCCTGACAGATACTTTGGACACCTGATCGGGGGGCCAATGCTTAGTAGACAGAGCTGCTTAGCAGATTTAAATCGCTTACCAGAAAAATTTGCTTAGCAGATTTCTTTGGTTACCAGCCAAACTTTCATACAAAATGTATGCATTTTGTCTGGTAGTCTGTTTTATAACGCTTACCAATTTGCTTAGCAAAAATTCTCTGCTTAGCAGCTCTGTGAAATTGGCCCTTGTTCTTAATGGCAATCAAAAAATGAGGGCACATTCCCGTCTTTGCCATCCCCCTCTCCCCTGTATTCACCAATGGCCTTCATGCAACCCACCTGTTCCTAATGGCAGTATAGCTATGGCTGGATTGCTACAGACCGACTCCTGTCCGACGTCATCTAGGCACTGCAGGACCCATCCCACCGTGCCGTCTCCGCCGCATATCAGTATGTGATACTCCCGCAGCTGGCTGAATGCATGTAACCTGGAGTAAAAACACAGAATAGACAACGATACGTTTATCGGTGTAGATACTCATCCCCGGCACCGGTGGGAATTATGTTTAGGCTTCGAGAACTCTGTCTGCACTGTAGTGCTTGCTGGGTACAGAGCGACTTAGACACAATCTTATTAAACGTCTTCATTCAAGACTAGACTGTACAGGCGGCCGTGTTCACAAACAGCCAAATGGTAAACGGTCAAATGGATACGTACGTCACCATGCATACGGACTGAAACAAGCAGAACAAAAGAAGTGGCCACAACAAAAAAACACAGACAG
Source organism: Zoroaster sp. YZ-2022 (assembly GCA_029582265.1). Taxonomy (NCBI): domain Eukaryota; kingdom Metazoa; phylum Echinodermata; class Asteroidea; order Forcipulatida; family Zoroasteridae; genus Zoroaster; species Zoroaster sp. YZ-2022. The sequence goes on from CM055826.1 coordinate 14,374,517, forward strand.
AATGACTGACACAGAGACCCATATATGAGGTTTATACTTACCCCGACAGTGGACTCCCTTGACGCAAGTTCATGACCTGACAGATATAGAGACAGAGATACAGAGAGACCGACAGACACACAGAGAGGTATCAACAGACACGTTTGTACCTACCCTGGCAACGGAACCCCCCTTGACGCAAGTTCATGTCCTGACAGATATAGTGACAGAGAATACAGAGACACAGAGAGGTACATGTATCGACTGACATGTTTGCACCAACCCTAGCAATGGACTCCCTTGACACAAGTTCATGACCTTACTGTGGTATTGAGACAAAATCACAACATGCCTGACAGACAGAGAGTACACGTTTGTACATGTACCTATACCGTGGCAAAGAATCCCGTTGACACAAGTTCATGATCTTACAGATATAGTGACAGAAACACAGGCAGACAGAGTCACAGAGAAGTACGCACAGACACGTTTGTACCTACCCTGGCAGTGGACCACCTTGACACAAGTTCATGACCTGGTAAGGGTTGACCATCTTGGAGAGAATGTCCAAGATTTCGATTCCCTGGCAACCGCCACTCTTGACATTGACGAAGAGCAGGAGGGGCGTGGCCTCGGGTCTTAAACAATCAATCTGAGAAACGGCAAATAAAAGGAGAACAAGTGAGTCACCAAAAATTAAAATCCCAATACACTTTTTGGTATTAAACATGGAAATGATGTGCATTCATACTTTTCAGAATCGACGAATAAGACTACGGATGAATATGTGGCATTTTCAGCTTAATAAAGGGACAATATCGTCACGATCAGAGCAGACTTTTGACAGAGCATGGAACCGGTGTCCTCGTTTACGATTAACACAATTACTGAATGTTAGTGGCTCATTTATGCAGCACAGGCCTACCAGTGCCTAATCTACCAAATATAGGTTTTTAAGCAAAATATAGGTTATTGTAGGTTTACCAAATGCCAAAAAATAGGCTTTATATGGGTTATTTCCCATGAATTATGCAGTGAACATTAAGTAACAAGTTTTTTTGCAACAAAGTACATTACCCCATACCCTGTCCAGCAGAAAATCTAAGAGCGGTACACATGTTACAGTTTGGCCATAAGGATTTTATGAGGAAGTTGAAAATGTGTTGCAGGAGATTAAAAATATAGGTTTTTATAGGTTTATAATATGTTTTTTGGGGGAAATAAAGGTTTTTATAGGTTTTGCTGGGAGGCCTGGCAGCAGCAACAGTAAAATGACCTTATCATGTGGGGCATTAGTTGTGAACAAATGACAGCTGAGGATGTCAGTCAAGTCTGTGTTAACAATAAGAGCTATCTGAGATCTATTCATTAGTCAAGGGTCTTTTGGGCTCAGTTAGGGGATTATATAGGCCCATAGGCCTGGAGCAAAGCCTGGGGCAAAGCCTGGTGTGGCAAAGCCTGGGGCAAAGCCTGGGACAAAGCCTGGGGCAAAGCCTGGGCAAAGCCTGGGCAAAGCTTGGGCAAAGCTTGGGCAAAGCCTGTGGCAAAGCCTGTGGCAAAGCCTGTGGCAAAGCCTGGGCAAAGCCTGGGCAAAGCCTGGGCAACGCCTGTGGCAAAGCCTGTGGCAAAGCCTGTGGCAAAGCCTGTGGCAAAGCCTGTGGCAAAGCATGTGGCAAAGCCTGTGGCAAAGCCTTGGGCAAAGCCTGGGTTTCTCAACGGCTTGGCTGTACCATGACTTTGGCCCTCCTTCATTATGTATACGTGTGATTTCTCTAGACATTGTTGGCTGTCTGAAATATGGAACACAGTACTGATAAATGCACACATAAAATAATGACAACTTGTATAAAGTGCACACGCAATGCCCAATGGTCACCCTATCAGCTCCACAATGGGTGTGTTTTCAGGGCTACGATGTGTACGGAGCTGCTTGCTAGAGCAAACACACATGACGAAAGACTCAGAATGAATGAAGAAATCCCTTACATGAATTTCTGGAATGAAGATACAATTGACGGGTTTGTCTTCATATGTTGCATCTTTGAGTACGTGGTAGGCCTGCACAGCTACATCGTGGTCCTCAAATGCGACTATTGCTGCTCCTAAACACACACAACATTACAGTCAATTAACCCCCCTATTATTGATGCACTTTAGTGGAAAGTAGCTACAGAGGTCAAACCAGTCAACTTGCCTGTTTTGGACTGTTGACCCAAATGTGCACACAGGGGCATTTTTGACTGGTTTTTACTGTCATTTTGACCACCCTGAACAATACCAGACAATGCTTTTACCAGTCAAAAACAGTCGACTCATTTTGACCTGTAAATGTACATTACTACACGTAAGGTTTGACAGTGTTTGACTTTTAAGTGCACTAGATATACCTTAGGAAGTATTTCAACATTTTGACTGATTTTGACCCTTGTAGTAGTAGGAGGGTTAATAACAGGGGTGTGATTTGACAAAAGTAAAAAATCCTGAAAAATGGGTAGCGGGTCTGGGTCTCCTTTTGGTCTAGAGGACAAAGCCCTCCTGAACCTCCTGGATGTTTCATTTTGGAGGATTTACAGACTCTCCACATCCCCACAAACAAAGAAACTAGAGGTTTGGCCACAATACAGGCTACTTCTTTCTTTCCTTGGTGGCTACTTCTCTTCTGTCAAGAAAATTTTGAGTCAAAGGGCGATTTGTAAAATAAATCCTGAAATCATGAAAAATCATGAAAAATCACAGGCCTGTAATAATCAATTTATAAGTCTCTGGTTTCTGGTCATAAGTCGTCTTCAAAACTGTGGTGACGCACTTTTTTGTTGTTGCCAACCAGTGAAATACGTGATACATACGTACGGTGGCGAAGAGAGGCCTCACAAATCGGGCAAGCATTCATACGCCTATGTGAAAAAGTCATTTAAAGCACAGCACGGCAGAATTACAATCGATCCAGCAATTTTGGCTGCAACTGGACATCGTTTCATAGCCAAAAAAATAAAAATAAAAATAAAAATGCTAAGGTGCAGGTGTGTGGCGACGTGCGTGGACACTTTTTGGGGGAGAGAGGGGAGCCTTTGTTTGCTTTCCCATCAACTGAATAAGGTACTTGTCCCAATTTTATAGAGCTCAGTGAATGGATTGATGATTGATGGCTTGTCACAAAATGTCACGTCACAAAATTTCAAATTTGTCACATAAATGTCCCAAATGTCACAGAATTTTTGGCACCTTTTGCACAGAATGTCACATCAGTTTTGCCTTTGTCGCATTTGATTGGCATAGATTAAAACATCATGACCAGTTGACCGGTGATACTCATGTCTGTTTCATGAAAAATGGAACCACCACTAAAATGCAACATCAGATTACACTCTGTGTAAATCTACACTGAAGACTCGTAAGTCCAAAAGAAAAATCAGGAAAAAGTGAAAGATTGCCCAAAGTGCCTCGGAAGTATAATCAAACTAAAGATGTTGCACTGCCCACTAGCCTCAGGATAGTGAATGGACCAATAGTAAGTTCTTTGTCCAAATTTCTGAGGTTATCAAGGAAATTTTTCATTTTATTTGTTCAGTCATCTACATTTGGAGCTGGAATGTGCCAGAATGTCAGACAATTTTTAATACTTCTGTTTATGTTCCTTTTGTCACATTTTGTCACAAAATTGTCAAAATGTCACAGAATGTCACAGATTTTTGGTCAATGAAATTTTGTCACAAAATGTCACCATGTCACAGATGATCCATTCTCTGAGAGCTGCTAAGCAGAAAAAATTGCTAAGTAAAATTAAGCTGAGAACCAGCCAGAAGTAATACACACTACATGACAATTTGGCTGGTAACCAATATTTGCTAAGCATAACTTTTCTCTGCTTAGCATCTTTGTGTGCTGATGAGCATAGATGTAACTACACTGGTCCCCCTGTCTTTATCCTATATCAAGGATATAGACAGGCTCCAGGCATGTTACCATTCAAGGGGTTTCATTGGATACGTTGTGCTGAAGATCTGACGTCACACTTCGAGGCGGCTCGTGTTGCTAGCTACCAACCAAGGTCAAAGTTGAACATTGGGGAAAATATGGCGGCTGCACGGCCAGGATCTGGCGTAATTCACGTGCCTCTAGCTCAAAGCGTGACGTTAGATCTTCAGGCTAAGATGTAACATACTAGTTTCAGAGACTAACCGTGTTGGACACTCATTGTGGGGGGGGGGGATGTAGATTTGGGGGCGGGGCAATATGAGGAAGTGAAGGAGGATAGAGACTTACCGTATTGTACATAGACTTTTCCTACTGAGGTATACAATGGACATCCCCCTGCGAATTTAAACAAAGAAAATAATAATAATAATAACAATAATATAGCGCACGTATCCACCAAACTGTTGCTCAAGGCGCATTATATTATTACACCTGCTCATCAGGCTCATAAATCATTCCTGAAACCATCTCAGCTCCCTGGGGAGTATTCAGCTCAATTGCTGCCATTACAGTGCATATAGGGATAATCAAACACAATAACCAACTCTGCCCTCACAGGTACCCATTTACCCCCTGGGTGGAGAGAAGCAATTGTGGTAAAGTGTCTTGCTTAATAAGGGACACAAGCACCATGGTCGCGGTTGGGATTCGAACCTACATTCTGACGACTCAGCCATCAGAACACAAATCCGATGCACTAAACCGCTCGACCATGGCACTCCAAATAATGAATGAATTAGTTCATAAGAACAATGTATAGCACATCACAAAAAGACGAGACACCAGTTTTTGTGTTTTGATTAACCCTCCTACTTTCGCTGTACTTTTAAATGGCAAGTACGTAGCTACAGAGGTCCAAATCAGTCAACTGCCTGTTTTTGACTGTTGACCCAAATGTGCACACAGGGGCATTTTTGACCGGTTTTTACTGTCATTTTGACCACCCTGAACAATGCCAGACAATGCTTTTACCAGTCAAAAACGCTCAACTCATTTTGACCTGTAAATGTACTTACTACATGTAAGGTTTGACAGTGTTTGACTTTTAAGTGCACTAGATATACCTTGGCAAGTATACCAACATTTTAACTGATTTTGACCCTTGTAGTAGTAGGAGGGTTAATAGGGGACCTTCACTATAAATATTTATTGACAAAGTTCTTGCATCGGGGATATAAACAATTCATTTTAAGGGAGGATGGCCAAAATCATGGTACAGCCAAGCCTTTGAGAAGCCTGGCCAGGCCCAGGTTACCTGGCATCCTAATCTGTCTTTTGCAAGTCCTAATCATGTAACAATGCAGTACCTGAAAATTAACCAAACCTGGGATTCTGGAGGGCCTAGCCCAGCTAAGTAGAGCTCATTATAATGGCTGCAATTGTGAACAAAAGACAGCTGAGTTGTCAGTCAAGTCTGCGTTAACAATACGAGCGATTTGAGATCTATTCATTAGAAAAGGGTCTTTTGTGCTCAGCTTTAAGGGGATTATATAGGGGATTATACAGGCCAGTAGGCCTGGGCAAATCCTGGGCCTGGCCAGGCTTCTCAAAGGCTTGTCTGTACTATGACTTTGACCCTCCTCCCTTAGAGGTCTGCACTAGCAAGCAGGAGGGCATAGGTTCGATTCCCGCATGTGGAGGTTATTTTGTCCACAGAAACTGGTTCCTAGCCTCGTCCCCGACCTACCTTCTTCTAAGAGTTGTCTGACGATGTATTTGTACTTGTGCTCTGAGAGGTTGATGGGGAGGTTGCCGACAAACATCTGAGCGGCGTTGACGGGCTTCCTCTCGTCCATTCTCTTCAGATGGTATCTGGTCTGCCTCACCTGAAGCAAGGAGTTCTGGGGATGAGGATGATCATTAAGAGGTTATTAAAGAGGTCAAGGGTCACGCTGCTAAAACATTAAGACAAACATGATTCGCCAAGGGTAAATGTGTTCACATACAGCTGTTTTTTCCATAGACTAGTCCCCTGCCTTTATCCTCAAGAGTAGAGACAGGCATTAAGAGTAGGCCCAAAACCTCAACAAATGTATCGTGAGTAACCATGGAATTGCCCACAGACACTATTGGTAATCTAAAAAAAAAACCATAAATGATCCCCAATTTACATTTAATTTACTCGGTGTAATGTTCATGATGGTATCAAACATCTCTTGAAATATTTCCGTCTCAGGTGCTTCAATATTGAGTCAAATTAATCAAATCATTTTCGCGAATGAATTTCGTTTTTTTCATGTGGAGGCAAACATTTGTAATGAATACAATAAAATATGAAAGCATCTTTCCCTGGTGGATGTTTATGTATGTGGGGCTTTCCGAGATAATGGGGGTATTTTGCACATACTGTTTTGTTTATTCAATTATGAAGACCAGCATGTTGTTTTCTTTGATCAAGTATAAATATAAGCTGAAGTACACTTCAGAGAGATAAGGAGAATAATTTAGTCCAGCGAAAATATCCACAATTTTTTTTTCATAGCATGACAGTCCATGTCCACCATAATAAAACACTGCCTAAACATAACACTGTGCACAATGGTGATTTATAACATGTTTAAAAATGTATTTGTTATTTTAATTGGTGTTTGAAATGATTAAAATTGTGAGTGAAAAATGAACAAATATATTTGTGATGTTTTTGAACTTGTTGTGAGTGTTTTATTTATAATTCTCATTGCTCAAAAATGCGGTCACGCTCGTAACGTTGTCTGTCCCCCTAATTACGAGCGTGGTTGCGGTCACATCCAGCCAACTGTTTAATTATCATAAACATTTTGCCTTGTTATGATTTCCCCCTGGACTCTTTTTAATAATGATACACACTACGGGTGAGGCACGGATACGGTATTGTTTTCTTGCGGTTTCAAAGTTTGTGGGCAACGATCCGTCCACTCGATGTCTACGCTCGTAACATCGACAAAACAAACCACCAACTGCAACTGCAATAGTACAGCCGCACCGCGTTGCGCAGACCCAAGATGTGACATCTGGGAGCATCTAGAAAATTCCAATTCATTCGCCATTTTTAGCTTCTCCGTAATTTCGCGCCACGACGATGGACGTCTGTCCATAGAATTACGAGCGTGGTTCTTGTGACGGGCGTGGTCTGTACTTATTCATTTTGCCGTGATTTTACAAAATCAGCTTCTATACACACAGGCATACGTTGGAAGGTACGTTTCTTGTTTGCCCACAATCAATTTCATCGAGAATTTGAGCAGGAGTATTTCAGCATTTGTCATGGGAAAGTCGCGGGACCGATCCACTGTTGTGTGGGGCGTTAAGCTCGCACAGAGACAGAAAGCAGCTCCGTCCCGTTACTAACGAGCGTATGGTGACTTTTGGGTGAATTAGGGACTTCTCGCAGTGGATTTTACTGTATATGAGACTTGTTATAACACTGAATGTCAATACCGTAGAGCTAATGACTACTTTTGATGGCTGAAATTTATGTTGCACAATTCCTGTCTAACGTTAAATCCGCATCGGACGGAATTTTTATTCGGTCCATTTTACGGCGTTGCCTGAGCGTTGCCTGAGCGTGGCGCACCAATTTCCTTTCCTCTCATGCGATGCTGCCAAACTTTTGTTGAAAAACTTAACATTCAATAAGTCAAATAGTGGTAGACCCTAGTTGGAAATTTGGTCATGACATTTTATCGAATGAGGGCCTATTCTAATTCAAAACCATGGTGTCCGGAAATTGGGCGCGAAATTTATTAACGTTAATTTTTTTTTTTTTTTTTTGGGGGGTAGGCCTAGTCCGATTACATGTAACTTGGACCCAACATTGACCTTTTTTAACATTTGGACATTAGGCCTATCTACCTACCTTGTACAGTACAAGAAAGCCGATTTTTTTGGGGGGGGGGGGGGTGATTTCAATAATCCATGAAAATCTGAAAATAGGCCTGGCCTACCATACCTACCCACAAACTTACCCACAAACTTGCCCACAAGCTTGGGGGGGGGGGGTGGTTGCAACGTGCAGTATGATGGTAATTTGTATACTTTTCTTTGAATAAGATATAGGCCTATTTTTGGAAAAGACTGGCAGCGAACGAGGAATGGAACACGTTAAGGCCAAGTGAAAAAAAATACCAGTTGATCATCCCCGCCCGCAAAAGACAACAGGCCGTTAAAAATAGGTATTTTTAAATTTGTCTGTGTCATTAGAATCTCAAAGCACCAAAACAGCAAAGGGACCAAAACCTGCTAGCCAGCCAGCGGGAGAGCAGCCTGCGGGTGAGCAGCCAGAGGGAGGGCAGCCAGCGGGAGGGCAGCCAGCGGGAGGGCACCCAAACCCTGCTGAATCCAACAAGATCTAACATCTGTAAAATGCTGTTGTATCTTGTTGGATTGAGCAGGGTTAGGGTTAATGTAATGTTGTGTTAGGAAACCGTGAACATTTTTTCATTCACTGCATTGGAATTAAGAAAGGAATTTCCCTAGGATCTTCCTTTGTTTCTGGCTGTTATCCATTGTAGTTTGTTTGGTAATGTTAATCGTTAACTTCAAGTTGTTCTTCTGGCGTATGTCCTTAGACCTTCAGCTCCGTTGAGGCAAGCCAGTCCAGCGTCCTGACGTCAAGATCAATTAGACCACGTTTGCCATTCGGGGGGCGGTGTTTAGGGCAGCTATTTAGGATATGTTCCACAGTTTGTAGTGGGTCTCCGTACTCACATTGGGCACTGTCCGCAATACCCCACTTCTGCATTGCTGCCCCAAAGCGTCCTACACCTGTCCTTAGGCGGTTGAGAGTTGTCCACTGCTTTCGGGGCAGGTGCTGGCCAGGAACGTCTGTGGGGTCGTCGACATAGTGGTGTAGCCTAGATGGTTCTGCTGACTTCCACTGGTCCCTCCATTTTGCCTTGACCCAGGCAGCCTTGGAGGTGTCGGCTGGTATTGAGCGGAGCAGTTCTTGGGCGTGTGTGGCAAAGGGGTGCGGGACTTAAGGCGCATGCGCGGTGTCTCCATGATGGTCTTGTGGAGGAGATGGAATTCACTCGCCTGTGCCTTTCGAGCGAGACCCAGCATGGCTCCTTCTCGCCTAATCTCTGCTGGGCGATTCCTCCGAGGACGGGCAGTTGGTTTGCTGGGGTGGCTCGTAGGCATCCGGAGATAGTCCGTAGGGCGGTGTTGAGGGCAGTGTCCAGCTTGTTGACGTGAGGGCTACGGCACCAGACCGGGGCACAGTACTCAGCGCTGGAGAAAACCAGGGCCTCGGTGGAGATGCGCAGTGTCTTTGTGGAGGCTCCCCATGTGGTACCGGCTAGGCGACGGATCAGCGCGGCACGGGAGGTTGTCTTTACCTTGACACTATTCAGATGTTGTTTGAATGACAGTGTTCTGTCGAGCTTCACCCCAAGGTATGTGGGGAAGGGCTGGTACTATAGCCGGGTGTTATCAACCATGATGTTAATTTTGCGGGACGCTTCCATGTTGTAGAGGTGGAACATCGATGCTACGGTCTTGTCAGCACTAAGGTATGAAGACAAGATGTTCATGTCTTCAGAGAGGCCCTCCTCTACTGCTTCCCAGGTTGGCTTGCTCAGTAGGATGGCCAGATCATCTGCGTAGCCGTACTTCCTTGATTGTGTGGCAGGGAGGTTGTAGATGTAGATGTTAAACAGCATGGGCGCCAACACTGAGCCTTGTGGGATACCGTTCTTGAGCTTTCTCACCCTGCTGCTTTGGCCGTTGCTGGTATGTAGCCGAAAGCTGCGGTTACTCAGCATCTCCATTATGAAGCTCACCATGTGCTTGTCCGGGATGGTTTCCAGAAGCTTCATGTGTAGTCCACGCAGCCAGACAGTGTCATATGCCGCTGTGAGGTCCAGGAAAACGGTGCCGGCCTTCTCTCCTGCCTGGAAGCTGTCCTCTATGTCTTGGCACAGGAGGGTCACCTGGTCTGTTGTTGATCTACCGCTTCGGAAGCCAGCTTGTTCTTTGGGCAGCTGGGGGTCGATCACTGGGTTGAGACGTGCCAAAATAAGACGTTCGAGGAGCTTATATGGAACGCAGAGCAATGAGATGGGCCGGTATCCCTTGGGGTCGTCGCTTGGCTTGTTTGGCTTCAGCAGGCGATCACCTTGGCGGCGCCAGATCTTAGGCAGCTTTGAGTGCTGGAAACATGTAGAGAGGAAGGAGCGCAGCCAGTCGGTTGCCTTCTTGCCTTGGTGTTTAATGTACTCCGGGTGGATGCTGTCTATACCTGGTGCCTTACCGGTCTTCAGGTGTTGGATGGCCTGTTCGATTTCTGGTGTTGTGAAATCGGAGGATAGGTTAGAGTCGCATCCTGGGGCCCTGGACAGCTCATGGACTCTCGCTGTTGTTATTCTGGCGAAGTCCTTGTCTGCATTAGGGAAGCGGCCATTGCTTAGCAAGAGCGACGCGATGGAGTTTGCAGTGATGGGACACTGTGCTGGGGTTGTTGACCTTCCGGTCAGCTTGTTAATGGCCTGCCACGCCCGGCGGCTAGAGTGTGTGAAGTTGATTGACTCCACAGTCTCTGTCCATCGTTGCCTCTGTTTTTCATTGAGCCTACAGAGTAGGTCGTCTGCTGCTTTGTCCCTGTCTTCGCAGGTTTGAGCTTCTGCATGGGTGCGAAGTAGATTTTCGCATTCGTCATCCCAGCAGGGAACGTAGGCTTTCCGCATACCGCGTGGGATGTTCTTCTTGGCGGCATCCAGGAGCATTTTGCAGTGCAGTCATAGGCATCATTCAGGTTGTTGCAACATGGGTGTGGTAGGCCAGCAGCTGCCTTGTTCACTAGTGTTGTGAAGCCTACCCAGTTTGCTTTGCGGAAGTTCCACCTCTTGGCATCCCGCCCTTGCACTGGTTGGACCAGAGATGGGATGGTGATGAGCGACGGTCGATGGTGTGACCGTTGGAAACATGTCCAAGATGTGTCTGACAGGGAGTGGCTGGTTGTTGTGCCATTTTGCAAATCACGAGGTCTGGATTGGTGGTACTGTTCCATCGTGCAGAGTAGAATGGTCTTGGACTCCTTTGGGTCGATATAGGAGTGTTGCCTCAGCAGTAGATGCCCAGTCTACCAGGAAGTCACCATCAGCGTTGGAACTGCTGTAGCCCCATTCTGTATGATGGCTATTGAAGTCACCAGCATACATGGCAGGGGGCTGGGACATCTGGCAGCGATGATGGGGTCAGTCTGCTTGAGGTGGCTTGTAGATGTTGGCGATGGTAGTGTCTTGCACTTTCGTTTGTGATCCATTCTACCTCTGCGCTTTCTGGGGATTGTACTATAGCTGTCCAGTCCATATCATTGAGGACAATAGTGGCCATTCCATGATGATTATAGACAATTTGTCCGGCCAGGGTATACCCAGGGACCTTCAGAATGTTCTTGTTTTCAGCATGAGTCTCCTGCAGTAGAATCACCGTCACATTGTTTTGCTGGCTGTTGTTCAAGGATGTTGGTCTTGGCGATGGTGAGGGCCTTGACGTTGAGCTGAAGTAGCACTAGTGCTAGATGCTGTGGTCTGCGGGTGTGGTGAAGACATTAGTTTCGGCTTAGGAGCATGCAACCTTGCAACTACTCTTAACTACTGTAGGGAGGCCACGTGAGGCTGTCTTCTCCCCTTTCAAGTTGTTAATGGCAATTCATTATGACTGGACAATTTAGGTTGTTGACCTTGTCAACACCTGGCTGCATGTATGGCTTTGGCAGGAGCACACCATACTGTTAATTTACCTTGACTTGTGTATGGTCAGTGTGGTATGATATAGACCAAGAAGATATTAGCCCATCTTTTTCTTCTGCTTATGCAACACATGTGACCAGTTAGTATGGAATTGCCCACATGTAATTAATTATAATTATTGCCTTTCTGTAAATTGTTTACAAAATTAATTACACTTTATACCCTTACAGTACTGAACGTTTTAAAGTTAACCTGGGTATTAACAATCTTCTTCACAGCTATATGAATTCACATTTCACACTTTCAGCGCCATCAGTATTGCAAACCCCCTGAGCATTGTTTCTAAACAATAAAAATCCAACAACTTCCTTTGTTGTCGCTGGGGTTAGGGTTAATTTCACATGTATCTGCCCAGTTGTGAAATCAGAGGGGGAAACTAACTATGAAAAAACTGAAAAGTTTTCCCTGAAATATGAATGGGAATAGGGATGAAAATTTATTTCTGAAAAATTCCCATTCACATTTACAGTGTTAACTTCAAAACATTTAGTCCTGTAACTTGTTCAAATGTTCTCTGTAGTTCACAAACTTAGAAACAGAAGCAAAGTTGTGGAAGGCAGGGTCGTTATTGGCTTCATGTGTACATATTTGTGTTTAATGTTACAGCTCAATGTGAGGAAAGAAGCAGTTGAATACCTTCCTGTTTGTATTTTATTAAGTCATGAGTAACGGCTACGACAATGACATTTGTGATGAGAACTTCCGTCCCTGTTACCAACGTTACCGTCCCTGTTACCAACGTTACCACCATTGCAAGAATGAGAGAAATAACAAATGGAATAACACTTAATTTCTATGAAATATCACTGCATTCCTCTTATTTAATTGATATGTTTACCAATGTAATTGTAATATGTGCACTGCAACTACAAGGAGGATCTGATATTGATAATCTGTCCCCGTTACCAACGTTACCATAATTGCAAGAATGAGAGCAACAACAAATGAAATAACACTTAATTTCAATGGAATATTACTTCATTTCTTTCATTTAATTGCTATGTTTAACAATTTAAAAGTAACATGTACAATTAGACAAAGGAGGGGGTGTCATATTGATAATCTGTCCCCGTTACCAACGTTACCATTCATCCTCAATGGGAAAGCAAAGATTCCAAGTGTTATTTGGAGAAAACAATGGTACGTTATGGCAAAATTTTAATTTAATGTGTCTCTCAGATATATGGTGTTGATTTAGGAAAAGTTTTAAGATGTGCTTGACACGAATAAACAGTTATTATTTTTTTTCACACAGCAACATACTTAATACATGCTATCCACTGGAACATTTGGATGATTGTGTCGCCATAAACCACATCCACTACTATGTATGCCTTTTCATCATTGTAGAATGTCAAAATGTGACGAATAATACCGAGACTTGATGCTATATTAAATTTGTTATTTACCTTCTGTGTGCCCGTTTCCGTCCCGTTAAATGGCGTTATCCTCCATGATTTCATAACTTTGACAGACTATAACATTTCTGTGTAGTAAAAACTTATCTTTTCTTGATCAGTATTATATCATTTAGGGTCGAGAGTAACCAATGTGAACAAATGAATGTCAAACCAGCAACTTGATTTTTGAACTTCTGTGTTATATGAAATACCCCTATTATCTCGGATTGACCCACATGCATACATACATGTACATATCGTCGCATCCGTGCAACAAGGTCGTATCATAGTTACGACCTTGTTGCAGACACGGATTTTGCTCAGTGCAACAAGGTCGTATCTTTTTAGTGTTCCAGGATGAACACGCAAAACCTACGGAAGAAGATACGACGTTGCACTCAATTGTTTTAATGTTGCAAATTTATGCACTATTGCACATATGACCTTGTTGCATTTTTAGATACGACCTTGTTGCATTTTTAGATACGACCTTGTTGCATTTTTAGATACGACCTTGTTGTTCTGACAGGACGATATGCATCTCTTAGCATACATACATATCGTCGCATCAGTGCAACAAGGGCGTATCATACTTTACGACCTTGTTGCAGACATGGATTTTGCTCAGTGCAACAAGGTTGTATCTTTTTATGCACTATTGCACATACGACCTTGTTGCAATTTTAAGATACGACCTTGTTGTTCTGACAGGACGATATGCATCTCTTAGCATACATACATATCGTCGCATCAGTGCAACAAGGGCGTATCATACTTTACGACCTTGTTGCAGACATGGATTTTGCTCAGTGCAACAAGGTTGTATCTTTTTATGCACTATTGCACATACGACCTTGTTGCAATTTTAAGATACGACCTTGTTGTTCTGACAGGACAATATACATCTCTTAGCAAGCCGTTAGCAAAAGGTGCCGTTTCTTACCCGTCTAGCTTGGAGAAGTTGTGGCCACGGACACTCGTCACTGTCCATCTCTCTCTCCTTAATTTCATGATCAATTATCAGCTCATGTAATGAAAACTGCTCCGGGTCTTCATCCTATACCAGGTGAAAAAGTCCACGGTTAGAAAATCTTACCGGAAAAATATTACACGTAGATAGGATTGGTTACTCCAAAAAATAACCAAATGGTTAATAATAATAATAATAATAATAATGTGTGGACTTATATAGCGCACGTATCCACCAACTAAGTGGTGCTCAAGGCGCATTATATCATTACCCCTGCTCATAAGGCTCATAAGGCTCATAAATCATTCCTGAAACCATCTCAGCTCCCTGGGGAGTATACAGCTCAATTGCTGCCATTACAGTGCATATAGGGCTAATCAACCAACTCTGCCCTCACAGGTACCCATTTAACCCCTGGGTGGAGAGAAGCAATTATGGTTAAGTGTCTTGCTCAAGGACACAAGTGTCACGGCCGTGATTCGAACCCACATTCTGCTGCTAACACCAGAACTTGAGTCCGGTAAGCTAGACCGCTCGGCCACGACACTCCATTGGTTGAATTGTATAATAATAACTGGATTTATACAGTGTCAAATTGCCAAAGGATACAAGGCGATTTTACATTATCATCCCAGGGCCCAAATTCATACAGCCGCTAAGCAGCTGCTTTTTTTGCTTACTGCATGTTTTTCATTTCATAGCGCTGCTTACCATTAAGCATAGAGAAAGGCACGCTAACTTGCCGGCTATTACTTATTGCACAGCAAATAAGTGACGCAACAATACAAAACCATGGTGAATGCGTTGCTCTGAATTTTCTTGGCTAACCTAGCAATAACGGCCCGGTGAGTTTGCATGCTTATCTCTATGCTGAACAGTTAGCAGCGCTATGAAATGAAAAACATACAGTAAGCAACAACAACAACAAAAAAATCGGCTGCTTTTAGCTCAGGTGACTTTCACAAACTGACCTCTAAACCAAACTTGTGCAGTGCCATTTCAATGATTTCCTTGACGGAGATGTAGCTAGTTATTGACACAGTGACATACTCCACGGGAACCCTTGGAAAGACAAAGAAAACAGAGAAATATTAAAGCACCCGACACACTGTTGGTAATCTCCAAAAACAAACAATTATCAATTTTAGGCACCCCCCCCAAATTTTTTTTTATCCGGTTTCTGGTCTGCACGCGTGGTGCATCAGACCTGCGTGTCACCATTTTTAGTTTTTGGGCTATAAAACAATGTCCAATTGCAGCCAAAATTGCCTGGTCTAGTATCAATACTTTCCTCCGCAAACTTATCTGCAATATATTTGGACTGCTTGGGGATACTTTGCGGGTTGAAAAATCAACTGCGGGGAAATCTCCCCGCAAGTTATCCCAGAATAGTTTTGAGAAAGTGCCTTAACCAGTTCGCGTCGGGGGCCGTGTATACACGCAATTTTTTTTTGCACCGCGGATCGGAGAGCGTCTAAACACACCATAGGAAACTCCGGAATACATGTATTTGTATGCATGCTCGGTTGAGCCACGCGTGTACGGTGACATGCTCGGAAGACATGGCCACGCGCTGTGGAAGCTTCCATTAACGTGTGTGTGGGAAAAAGAAACCCGCACAGGGGCCCAGAAAAACTGTTTTATTCCCGACGCGAACTGGTTAACGAAACAATGAAATAAGCTCAAACTTTCACTGGTTGGTTTTTATACATACATGTATATGTGACCCGCTCTGTGAAAATGAGTCACAAGTCGCAAATTTGACAAATATATATTTCTATGTACATTGTAGCTGGAAAGAGTACATCACCGGCTTTAATTTGGTATATGTTAGATGTGTGTGGCATATTGCATTATGGAGATATGGCATTTGTAATAATCAATAACGTGTATAATTAACACAATTTATTGTTAGGAAAACAAGCATTCAAATGAACACAAATGACATATTTGAAACAACGTACACACAAAAATCATTGATTTTAATAATTTATTGATTGAAATTGACGTTTATGTAAAAATATTAAGAAAATTTAGATCCTAATGATGTCAAAAAACATGATAACCAAAAATCAGATGTTAAAAAAAAACACCACCCTCTTAACATTCCATCACCTATTACATGTAAACGCATGGTGCGACATGCGACTCATTTTCACAGAGCGGGTCACATATCTTGATTCTTATAGAGTGCGGATGCATTTACAGACATTACCAAATGTGTGTACTGGTTTTAAAGCCTGTATCCTCAAAAACAAATGAAACCAATAGTTGATAAACGTGTTCACTTACTTCATAGTTCCTGGGTACACTTTAATAAGACCTTTCTTGGCTTTTGAGTCCTGAAGGGACGAAACAAACAAACAAATAACGATGTGGTGGCCATTTAACTTTTTCTACACACAAGCCTATGAGAATCAGAATGAGGCACATGTTCAAAATAGACTGGTGCAACATGTGTCTGTGCTCTCTATGTACCAAATGCACATAAGAAGGGCGACAGCGGACATGCCTGGGGTGCGTTTTCGCAACCGCAACCAGAAACATGTTTGGGCTTCGGTCATTGGTTAAGCGTTTTCGTGAGTTCAGTTGTGCTGCGATGACGTCATTGTTCTTAAGTTTGCGATCAGTTAACGTTTGGATTCAAGATGGTGGATTGTAAAAAGTAACGAAAGTTTTGTGAATTATTTGTTAAAACGAATTTCACTGTCCTCACTGTACTGTATGAATGCGTGTATGGCCCCCAAAAGGGGATGAGTTGTCCTCACCTGGTATCGTAGGATGAGGGAGGGGATCTTAATACCCAGCTGCTTGCTGATCTGACCTGCCTGCTCAAGGTCACCTAACATTCGCTCGTGACTGTCAGAGTCTATCAACCAATCAAAAAGTGGATTAGAATTCATGAGACGTGTGTGGGGAGCAAGATCAACCAATCAGAATAGCGGATTTATAAATCGGGTATCTGTGAGGGAAAGAGATCGACCACTCAGAACAGTGAATTAAAACTGTACGTGTACAGTGTATGTGGTAAGATAATCAACTAATCAGAATAGTGGATAATACTACATCACAGAGGTGTGATTTGACAAAAGTAAGAAATAAAATAAAAAATGGGTAGCGGGCCTGGGTCTCCTTTTGGTCTAGAGGACAAAGCCCCCTGAACCTCCTGGATGTTTCATTTTGGAGGATTTACAGACTCTCCACATCTCCACAAACAAGAAACTAGAGGTTTGGACACAATACAGGCTACTTCTTTCTTTCCTTGGTGGCTGCTTCTCTTCTTTCAAGAACATTTTGAGACAAAGAGAGATTGTACAAAAAATCACAGGCCTGTAACATCAGGGAAAGTGATTGGAAAAGTTCTCCCAAATTGTCAATATCTTCATTCGGGGGGGGGGGGGGGAGGGGTGCTGGTTATAACCCATGGATGATAAATTGTTATGGCAGTTATAGACCACTTCCCAAGTTGGAATGCCAAACCTAGGAAAAGCAAAGATGACTCAAATAATTGATGAGGGAAAAGTACAAACCGTTTTCCGATGTTTCAGCCAAGTAGTACAGGTTGGGGTTATCTGATATGTGTAGAGCTCTCATTGCGGCTTCCTGGATTTTAGAGGGAAAAACAGAAAAAAAACACATCTATAAATATGCTTCATATAAGAACTCAAAGATATAGGCAATTCCCTGTACCATTTCTAATTTGACTAGTCCTAACCACCCCAAATCCTGCAAAATCCTTCAAGGGGCACTTTTTGGGGAAAATCCAGCACTGTTGGAAACTGGTACTTTCACCTCTTCAAATGGGGCAAAATTACTACCTGGCAAGAAGTACAGGACATAAGTGCTGAATATGAAAGATCAACGAAAATACATGGTGCATTTTGAAGACAAGGGCATATTTTCCAAAAGTGCACTGATGGATTTTGGAGGATTCAGGAAGGTTCCTAGCCAGAATACCTAGAGGGTTAGGGTTAATGAACTCTGAATTGATTAATTCCCAGTAATTTTGTTTTGCCAGACTTAATTCTTTTCAAATCACTTGTATATTAACTTGTATATTATATGTTCTCCCTATCACACCTATATCAATTTGGCAATGCAATATAAATGTTATTGTCGAGTTGTTTCGGGTACACCATGTAGAGTTCTTTCGGGTACACTATGGCTCTGAGAGGAGCCGGTTGTTTGTTCTCAAAGTTTCGACCAGTCTACTCTAGCCGTCATCAGGAGACTGAGGTCTCATCAGGTCTCAGGTCTCCTGATGACGGCTGGAGTAATAATAATAATAATAATTAGCGATTTTTATATAGCGCATAACACATAGTTATAAAACATGTCCCTATGCACTGTAGGAGTAGACTAGTCGAAACATTGAGAACAAACCACTCCTTTGGCGAAAAGCAGCTCATTCCACCAGGCAAGAAATTGTCCTGCCAATCTTGAAATTTTCCCGCCTGCTTAAAAATTCCATGCCTGCTTAAAAATTCCATGCCACCCGAAATCAGTGTATTAATTTTAAACAAATTTTATCTTTTTTTTAGCTTAATTAACTTGTGTATCGCTACATCAGTGGTTTTGTTTGTGATACTTACAATGGCAGTATGTACACTCACTGGCCAAAAGTACTGCAACATGCTCAAAATAGCACTTTACAAGTAACAGGTGAGATGATCATTTAATCCGATTTCATCGATCGTGTATTACATAATTTCCGAGCAAGAACAGTAAAAAAGAACATTGACTTCAAAACACAGGCACTTTCAAGAAGTCTTAACCCTCCTATGCCCAGGCTGAAATTTGGCCCAGTAAGCACCGCACCCACAGACAGTCACTTGAGTATTTTTGGTTGCATTGCCAATTGTTCACACATGTGTATAAGAGTGCTGGAGATAGTGGCAAAGTCAAACACACTTGTGTATGTCTTACAAGTTATATGCAGAGTCACACAGAGCTGTGTATGTACTGCATAAGTTACAGTCAAGTGGTTTTGGTTTGACCTCCTACCAGAGCCACATGTCCTTGCATTTATTTGAGTGCACTGCACAAGTCAATGGGTTGGGAGTGACATACAAATTTTGAGTGTCTTTGATTGTTAAACCTATAGGAGGGTTAAGTAGTGTAAATAAAATAAAATAAATTATTGTAACACAGTTCTCCAAACTGAACTTTGGGGATGTTGCAATACTTATGGCCAGTGAGTGTATATGTACATAACATACGTTTGCGTAATGCTATAGCTTTTAATACACAGACATGCATGTCTAGTGTTCACGAGGACTTATAATAAAAAGGAAACAACGGCACCTCGGTTGGCGGTTATTGTTTGCAAATGTCCTCGGTTGTAAAACGTGTACAAATCAAATGGGAGATGTCTAAACAACGTCCTACAACAAAGGGAACAAAGGAAGGGATCAATGGGAAGTCCTCGGTTACACCATAAACCAACTTGATTGTGGCGGATTGCATTCGTGTGGAGAATTCCCTTTCAAGACTTTTTGGTACATGTAATTCCTGGTTTATGACAGACTATTTCTGTGAATTTTACGATGTAAGCATTTTTTTAAATGATGAAATTATGGCCCAGTGGAATAAAGTTTGTTGATAAAAAAATAAAATGAACGAGGTTTTGGTGCAGCATTTAAGTTTTTGACTAGCACAGCTGGTCTTGTTTCGTTATGCATGTGTTTGGCAGCTTTCCAAGACGACAACGCTCGAGTTGAAAGGGGCAAAACAAACGTGTAAAAAAATACATATAAATATATATATATATATATAAATATATATATATTTATATATATATATATTTATATATATATATACACTCATGTTGACCCATTAATAAAACATCTCTTCAAAAACAATAGGACATTTTGTGTAATACCATCTGGTCCTTGCTCTATGGTAATACCAATATTAACCAGTTCGCGTCGGGAATAAAGAAGTTTTTCTGGGCCCCTGTGCGGGTTTCTTTTTCCCACACAAACACGTTAATGGAAGCTTCCACAGCGCGTGGCCACGTCTACCGAGCATGTCACTGTACGCTTGGCTCGTTGCCACGTCAACCAAACATGCATACAAATATTCCGGAGTTTCCTATGGTACGTTTAGACGCTCTCTGATCCGTGGTGCAAAAAAGAATTGCGTGTATACACGGCCTCCGATGCAAACTGGTTAAGGCAATGTAAATTACTTTTCAGAAAAAAAAAGAAAACGTTGTGTCATTCATGCACCAGCCTTTCCAACATTGAAATGTGTCAATTGTCTGAGAGAAAAATATAAAAATAAAGGTATTTCCAACTGATTATTAGTTATCATTCACACTAACACCAGTAACTCAACATGTAGGTTATTAATATATAAAAAAATTATTATGATAGTGCTATAATGGCGGTAAGACTTAACTCTTTCCTGCCGGCAGGCCCGCCGCGCGTTTTGACGATAAGCCGATTTAACGGCTCAGACGTCATACCTGAAAACTGGTCTTGTTTTGACTTGTTTTGACAAGAGAATGCACAACTAACCAATAAGAATTCAAGGTCATGCACTCCCAATGCAAATTAGCTAATAAATATTGATTATTGACAACAAGCACAGACGAAATACTAGTTTCAGAGCTCCGATTATTTTCATTGTTAATGTTAAGTACATATGCAGTTTACGCACACGTTGTATTTAAAAATGACGGCCTCCATGAAACTCACAACAATCGATGCGCAACGTACGCTATTTTCTTGGAATTATAATGTGGGCAGTGCTGATGGAGATGATGATGGTGACAATGTTGACTTTGAACACCCTGACAGTGACGGAAGGTTTGATTTTCAGGGTAAAAACGCAAGTAAAAGCTCTGAATCTGAGGCGATAGGCCTATACTATACATGTACATGGCACCATGGTGCGACCGTGACAGCAAGCAATGCTCCAGGCTAATTGTGCTCATAGGACCAGCAATTGGGCGAGTAACAACAGCAAAATTTGATGTTACACATGATACTAATGATTCTACCAGCTGTCCAAATATTAACAAATTATTAATAATTTCCACACTCGACCTTGATTGTTTACATTATTGCATAACAAAAAACAATATACAGCATGTTGTATCAAGGTTGCATATTATGATTTTTGTTATATAAACAGGGGGTTACAAAGCATTATGCATAATATTATTATGCCCTGGCATATTCTGACATAAACAAACCACTTTTGTTTATCATACAATGCATATTTGAAGGTTTTCAAGCAATAACAGATTTATTGATATTTATTCCGATAAACATACATGTTTATATTTGAATGGCTGCAATGCATTATGGGTAATCCCAAGATGATCCCCCATCTCAATGTTCACACTCAGTGAGTTATAACCTTTATTTTGATACCTTACTCTCTTCAATTGGCAAGAGATAAACAAATTATTCATTATTTCCACACTTGACCTTGATTGTTTACAGTATCAAATTACAATAATAAAAACAATTCCGTCCATACACGTGAAATAATTCCGGGTAGAAAGAGTTTACGATCTTTAAACTTGTCAACATCAAAATTAACCCTAACTCCCTAGGCCCATTTTCTTACACATAAACTGAATCCTCCAAAATCCTTCAGTAGTAAAGCAAGTACATGACATGTATGCACACATGTGTTTCTAATCTGTGATACATGTACATGGCCAGGGACCCTCCCTGCATGCATGGAGCAATAAACAGTATCCACTAACCCAAGCACTGACCTTGCAATCAGGACAACAAACATGGATGTACATGTACCATGGAAAGGCAAGTACATGTATGCCTCATTCTTCCAAAATCCTTCACTTTAGCAAAGAGGATTTTGGAGGATTTGGGAAGGTTAGGGTTAAACATGATCTCTTCAAAAATCCTGATTAATCACAGACCTGTATTTGTTGCATTCAGCATTGTTAGAAAACCATGAGGGGGGCCACAGGGAATTTGTAAAAAACAAGAACTGGAAATAAGGGGGGAAAAAACCTACGTTATCAAATTTTTTGGTACTGACCCTTGACAAGAAAAGGGAAAATGAAAGAAATAGATGTACCCACCACAACTTGTGAGACCGTGGCGTCCTTTGATACAGAGATATTATGTGATGATTTCCGCCTCATGGATGACTTGCCATCGTAAATCCTCAGCAATTGGCCATCTGTGGATAAGATCAGAGTGAAGGGACGATCGTGTCAGTAAAATAGAGTATAGAATTCTTAGTGTTTTTTATACATTTCTGGTAATGAAACCAAGGATGTCTCAAAAGTACACTTAAGCACTGTAGCTCGGAAGCCTGAGGAAACCTGTAAACAAAGGCGCTTGCTATGTGAACCAGAAACACCGGGGTAAACCCCTACTCTACCATAGTTATTTTTATTATTATTGTACATTTCTGGTAATGAAACCAAGGATATATCAAAAGCACACTTAAGCACTGTAGCTCAGAAGCCTGAGGAAACCTGTAAACAAAGGCGCTTGCTATGTGAACCAGAAACACCGGGGTAAACCCCTACTCTACCATAGTTATTTTTATTATTATTGTACATTTCTGGTAATGAAACCAAGGATATATCAAAAGCACACTTAAGCACTGTAGCTCAGAAGCCTGAGGAAACCTGTAAACAAAGGCGCTTGCTATGTGAACCAGAAACACCGGGGTAAACCCCTACTCTACCATAGTTATTTTTATTATTATTGTACATTTCTGGTAATGAAACCAAGGATATCTCAAAAGCACACTTAAGCACTGTAGCTCGGAAGCCTGAGGGAACCTGTAAACAAAGGCGCTTGCTACATTGTATGTGAACCAGAAACACCGGGGTAAACCCCTACTCTACCATAGTTATTTTTATTATTATTGTACATTTCTGGTAATGAAACCAAGGATATATCAAAAGCACACTTAAGCACTGTAGCTCGGAAGCCTGAGGGAACCTGTAAACAAAGGTGCTTGCTATGTGAACCAGAAACACAGGGGTGAACCAGAAATACCGCGGTAAACCCTACTCTTCCACGATAAGTGTTCTGGGTTCTTTTACGTGCATTACTTTAATAACCTACATGGGACTTACGGCTTAACGTCCCATCCGAAGGACGAAGCAATTATATGGTACAAGGACACCACCAGAATTTGTGCCTGCTTGGCCACATTAACAAAGAAGCATCCTGGCAGTAACACTTTTCCTTGAAGCGTACATCATTTCATCCCACAAGTTTTCAAGAAATATATCATAAACATATCGCCACCCACGGAAGACCAGTCCATTATTTTGGTCATCAAAATTCAATTTGCCAAGTCAGTGTCGCCCCCCCCCCCCACTCATTGACAGTGTTCTTCACTTGAGATAAATGATTAAACACCTTGGCATTTAACATGACAGTGTAAGGTACTCCATTCTGAATGATGGACCCATCATTCCATAAGTGGCTCATACAACCTCTTACTCTTTTTTTTATTTTTATAACAAGACATGTGGTTAGCCTGAAGATCTGACATCACGCTTCGAGGCTCGTGAATTACGCCAGATACCGGCCGCGCGGCCGCCATGTGATTTTCCCGGAGATTCAACTTTGACCTTGCATGTGATGATGGGCATCCACGGGCAGTATCTCTCCAGCGATTTGGATGGCAGAAGTACGCGCGTTGCATAGTAGCGTTCATTCGCGCGTGAGGCTGTAGCCTTGAAGCATGTAGATCTTCAGCGCAATGTATTCAATGAAGTCCCTTGAATGGTACATGTATGTGACAGTTGTAAAAAAATACCCCCCCCTTAATTTTTGCTTTAGTATTGCTATCGAGTATCGATATCCTTTTCAATATTCATTAGTTATGTAGCCATATCCTATTTTGTATTATTCATGCATTTATTCATGTGTCACTCAAGCGTGCATACATTTCTTTTGTTATTTAAAATGTTTGTGGAGCGCCCTCAACGTTGTAATTTAAATTTCAGCTTCATACGTCATTCTGTTAGTCGGCGAAGACCACTAAACATCTATTTTTTGTACTCCGCCATCTTACAGGTATGACACGTCTTATTTCATTTATGTTATTTAAAGGTTTCTTAATTATTTGTATTGACAGTTAACAGGTTAAGTACACTTTTGATTGATCTGTCGTAAGTTATATTTGCTTTTAGAAGTATTCTGAGACTGTTAGTTTAAGGACATAAAATAAGTCACTCAGACACGATAAGTCATATACTTAACGTTCTTTATAATTAATTTATTACAATTAATTTATATCAACTACTGTAAATAGTAATCACATTCATCATTCTCATTTTCTACAAACCATGAGTATATTTAGTCAATTTGAAGAAACTATTTGTGAATATAATGTATTTTCCAAGATGGCGATAGCCACTACTAGAGTTTTGGCGGCAACCATCCAAAACATAAAATTAATTAATTATATCTAATTGTGAATTTATCTCATTCCATCTTTGTTTGGATGTGCTTACACTATGAACATCTCCTCCGTGAATGCACCGTGAAAGCTCGGTGAATTGCACTTTTTCCGTGAAAATGCATTTTCACGGCGAGTTCACGGTGCTTACGCCCCAGTGGTTTCGTTCACGGTGTTTTCACCGAGTATTCACCGAGTGTATGTCTCCTATTGTTATACAGTGGATTTAATCCTATTGCACTGACACAAAAGCAAGGCATGGTTTAGGCTTTTAGTAGTAATAACCTCTCCCATTGTGCGCTTATCTTGGATGAATGGATTAGTTTAGTCAAACACACGCAACGTAAATAATACATGCCGAGTCTGTACATAGACGTGCATGCAGCGTGTGCGTCCGGATATAATTATAGCATTGACGCATTGATCGTCGATTCGTCGCTGTACCGTACACAACGCGTGTATGTTATAAAAATGTACATTACGTGGCCAGGGCTAGCAAACCGCTTTTGGTGGTCGTCAACATGCTGTCAAAGGTCGACTAGCAAATAAAAAAAAAAAGTGAACTGAATACTGCCATCCAAATGCATAAAACTTGATGTTTTTCGGGTTAACATTGTGTTTTATTTATTGTTTTAATTTGGTGACATAAACTGTAAGTGTTGCAATACTGTTTTTATGAGGCCAACATATACGTCCATGTACGTAATTAGCACTCGTGAAATAGCGCGTTACCGTTGGCTTAGCATTTCTCTCGGAAAATTTACAAAACTATGGCGTATTACTGGTTGCATAAACTTATCCAAAGTCATGCTTGTTACAGAAATAAAAATTATAGTGAAACAAATATGGTTAAGTGTCTTGCTCAAGGACACAATTGTCACGTGCCAGGATTCGAACCCACATTCTGCTGCTAACACCAGAACTTGAGTCCGGTAATCTAGACCGCTTCGGCCGACACTTCACAAGAAAGAAGATGCAGGCCGTTTATTTATTTTCCAAGATGGCGCATAAAAATTTAAATCCAAGAATGGTGCCAACTAGCTGTGGAGGTCGAAAAGTGGATATCTGCTTTTCAGCTTTCTAAATATTGAAAAAGCAGATTGAACGTTGTTGCAAGTGCCTTTTTCCGCTTTTCTTTGTCTTTAAACAAGTTCAGCTTTCTGCCTTTTTGCTTTTCGGTTTGAAGACAAGCACGGTAAATTTTGCTACTTTTCTGCTTTCGACTTAAAAAGGCAGATTAGGCGTTTTGTTACACAGTGGCACAAAAGTGGTTTGTCAACAAATTTGCTCATTATTTCTTAAGCGGCTTCATGTACCGGTAGGTCATTGAAAATTCAAGACATGATTCGAACTTATGGTCCGATATCATGAGACAATTTAATTGACGTTTAATAAAAGCGTTGTGATTTTTGGCAAGGATTTCTAAGAAAGAAATCTTTAACGATGAGACACAAGGAATGAATCTGAATCTGGTACCGCTGCATTAGTCGACCCCAGGCCGACGTGCGTGCAGCGTTCGGCGGCAATCTCTGTGGTTCACTGATCGATATTGGGCACCTCGTGCTTGAGCAAAGAGTCTCAAATTTGTCAACAAATTTGCTCATTATTCTTAAGCGGCTTCATGTATGTTATTGAAAATTCAAGACATGATTCGAACTTATGGTCCGATATCATGAGACAGTTTTAGTGACGTTTAATAAAAGCGTTGTGATTTTTTGGCAAGGATTTCTTAAACAACTCTACAGTGGAAGTCAATGCGTACTTGTGCAAAGTGAAGTCTTAAATTTGTTAACAAATTTGCTCATTATTTCTTAGCGGCTTCATGTAGGTCATTGAAAATTCAAAGACATGATTCGAACTTATGGTCCGATATCATGAGACAATTTTAGTGACGTTTAATAAAAGCGTTATGATTTTTTTTGGCAAATTCCTGAAAGAAATCTTTAACGATGAGACACAAGGAATGAATCTGAATCTGGTAACATCGCTGCACGCTGAACGACCCCAGGCGTGCGGCAGCGTTCCGCCGGGCAATCTCTGTGGTTCACTGATCGATATTGGGCACCTCGTGCCAGGCAAAGCGTCTCAAATTTGTCAACAAATTTGCTCATTATTTCTTAAGCGGCTTCATGTATGTTATTGAAAATTCAAGACATGATTCGAACTTATGGTCCGATATCATGAGACAGTTTTGGTGACGTTTAATAAAAGCGTTGTGATTTTTGGCAAGGATTTCTTAAACATCTCTACAGTGGAAGTCAGTCGTACTTGTGCAAAGTGAAGTCTTAAATTTGTTAACAAATTTGCTCATTATTTCTTAAAGCGGCTTCATGTAGGTCATTGAAAATTCAAGACATGATTCGAACTTATGGTCCGATATCATGAGACAATTTTGGTGACGTTTAATAAAAGCGTTGCCAGGATTTTTTTTACAAGGATTTCTAAGAAAGAAATCTTTAACGATGAGACACAAGGAATGAATCTGGTACACGCTGCAGCTGGAAAGTCGACCCCAGGCGGCGATGCGGCAGCGTTGCCGGGCAATCTCTGTGGTTCACTGATCGATATTGGGCACCTCGTGCTTGAGCAAAGAGTCTCAAATTTGTCAACAAATTTTCGCATTATTTCTTAAGCGGCTTCATATGTTATTGAAAATTCAAGACATGATTCGAACTTATGGTCCGATATCATGAGACAGTTTTAATTGACGTTTAATAAAAGCGTTGTGATTTTTTGGCAAGGATTTCTTAAACATCTCTACAGTGGAAGTCAGTCGTACTTGTGCAAAGTGAAGTCTTAAATTTGTTAACAAATTTGCTCATTATTTCTTAAGCGGCTTCATGTAGGTCATTGAAAATTCAAGACATGATTCGAACTTATGGTCAATATCATGAGACAATTTTGGTGACGTTTAATAAAAGCGTTGTGATTTTTGGCAAGGATTTCTAAGAAAGAAATCTTTAACGATGAGACACAAAGGAATGAATATGAATCTGGTACACGCTGCACGCTAGGCCCCAGGCCGACGTGCGGCCAGCGTTGACGGGAACAATCTCTGTGGTTCACGGATCGATATTGGGCACCTCGTAGCAAAGAGTCTCAAATTTGTCAACAAATTTGCTCATTATTCTTAGCGGCTTCATGTATGTTATTGAAAATTCAAGGCATGATTCGATTTTGAACTCAGCTATCATAACACAATTTGTGAAGTTTAATCGTTGCTACCTGAATAAAAGCTGAAATAAATAAATAAATGAATTGTTGGGAATGAAATTTTTTTTTAAGAAAACAATTCTTGAACGAGAGGGCGACTTCAGCCTGGCTCCTTCCAAGTGTACTACCCACGTAATTGTATCAGCACGTCAGGGGACATGACCTGCGAGCAGCTGCTGTGTGTGAAACCAATTTATTATGGACTATCATCTTCTTACGGTTTGATAATTTAACTTCATGATTATTATTTTATTGATGTAATCAACAATCAATGAGCATCGTCATTAAATCCGAGGTTTGATGTCCCTTTTCTCATCTCATGTAACGAAAAAACTCTAATTTTGATGGCACTATGTTTTGAGTAAGGATTAGTTTTATTATTGTAAGACTAAGATGTTGTAAGCGACAGTTCCATGGAGAAGAACAAATTAAAGCCGTTTGTAATAATTCGATCTGTTATCAATGACAAGTGTAGGCACAACCGTCAAGGTATTAAAACTTACATATAAATCATCAATATAAACTTTAAACACTATTTAGCGCATCGCTTTGATACGTGTGCATGACTAAACCTAAAAGCTTTATATTTAGGGTAACTTGTTGATGTTCAGTTTCCTGTTTATATTTACAAATACATAGGCCTATTGCCAAATAAATTATTTCAAGTGACAAGCCAAGTATCATTATTAATCCATTTGCTTTGAATAAAAACAATTCGATTCCTTGTAAAGCATAAAGTACATCATAGACGGAAAAAGTAGAAACACATGAATCATGGAGGAAGGAACCCGAATAATGACACTTGACGTTGGTAATGTTTACGATCCTGAAATAAATGAGGGACTGCGTGGTGGTAAGCAAGTGTGTAATTGTTACGGGTTCCCGGCCCGGCTGGCTGACACATGGTCGGCTGGTGTAATCGGCGGCGCATGCATTTTGAGCGTGCACCTAGAGGTCACCGTGAATGATTGCAACAACGGTTTCATGGGCGTGGTAGCGGCTCTCACACAAGTCACCGGGTGCGATCACGTGAATAAAAGCAGCGTTCGTTAATCGAGTCATATCGCAAAACTATAAACCTCACCGGGTTCATAAACAATAACATAAATAAATTTGCAAACATACAAACACAGACCGACCCTTGACCAAAGAAGTCCTGCGGGGTTAAAGAGGATTGTTGTAGCTGCCAGAATTGTGTTTTCTGAGCCTTGGCAGCGAATTTAATCATTTCACAGTTACATTTATTGTTAACGGACATCGAAGGCCTACTGTATTTTCCTCTACTGCTAAAGAAAGCCAAACAAAAGCAATGGGGCCCCCTGTATCGTTGCAAGCGATCAAGCGCCATAAGTGCAATGCCGAAAATGTAACCTGCCCGGTCAAGTCGTAGCAGAATTTTTCAAGCAACCTATAACCATGGAGCTGGAGGAAGAAAATACCAACAGTACCGTTATGTTTAGTGTGTTTACCTTCCATCAAGAGGGATTATCACATGCACAAAAGCGTCAACAATGGGCAAGAGGATAACTTCCTTTGATGTAGTTAATGAGCTGGCCTCAACTGAGCTCGAGGTTCACCGTTTTCACCCAGCTTTCACCCAGCTTTCACCGAGGACCAAACAAAAGATTTGTTTAACGGTGGTTTCACGGTGCATTCACGGTGCTCTCACACCGTGAAATGGAACGAGCGCCGTGAAATTCACGGAAAAAGTGCAATTCACCGAGCTTTCACGGTGCATTCACGGAGGAGATGTTCATAGTGTTAGACTAAGTATTGATTTACGGTCATTCTGTTAGTCGGCGAAGACCACTAAACATCTATTTTTTGTACTCCGCCATCTTACAGATCTTACAGGAATAAATCAGGACCTGCCGTAACCTCAGAATCAAACAGTGACTTGCCGATCCCTCAAATTATTAAAAGTGTCACAGGTACATGTACGCCCGGAGCCTGATAGGATAGAGATGGGGGAAACCAGTCTGGACATAAAGGTAAGCATGCCTCACTCTGGAACTCCCTGTCTGCATCCTGTGTTTCCCAACCTCCCGTTATCTCCCTCACTTCCTAAAGAAATGTTAATAAATATCTATTTGTACTGTTTATTTCTCTTTTGTAACGCCCCCCTCCCCCCCCCACCTTGAGTGAACTTTTTGGCCTTGCAACAGGTGATCTTAAAGGGGCAATATCGTCATGGTAACAGGTGATCTTAAAGGGGCAATATTTGTAATGATCAACAGAGCATGGAAATCGCAGTGCTAGTGTTAGATTAACTTAGTGACCATTGCTGCTGCACAAATGAGGCAGTGATTTTCAGTCACTGTTACAACTTACACTAGGACACCGATTCCATGCCCTGTTGAAAGTCTGCTCTGATCATTACGGTACTGTCCCTTCAATAAAAACGAAAATTAAAAGCAACAACATTGGACATGGGAATAAATGTTACCATCAACATCAACAGCACAAAATGCCAATTCAAGAAATTTCTCACTAACTGCAATGAAAATTACAGGAATTAATTCCAAACCAATAGAGCTTTATCACACTGTGGCTATCTTTGTCTGATTCCCTACATACACAATGACAATGACAGTTCTAATTCTCATTTCATAAAAAGGTGCCAGACTATTTACCCTTTCAGCCTCAGTTTGGTTTACATTGATTTGAATGGGATGAAAACACACAGCCTGAACCATGATATTAAAGGTCTATTAAATCCTAACCTTCCCAAATCCTCCAAAATCCTCTTTGCTAAAGTGAAGGATTTTGAAGGATTGAGGTTACGCTGTACATGCTCTTTGCTAAAGTGAAGGATTTTGGAGGATTGAGGTTATTAGGCATACTTGCCTTTCCATGGTACATGTACATCCATGTTTGTTGTAGTGATTGCAAGGTCAGTGCTTGGGTCAGTGGACACTGTTTATTGCTCCATGCATTCAGGGAGGGTCCCTGACCATGTATACATGTATCACAGATTAGAAACACATGTGTGCATACATGTCATATGCTTGCTTTACTACTGAAGGATTTTGGAGGATTCAGGTTATGTGTAAGCAAATGAGCCTAGGGAGTTAGGGTTAACAATTACGCAAGATCTAATCAGGAAATCACTGAAGTGTACGTGTATATCCACAAGATAAGGAACTCGCATCAAACATTTGACATGCTCTCATGTATAAATGCCCGTTACAAAACCTTCATACATTTTGTGCCTGCTAGATGATGGCTGATTGTAAGCCTCGTGCTTAATAAAACAATGGGCATGTTGGAGATAGCCTTCTGTATTACAAACCAATCATAAATTGCACTGGCACTGCAAAGACATAAGCTATAGATGACGTCAATGAGGAATATACATGTACATGTACAGTATCTGTACATGCCACAGGGAAACATGAGCTAGTGTCCAAGGTGCCTGTCACTACTCTATCTTGTCAGAGCTTTAATGGGAAGGTTCAACACTGGTACGATGTAGCTGTCTCCAGACAATGACAAGAGCTGGGGGTGTGATTTGACAAAAAGTCAAAAATCCTGAAAAATTCGTCAAGAGGACAAAGGCCCCCTGAACCTCCTGGATGTTTAATTTTGGAGGATTTACAGACTCTCCACCATCCCCACAAACAAGAAACTAGAGGTTTGGACACAATACAGGCTACTTCTTTCTTTCCTTGGTGGCTAGGGTCCACCTAGTGCGGTTAACCAGTTCGCGTCGGGAATAAAAAAGTTTTTCTGGGCCCCTGTGCGGGTTTCTTTTTCCCACACAAACACGTTTTTGTTTGCGTGAATTTTTTTTGGTCACGTCAATGAAACTAAGACGGGACACCCCCATTTAGTTTATTGGCATATAAATTGGCGAGTTTCCCTTGGGAATTATAGCCAGGAGGGCATCTTTTGTGTTGCGTCTTTAGAAGTCCACCGAGCCCTCTAAAGAATTCTTCATCGTATTTACACGTCATCCGAGCGTGGAGGAAGGATTCCTTCCTCCATGATCCGAGTGGTACCGAGTAACAATGGGACAATGGTGCACGGAAATTGGTCTATAGAAATCTTGATTCGCCAGCTTTACAGATTTCAATGGAGACAAAGACAAAGGTGTGGAACAGGTTTACGAGTGCCTCCCCCCCAACCACCCATGTCAATAAAAACTCCCCGAGCGTGTTTACATGGCCCCCGCTATTGTGCCGAACAATTGCTGCGCAATAACACGTCAACCGAAGCACGAGCACTGCCAAAATGGCGTGGTTTTACGTCACCCGAAAGGACAATGGAAGCTTCCACAGCGTGTGGCCATGTCTTCCGAGCATGTCACTTTACGCGCGTGGCTCGTTGTCACGTCAACCGAGCATGCATACAAATATTCCCGAGTTTCCTATGGCGTGTTTAGACGCTCTCCGATCCGCGGTGCAAACAAAAATTGCGTGTATACACGGCCTCCGACGCAAACTGGTTAAAAAGTCGAACACTGTCAAACCATACGTGTAGTAACTAGTAAGTACATTTACAGGTTAAAATGCGTTTTTTGACTGGTAAAAGCATTGTCTTGTATTGTTCAAAACGGGCAGTTGACTGGTTTTGACCACTACAGCTACTTGCCACTAAAGTTCAGTTATAGTAGGATGGTTAACCAGTTCCCATCAGAGGCCGTGTATACACGCATTTTTTTTTTTGAACCGGGGATCGGAGAGCGTCTAAACACGCATTCCGATTTTTGTGTGTGTTACCGGGAGACTTGTCAACACGCGACACGTGGCGTGCCGTCGTGGCGGCTGACTTGTATACACGCAATCGTTTCTCGGAGTCCATGGGGTCACGGTTCGGTGGCCCCGGACAAAAGGCACTGCAAACAATGAACGAGTTCACTCTTTTTGTTGATTTTTGCGTAATCCCTTTATCCAAGACCTGTTCCTTTGACGTACCAGCCAAGAATTTGTAAAGACGGATTTATATCCATTGTTTACGAGGCCTTTCCTCTCTCTCCCGGTATGCCGTCTGTTCGACCGGGCACTGGTCGCTAATAGGCCGTTGCATCAGAGCTTGCCAACGGTCTAATTGTGCTGAACAAACACAACCGTAATTAAAAAACTTGCCATTTAATTCTCGAAATGTCAATGAGTAAAGGTGTTTATTTGGGTGTCCGGACTTAGTTTCATTGACAAAAAATTTATTAATGGCTAGAAATTTTTTCAGATTTTTCACTGAAAATACACCCGCATGGGGGACCGGAAAAAAAAAATATATTCCCGACGTGAACTGGTTAAAAACCGGTAATACTGTCAATATTGCTTCTACCAATTCATGTATGCTTACTCTCTTTGAATCACGATATACATGACACAATCAACCTGTGCAAGTTTCAGCTTATAACATTGTGTCGATCACGATAATCAAGTGAAAAATATTAAGGCCCCCAAAAAAGTCTCTGGTTTCTAGTCTCCGTGCACGTCGCCTCAGACCCTCTAGTTTGGCATTTTTAGTTTTCTTTTTTCTTTTTTGGTATGAAACAATGTCCAATGTCACGCTGTTTTATATGGCTTCTTTTACATACATGTAGTGGAATGAACGTTTGCCCGATTTGTGAGGCCTCTCTTAATTAGCAACCATACTTTGTGTATGGCAAATGTATCACATATTTCACTGGTTGGCCCGAAAAACAAACAAAAACAAAAACAAAAAACTGGGGCAAAGTATCTTTAATAATAATAATTATAATTATAATAATAATTTAATAATAATTAATAATTAATACTTTAATAATTATACTTCAACTAACGATTGCCAATTTGTTGTAAATAAAAATTCAGATATTTACAGAAACTGATGAATGAATAAAAAATGTTCTCCCAAAAAAAGCAAATTGTGGATTATTTATTTGAGAACCAATCTCCTTTTGTGATCCATCTTCAGGATGTAACCATGGAAACTAAAATAATTGAAAATCAAGCAAACGAAGCAGTGCAGCTCTAGCATCTAATCATGCGTATGATTCAATTACAGACTATAGGCCTATTCATGTCAATTCAATAACGTGTATACAAAGGTGTTCAAAACAATATTGTTTCCTTTGATAATGGACTCACTTTTCATTATCAGATAACCAGACTTGACTTTCTAATAATAATAATAATAATGTGGACTTATATAGCACACGTATCCACCAAACTGGTGCTCAAGGTGCATTATATTATTACCCCTGCTCATCAGGCGCATAAATCATTCCTGAAACCATCTCAGCTCCCTGGGGAGTATACAGCTCAATTGCTGCCATTACAGCGCATATAGGGCTAATCAAACACAACAACCAACTCTGCCCTCACAGGTACCCATTTACCCCTGGGTGGAGAGAAGCAATTACGGTAAAGTGTCTTGCTCAAGGACACAAGCACCACCATGGTCGCGGTTGGGATTCGAACCCACATTCTGACAACTCAGCCATCAGAACACAAATCCAATGCACTAAACCGCTTGACCATGGCACTCCAACACGACAAAGGAGTTGTTTGTTTTTAAAGACATGAGGCCACAGAGGCAAAATAAATAAATATTCACCATTCCCTTTTTAACTGTATTTCAGGGGTGTGATTTAACAGCTAAGTAATAAAAAAAAAATCCTGATAAATGGGTAGCTGGCCTGGGTCTCCCTTTGGTCTAGAGGACAAAGCCCCCCTGAACCTCCTGGATGTTTCATTTTAGAGGATTTACAGACTCTCCACAGCCCCACAAACAAGAAACTAGAGGTTTGGACACAATACAGGCTACTTCTTTCTTTCCTTGGTGGCTACTTCTCTTCTTTCAAGAAAATTTGGAGGCAAAGGGAGATTTGTAAAAAAAATCTTCAAATCAGGAAAAACCTGAGAAATCATAGGCCTGATTAGATCCAGGGTTTGAATTTGCCAGTGGTCTGCTGGCCAAATACCAGTTAAAAATGGCGGCGGCAAGTCAAAAACCCTCTGCTAGTAGTCCGCCAGGCTAGTCACAATTACAAGGACTGCACTGAATCCTAGTTCTTTTTATTTTATATTTATACATTTTAATCCACTGGGCCATAATTTCATCATTTTCAAATATGCTAGCATCATAAAATTCAAAGCAATTTTCTCTCATGAAAAGGCTCCGACTCTCTTGGTCCTAACCTCGAAAACACTGACCATTGTGGACCATCGTGCGGAACCTTATCACAGGTACGTGTATGATATGCTATGACATTTTTACAAACATGACTTAGTGACAGTAACTGAGATACGAGTTGCCCGATAAGGTTTTTAGAACCCTGTACCTCACTTAGCGATAGTGGAGATAAACACATGGTGACAAAGGACTGTTTGGTGGTTGTGTTAAGAAATGAGACGACCGAAGCAGAATAAATGCATGTGTTCGCCATTCATTATTAACTGCATTCGCAGGAGATACACCCTCTGACATTTCTACAAACGTGAAACAGGAATTTTTTCTCTGCTGAAGAAATGAGATGACCGCGGTAAAAGAAAAATACATTTTCGACATTTCACTCTGTAACTGTATTCATAGAGCCAGCCGTTCCAGCGCTAAACATTGCTTTCCAAAGAATGCGTAGACATGCATGATTTAATAAGCATTCGTTTATGAGAAATGCCAGTAGTTAATTATGCGACATGACCTCCTATTTCATCAGGTTCAACAACGTAGGCACAGCGACCAAACTGATTCCGTTTCATCTTGTTACTTCAAGCAATTCCCTGAGGAAGACTCTGTTATTTTAACAATTTATAAAGGTACGCCAAAAATAATAATAAATTTAAAAAAAATAAAAAATAAATAAGCACAGTTTTACCTAAAACCTACTAGGGTGTGAAGTCACTGATGCTGCTTAAAAATGTTTATCCCTTGAAATCTTGAAACTATTTGTAACCGAATTTTTACTGATTCGTCGGCCTTAGATTAAGATTAAAATTCACACGCCTGCACAGCGTAACAAGCTGAGACTTTTACAGGTTGGCTACTTTTAGTATTTTAATGTATATCTTAAATTTTGAAGCGGAAAAAAGTAAGCATACCTGTAGAAGCAGAGTTCCTTACATCATCAACGTTGTATAAACCATAGAATCCTCATAAAAAAATAAATAATAAAAAAAACAAAAACTGAACACACCAACATCTCGCCGTTTTAAACAATTCCACGTCACATCCTTTATTCCCACCTCCCCCCCCCCTTTCCTGTCTTATGCCATGATGAAAAAAAAGTCCCTTTTGCCCAAATAACTAAACCCCTAATCTGAGCAGAATTGCAGCCACTTGTGAGCGACGGAGGCACCTGTATTCGATAAACGTCAGGTCTATATAAACTCTGAGTCAAACATGTAGAGTGAGCAAGGTCGCTTTCATCCAGCCAAAGGTACACGTACATGTACACGTGTACATATATATCCTTCTGACATTCAACACTCCAGACACATCTGATCTTTCTATAGATCCCAGATGCATAAGATCAGCACCGGAACATTTGCAGCCCCTGTTTTGTCTTTGTTTAAATCCAAACTATTTTATTTATTACATGAAATGTTGTAGATATTCTGGTACATTTGAGATTTTGTTTTTGTTTTTTTGGGGGGGTTCTCATCACAATGTCCTGTTTTTGGTACATTTTTGTCGTCAGAATTATTCAACTTATACACTAGTATAATTATTACATATTGAAACATAAGGAACGTAAATTTGTAAGGAAGGAGGGCCAAAGTCGTGGTACAGCCAAGCCTTTGAGAACCCTAGTCAGGTCCAGGGTTTGCCCAGGCCTTATGGGCCTATATAACCCCTAGCTGAGCGCACAAGACCCTTGACTAATGAATATATCTCAAATAGCTCTTATTGTTATCACAGACTTGACTGACACCTCAGCTGTCTTTTGTTCACAACTGCAGCCATTATAATGAGCTTTGCTTGCCTGGGCTAGGCCCTCCAG
Organism: Zoroaster sp. YZ-2022; assembly: GCA_029582265.1. Classification (NCBI taxonomy): domain Eukaryota; kingdom Metazoa; phylum Echinodermata; class Asteroidea; order Forcipulatida; family Zoroasteridae; genus Zoroaster; species Zoroaster sp. YZ-2022. The sequence goes on from CM055826.1 coordinate 14,411,132, forward strand.
AAGCCCAAGTTATGTTGATTGGCAGGTACTGTATTGTTACATGATTAGGACTCACAAAAGACAGATTAGGAGGCCAGGTAACCTGGGCCTGGCCAGGCTTCTCAAAGGCTTGGCTGTACCATGACTTTGTCCCTCCTCCAATGTACATGCGTCATGCTTCTCATGAGCATAATGCACATTTTAATTGGTTTCTGACCAGGTGCCTAGCCAGATATTTGTCAAGGGACAGGCAGCGACCATATTTTTTAAAGAAAACAAAGTAGCCCCACTAAGAAAATGTTTTCATTGAGGTCACAGAACTACTCCCCCAACCCTTTAAGGATAACGATGGGGTCAAATATTTTTCTGTGAAGCCAATTGTATGTTTTATTAAAAAAAAGAGGTGTGGGGGACAACTATGACACCTTTGCCTTCCCGCTGGCTATGCCCCTGTACTTGACTTCTCTCTCCCCCCCCCCACCCACTTGGCTATGCGCCTGGCTCTTGTGAATTGTATTCAAATCGATTCTGTTCTGCCATGACATGAAATGAAATAAATATCATGAAATAAATCCAGGCCTCCCAGTGCCTAATTTACCAAATATAGTTTTTTTTTAAATAGGTTTTTAAAGCAAAATATAGGTTATTATAGGTTTACCAAATGCCAAAATATAGGCTTTTATAGGTTATTTCCCATGATTATGAAGTGTTAAGTAACAAGTTTTGGGTAAATTGCCTACCTTCTGAGTACTTTATGCAACCAAGTACATTACCCCATACCCTGTCTGGCAAAAAATCTAACAGCGGTACACATGTTACAGTTTGGCTACTGTTTTGGCTTCATCTCTTTATACTTAGGAAGTAATTTTACTTCAAAGCCATGAGGATTTTATGACGAAGTTGAAAAAGGTTAATATAGGTTTAGGGAGGCGGAAATAAAGGTTCCCATTTTGAAATATAGGTTTTTATAGATTTTATAGGTTTCGCTGGGAGGCCTGTACATCTCATGAAAAAATAGCTGAAATCCTTCCTTTTCTCCAAAACGAAACTCATCAAAGGGTAAACACAAATTTTGCCAAGCCAGGAAAGTCCTTGGAATTCTTCTCAATCTAAAACTCTGAAGTCTGAGTTATATTAGATTTATAATACGAGCTCCTCTTAATATACACTTGAATCAGCCAAGGACGTCACACAATACTGTAAAGTAGGACCAAGGAATAAGGGAGAGTACACGTGAGTATTAAAGTGACCACAGCCAAAATTCTGGCGACAAAACAAAAACCCAAAATGCTTTATATTGGTAATGAAAACCTCATTTTCCCGGCAACGGGATCCATCGCCACGTCCAAAAATTGGTTTCATATGACGCTTTGATGACGTTAATGAGGGGACACTGTTACAATGAGACCCCGACTCACAAAAAGTGACATTTTCTGGCACGATCAAATTTCAGGTTATTTTTCTATGACATCCAATTTTTTTCAAAAACAAAATTTCTCTTTGGAAATAAATTTAGCTATTTCCTACAAAATAAAAAGACACAAAATTTCAAATCTTATTATTAACACATTTTTTATTCATCTTAAATGCTTATTTTATCTTATTTATGGGATTTTCTTGTTCTTGTTAAATATATCTAAATGTATAGGAAAACCTTTGGACCTTAATAGGAAGGTACTAAGGGTGTGTGCTTTCGGTTATTTTGAGAACTGGATACCCGAAATTAGAAATCTTTGGATACCCGGATACCCATAAACAATTTTGTAAAAACACATAAATCCTCCCCAATGTATAAAATAACCAATATGAACACAAGATTCTCTTGTTTTATTAGTGTCATAATAAATGTGGACTTATCAATAAATGTTTAATAATTTCCCACCCTCTATATTAAAAATGACTTGTAGCATCCCCATTCCCCACGCACATTTTGTTAACAAAAAATAAAATAGGAGAATTCCATTTGTGCGGCTTAAATCTTCAGTCGAAATTTTCAACAGTCTTTTACGGGTGTTTGGAACTAAAATATGGAATCTGGTAATGACAGTTTCGGTCGGGTATCTGGATATCCGGCACAGTCTTAAATATTTCAAGGGATGTTTGATGTACCATCATCATCAACTTGAATTCAATTTATGTAAATCTGGGATCATTTACAATTTAGTTTTCGAGAATACCAATTCACAGTGGTTTAAGACCCAGACATCGGGTCCGATTTTTTTTTCTGAGATAAATTAAAATAATTGTTTACTTGATTATGAAGATCCAGTTTTAAGAACCAAAATTGCTTTTTTGAAATTTATTACCCTGTTTTTAAGAAATTTTAGTTAGCTTGTATAGAATGACATGAGTTAAACAGACAAAAAACACACATCCTAATATTTAAAAAAGCATCTGCTAAGGCATATTTCAAATGGTTTGAGAAAAAAATACTGCTTGTTAATTTTGCTTATTAAATAGTCTTTCGAACTGTAAAAGTATAATGCAGACCGATAATTGTATGATAGTGCAATTATGCTTTGAAATCTTTAACTAAAATGGCCCAAAAATGTTATTATTTTACAAATTTAGGGTCACACATTTTCAAAATAAGCCAGAAAAGGCCTGGATGGAATGCCATAACTTTGTTATATATTGATAGAGTACAGTGTAACTATCCGTTGTGACTAGAAATTTACGGCAAATTAGCGCAAATGAAATTTTACACCCCAAAATACGATTTTTCAGGACGCTGTTTTCAACAAAAAACGTTGTTTTACGCGACGGGTTTATGCGAAATGTAATTCATCGTAGCGAGAGGGCGTACTACAATTTTCAATTGAATTGCACCCTCTCTTGAAAGTGAACTTATTTTTATACAAAATTATCGGCAAAATTTCATGAATGAAGTTTCTGCTGACATTAAAATACATTTCCTTAGTCCAGAAGAGTTATGTGCAAATTCTTGGTAATTTGTATAAATGTTTTGACCGTTTTTTGTACTGAAGTGTACTGATGTCTGGGTCATGTAGGGTTTTAAACCACTGTGCAATTGTGGATCTACATCTAGGAGCATTAACGGACAAGCTTCAAAGGCCACATTTGAATTACACACAGCACAAAGCAAAGACTGTTCCGAAAAATGGAACCGGGTAACAACAGTTTCGGTCGGGGTATCCGGACATCCGGACACCCGGCACAGCCTTAGAAGGTACAACACTGGTAATTTCCTGATTACAAAAATTATTATTTGAAAGCTTTGATACCAGTTATCCTTACGATTTTGTCTTGTCTTTAAAAGTCCTCTCATTTCAGAGCAAACAAGAAAAATCATTCACATTAACAACCAAAAAAAAAATTTGCCAGATGGCAATTTTCTGCTCCGAGTGTTTTCTGGGAAAAAAAAAATCTGAATGCTTTTTCACACTTTTCTCAAGACTCTAGACTCTAGACTGAAACTTTCACAGCTTGGTCGTTCAATGTCTCGATTCAACGAGAGCAAGCCTTACACACATAAAAAGCAGCCTCGTCAGCATCATCAATGTTATAATATAATATATATAATATATGACATAAAACACAATAATGGGGGCCACTTTGCATCCGTCACGTTAGCAGTTTTTCCAATGGTTGTTATTTATTTTTAAGTACCTGAAACCGACCAAAAAGTGTTTCAACATGTGAATGGACATGCAGGCTTATACTAGAACTAATTTGAGTTGATTTATTTTATTTTTTTATTATTTTTTTATTTTTTTACCCTCGAATTTCCATAAAAATTGGACGGAAAAAGTTACCTCACTTTTCCGTCCATTTGTTGATGGAAATTTTAGGGTAATTAAAAAAATAATAGTAATAATCAACTCAAATTATCTTTAGGATAAGCATGCATGTTTATGTTGAAATTCTTTTTGGGTGGTTTAAGATATTAACAAAAAAATTACAACCATTAGAAAAACTGCTAACGTGACAGTAGGAAAGTGGCCCCCTTTATTGTGTTTTATGTCATATACTCTTCCCCTTTAAACACACTCACGCAGCGATTCACAAGCCTACAAGTGAGAACCCATGTTTAATAGTGAAAACCTCTGGGATTAATAAATGAAAGACTATTATATTAAAAAAAAAAAAAGGTGCATCCCTAGACTACGTGCTCCGCTGACCTTGTACGTCACTCGCGCCTCAATGAAATTGCTTGTTTGGGCTTTACGGGAAAGCGATCGAGCGCAGACCTGACAACCATATTGCGCGCTTCACACAATGGAAGCAAGCCAGACGGATGGCTTATAACATTATTCTACTTGCGTTAATCACATACAGTGTTCCCCCCCCCCCCATATTTCGGGTAAAAATTCACGGTTATCAATCCAGGGGTATATGCATATGTTCATGGACCAGTGTATTTTAGGACATGAGCCTTCAACTTTTGAGCTTTTAAAAATTATCACGAAAAAAAAGCTGTCAAAAGTTGTTTGAAATCTTTGGATTTAGGTTGGTGAAATTCTTGCGTTGGGAGATAAACAATTGATTTAATTTTGCCCTACACCGATGTGTGTATAGCACTGTATACTCAGTGCTTTCCGAGTGTCTGTGAAAAAACTACACAGGCGACTCGGGCGGGATTCGAACCCACGACCTCCTGCTTACTAGTGCAGACGTCTTAACCTCTCGACCACCGAGCTTGCCCGATGACAATTGGCCGGCTAGAATCCCATATAGCAGCGGATTCCGCGATATATATAGGAGGTCGTGGGTTCGAATCCCGCCCGAGTCGCCTGTGTAGTTTTTCACAGACACTCGGAAAGCACTGAGTATACAGTGCTATACACACGTCGGTGTAGGGCAAAATTAAATCAATTCACATCTTTGGATTGTTATTATTCAGTTGATGTACAGTCATCTTGGTTTGTGTACATTGTATATTTAGTTTGGGAAAAAACCTATTACTTTATAATAAGTATTTAAATTTATGCAAATATAGGCAGATAACAAGATGAATAATCATTAATCAACAAACCTTCATATCCATCTTCTTTTCCTTTGACGTCAGTGGGACTATCGATTGATGTAATGCTCTGATCTGCAAGACACAACAAGGCAAAGACATGTATGTTAAACATTCAACAACATTAATTGTATCCAAAATCTGCTTTGTCCAAGATACGAAAGGGTTGGGCTGGACAGACAGACAGAGAAACAGACGGACACCCCAATATAGAGAGACAGACACGACAGACACAAAGACAAGGGCAATAAGAACACACGGTTCTTATAAAGCGCACATATCCTAGCGACTAGATCAAGGCGCTGCACATTATTACTCCCTGCTCATCAGACGCATAAATCATTCCTGAAACCTGATGGGGACTATGCAGTTCAATTGCTGCCATTTCGGCGCATGAAGGGCTAATCAAACACAACAACCCTCACAGGTACCCATTTACTCCTGGGTGGAGAGAAGCAATTATGGTAAAGTGTCTTGCTCGAGGACACAAGCACCATGGTCACGGCCAGGATTCGAACCCACATTCTGACAACTCAGCCATCAGAACACAAGTCCGATGCACTAAACCGCTCGACCATGGCACTCCAAATAGACTTTTTTTTTTTAATCGCGCAGCGGTTCCCTGTATACACAAGTACGATAATAGCGCTTTACGATCAATGCAGAGAAGGGACCAGACTACTTTTTTTTATCCTTCCTGCCTCCATTTTGGTCATGTGGATTTGTATTGAAGAAAATCAAGATGGCTGTGCAGTGATGAAGGTCTATAGAGGGGGATCACTGGCAGATCCAGAGGGATGAGATGAGAAAAGGTCAGGATTGGGAGAGACACATACCATGTGCCTTCCTGGGACCAATTGCATACATGTAGAGCTGCTATTAAGCGAACAAATTTTGCCGAGCACAAAAAAAAGTTATGCTTGATAGCAAAATAGGCTACCAGCCAAACTTTCCTCTAATACATGTATGTATATTGCTTCTGGCTGGTTCTCGGTTAAATTTTGCTTGGCGGGTAAATTTGCTAAATAAAACACTATTTTCTGCCTGGCATCTCTACGAAATTGGACCCCGGGATCTGTTCCTTTGGACAGGTTCAATTTGGACAGATAGTTATGGGTTCAATTTCATAGAGCTGCTTAGCAGGGGAAAAAATGCTTACCAGGTAACCAGCTAAACATTCATACAACATGTATACATTTTGGCTGGTCGTCTGTTTTACATGTATATTGCTCAGCGAAAATATTTGCTTAGCGGAAATATTTGCTTAGCAAAATTCTCTGCTTAGCAAACTGTATGAAATTGGCTCCTGTAGGCGTGGGTTTTGGAACTGTTTACACGTACATGTATGTTAGTTAATTTCCTCTCATGACCTAAGCTTGGGCGATATCGATTTTTTTTTTTTCCGTCCACGATATCTAGGCAAACATATCACGATTTTCTATAATATCGCAATTATTTTTTCATTCATGCATGATTGCTTTAGAGCCGATAACCACAGGTATACATGTATACCCCTCTACAGGCACCACGATAAATCGTAAATTCGTTTGCATAGTGTGTATGTACTTCTGAAGTAGTTCGCTTTTGTTTCTCACTTCCAAAAGCTGAAAAGACTGTTCTAATCTTGTTTCCATGGAATTTCCGACTTGACTCACAATTGCAATTTTGTTTAACAGCGATATATATTTTTTTTAATGGCAACTTGCAGATATCTCGATAACTTAAAAAGGTTCTCGATATCGTAATCGCATAAAAAAGGTATCGCGATAATCGATATTAGCGTGTTATCGCCCAAGCTTATCATGACCTCTGACAAACATTTACATCAGTACGTAATGCCTTGATAAATGCTCTCTCAAAACATTCAGGCACTTTGAATAGGACGTCAATGACGTCATAAAAAGGACTATTTAAGGAGTTAAGGACTATGTAAAGGACTATGTAAATGGTTTGAAAAAAAAACAAAAAAAAAACGGTGAATGTACTATACCAATTCATACTTACATGGTACACACATAATCGTATATCTATACATGTGTATTTGTAATTAAACCACATCAATACCGTATCTTTCGAGTACAACGTACGGTACTACATGTATGCACACACACAAACCAATCTTTTAATTCATGCAACTACACATCTCCAGTTACTCTACATATACATGTAGCAACACAGAATCTGAAAATACATGTATAAAGAACGACAGCTGCGTGCACACTGCACTCCCATATGTTCAAACAGTTTGCAACTATTAAATTCACATTTTTGTTTCTTACATGACACGGATATAAGCTGTTTCATTCCCGCTAGGGTCCCATACATGTATGTTGCCTATCTGTGCGTCTTCACAAATGAAAATATAAAGCGAGGGAGGTGAATGCACTCTCTCGTTCAATCACATGCACATGTTGAATTCTGTCTGGCAAACTGTGAATTCGTCCTGTCAGAACAACAAGGTCGTATCTAAAAAAACAAAAAATGCAACAAGGTCGTATGTGCAATAGTGCATAAATTTAAAACAATTGAGTGCATGCTCATCCTGGAACTCTGTAAAAAGATACGACCTTGTTGCACTGAGCAAAATCCATGTCTGTAACAAGGTTGTAACTATGATACGACCTTGTTGCACTGATGCTACAAATTATTTGAAACATTTTCCGATGTGGGTACGAGTGAAATCTCTCACTTAGCACCCAAGAAATCAAGCAACATATCCCAAATATGTGTATTAAATCTGGCGACAAAACACACACTTTAAGCATGATCTTAAAGCTTGATTATACAGTATTGGTAATCTCTAATAACACACACGTGTAAATGATCACAGTTTTTGTACTTGGTATAAAGTTGATGATGGCATTGAGCGCCCAGCAGGGTGGATATGTGCGCGCTACAAATCTTTATTATTATTATTATTATTATTATTATTATTATTAAACTGATCCCTTGAAATATTTATGTCTCAGGTGCTATCATCAATTTTAGTCAAATTAGTAACAGAATTTTCCAAACTGATTTTTTTACTCGGAGGATGAAATTGCCATCTAATATCATTGTATAGTTAACCAGAAGATTTTTTTTTCACATTCATTCATACATGGAATTTTCATCTCATGAAAGCAGAAAATTCAATTGGAAAAATATTTGCCTAATTTTACTAAATATTATAAGTCTCTCAGACAGAAAAATTTGATGGGATTTTTGATACCATAACTTTTATCAGGGGTGTGATTTGAGAAATCCTGAAAAATGGGTTAGCCTGCCTGGTGCTCCCTTTGGTCTAGAGGACAAAGCCAGGTCAAGGACAAAGTCAGGGACCCTCCTATGCAGATGTTTAATTTTTGGAGGATTTACAGACTCTCCACATCCCCACAAACAAGAAACTAGAGGTTTGGACACAATACAGGCTACTTCTTTCTTTCCTTGGTGGGTACTTCTCTTCTTTCATGTTTCAGGCAAAGGGACATTTGTAAAAAAAAATCCAGAAATCAGGAAAAATTCTGAGAAATCACAGGCCTGTTTTACACCAATTAATTTTGACGACCTTATACATTGTATCTCTAATATGAAACCCTTTGACAAAATAATCTCTCAGGTTGACTGATAAAGGGACACTATCGTCACGATCAGAGCAGACTTTCAACAGGGCATGGAATCGGTGTCCTAGTTTAAGATGAACACAGTGACTGAAAATTACTGGATCATTTATGCAGCAGTAACGGTAATATGACCTTATCATGTGGTGTATTATTTTCAGTCAGAGTTAATCTAAAACTAGCACTCTGATTCCATGCCCTGTTGATCGTGACGATATTGTTCCTTTGTAAGTACTAACTTTTTACCAAGTACATTTTTAAGGAAAACTGTGATAATTGTATATTTTTTGGAGAGTACCAATGTTGTACCTTCGCCTTAAAAAAAAAGGAAAAAAAGGAGAAATAATAATAAGTACATCGCCTGAATCTTGTCCGCATCATCAACGCTGTATTACGAATAGTAGGTTCTTCTTGTGTACATGCACGGGGCCGAGGAGGAGTAACAGTGATATCCCTGGGTGGGAGTTTAACGGGCATGCCACCTAAGCTTGTGGAAAAGAAGCAAAATCATAAAGCCAAAACACAAGTGGCATGCATAACAGCAAATAACAGGGCATATTCTCGGTGATAAATTTCAGGTTTTTTTTTTTTTTTGACTGCCCGGAGAACTAAATGCAAGCTGAATGCCATCATGTGCATTTGCAGTACTGGGGCTAATTACATAGAGGCTGCTAGTGCTAAGCAGAAAAAAAATTGCTTACCAGATTTCTTCTTGATTACCAGTCAAACCTGTACATAAAATGAGTGTACTTTGGCTGGTAGTCTGTTTTATATTGCTTAGCGAAAATATTTGCTAAGCAAAGTTCTCTGCTGAGCAGCTCTTTGAAATTGACACTGGCAGGATATACATGTATAACATCTTGTATGCTTTTAATTTAGTCCACCATGTTCTAAAACCCAGTTCATACTGAAAGCGATCTCTAATTTTGCGAAACATTCGCGCAAATCTCGGGTCTGGATGCAACGATTCACCACGCATTTGCGTGAAGTATGAACCGGCTTTAAAGACGCAGGACGATCACTCCTGATTGGGCCAATTTCAGCAAAATTTGGGAAAATATGTGTACACACGAGAATATGCCTTATTGATAAAGAAAAAAAGTGGTCATCACCCGATTACGTACATCATGCAAAAATAGTTCACAAAAGTCACAATCACACATTTGTAAATACGGCACAAAAAAACAAAAAAAACATTTGTGAAACTTTCAGCTTATATTACATCGTGTCATTAACAAAAAACCAGTGAAAATGCATACAGATTTGTTGTATTAAAACCTCCTACTACTACATGTACAAGGGTCAAAATCACTCAAAATGTTGGACTTTTAAGTGCACTAGACATGTACCTTGGCAAATATACTACTCAAAACAATTTAGGGAACACCGGAATAATCTCAGTTAAAGCAAGATCATTTATTTCAGATAAACACAATGTTTCACAGAATTGATGAGAAACAACTGCACAATGAAACAGATGATAAAGGATGCATGTAGTGATTACACATTTCATGACATGACTACTGAAAGAGAGAGTGGGTTGCAAATGAAAATCCCGGTTCATGGAACATTTCAAACTTACATACATGTATTTGATGTTAAAAATCCGGTGTTCCCTAAATTGTTTTGAGTAGTATACATCAACATTTTGACTGATTTTGACCCTTGCAGTAGTACATGTAGGAGGGTTAATCCTAAAATTGAATTTTGAAAAGAGTACTCCTTCCTAAATTCAATCTGGAAATTACAACACCTCATCAGTCAAAATTATTTCTAGGGAAGATTGAAATGATCACAATGTTAGTTTCACACTTTATTGCTACTATTTTTTTAAATTATCGATTTTATACCTTTGTTTATAAATTTGAATGTTTAAAATCATTTAAAAAGTGAAAACACAAACCTATAAATTCAGAAACATGTTTTTTTTTTTTGTCTGCACAGGTTTATATGAAGTGCATACATTAATGCCAAAAAAAAAAGTCTCGGGTTTCTGGTCATAGATCGGCTTAAAAATCGGTGCAGTGACGCGTTTTTTTGTTTTTTTTTGTAATCTTTTTTTTTTGCCTCAGGGAAATACGTGTACACGCCTGGACCAAATTTCCCATGCGCATAGTATGGTGGCTAAGAGAGGCCTCACAAATCGGGCAAACGTTCATACCCCTATGTGAAAAAGTCATTTAAAACACAGCACGACAGAGTTCCAATTATTCCAGCAATTTTGGCTGCAATTGGACATCGTTTCACAGCCCCCAAAAAAAGAAAACTAAAAATGTTGACGCGCGGGTCTGAGGCAATGCGCGCGGAGACCAGAAACCGGAGACTTTTTTGGGGGGCCTAATAAAGCCTTCATGCAAAGTGGATTAGATTGTCCATGAATGCAAATGAAGTAATACAGCCAGGCATGAAGACATTTTGATGAGATTCTCTTCTTTCAAGAAAATTTTGAGGCAAAGGGAGATTTGTTTATAAAAAAAATAAATAAATAAAATAAAAAATAAATAAAAAAAATCCTGAAATCAGGAAATATCCTGAGAAATCACAGGCCTGATAAATGTATTTTGTTGACATTATACTTCTGCTTGAACTTGAGTTTTGTGATTTTTTTAACAAATGACAAAAGACTAATGCAAAAATGCAATGGACTTAAAAAATAACAGATACATGTAATAAAGCCTTAAGTCATGTACAGGCAGGCAGACATTAGTGTACATGTAGATTGAATAAACTGACTAACAAACAAAGACAGAACGACCAACAGACAGACAGAATGACTCCGCACAGACACAGAGTACGAAACAGACAAGGGGAGGGGAGGCGGGTGATAATGTGCTGAAGTACAATTAACAGTTAAATGCCCAAAATACTTTCTTCAAAATGTCAATTGCATTTAATATAAGTGGTTCAGGAGGAACAAGAAAAACATGGCCGAGGTCAAGCAATGAGAATGCACTGATGTGTACACGCAGTACGTGTACATGTACCATGTATGCCAGCAAATGAGAGACCTTCTTTTTGACCACAGCGAGGGCCCGTTTCATCAAATGCAAACATCCCTAGATGCAATTTGAACAGTTTACGTACCATGATGTTTCCAATTTATAAAATAACCATACAGGTATTTAAGAATAAAACAAATGTGTTATGCATGCAATGTACATGGATACTGTACTGTATATGTGTACATAATGTACACAAATATCTTTGCAGTTCAAGTTTTGGTGATGACTCCGCTGTCAAAATTTTAAAAAGGAAATGTACTGTCTTCAAACTATTCAATGTGATTTTGTTCATTTACATGTCATGGAATACTAGTCAAGCTAGGTGCAATTTACATAGTTGTTGGAATGATATACAGTACACAATGTATATTATTACATGTACATATAGGTTGTGTTTTTCAATGGTGCACAATTTCATTCTGCAACAAAAAACACCCTAGAAAGCTTCCGTGGGGCTTATTATTATACGCTGGCCCTGACCACCATAAAGTCATGATGGTTTCTTGCTTTATGCATGCTTGCATAGGACACGGGTGCAGCACAACTTCTGGCCAGGTGCTTCCTGACCATGCATTTTGAAACTTGTCCAGGCCCCTGTGACGTACACTGTCAAGATACATGATCATGTAATGGATCGTGTTTCAAGTATCTGAATCCAGCAAATTGAGTCAACTCGATTTTGAAGTTTAGAATGTACGTGTATAGTTCTCATGTAATACAGCCAGCAAGTGGTACCCCAACCACTGCCTGTAACTTGCAATATTGTATCAACGATTACATACATACATGTATTAAAGGCTGAAACTGATCTACATTTAAATGACAAAAAAAAAGATTGATGGATGCACCTGTGGTCTCCAGAAATCCCCCCCCCCCCATTCCAAGTGAGGCTTCTATTTCAAGAGCCCAGTGCTAATTTGCATACTATAATGTTTTTACAATCCAGCTGTACATGTAGAAATAACTCATCACAGCCTGGCCTGCTATCAGAAACAGATGTTCCCTCCAAACGCCAGACAGCTCAGCTCAATGGCGGCGGCGGCACGCACCCGTACTGAAGAACCCTAGAAGGACACAATTGCCATTGGACTGATAACATTAGATTGCTCTGATCTCTCCCTGACTAATCAAACTCGATCTTATGATGAATAAATAGCTCTCCCAATCCATCCTGCATTTGACTTTAGTCTCCATGTCTTCACTTTCGTGCTAAAGTGACAGGAATTCTTAATTGAATTTTAGTCTTTGGGATTTATTACTACATTTAGACAATTATAGCCAATTTCTTATTAGGCCAAAAAAAAAAAGAATGTCTCTGGTTTCTGGTCATAGGTCGGGGGATAAAAATCGGTGCAGTGACATGCTTTTTTAGGTGTTCGTGCGAGACACCTCTTTGAATTTATTCGGTTCTTCTTCCTCGCGAAACTTATCTAACAAAAAAAAAACATAGTTGCAAAGTTCACAGATCCTTCAAACTTGACACATACTTAGACCATAACATGTAGCTGTCAATAAAGTTGTGACATATAGTTTCAGGTAAAGTTGCGACGTCATGGTGACATTATCAGATATCAAATTACACTAAAATCTAATTTTAATATTTCAAAAAAATCATATCTCATGAACCACAAAATATATTTACACCATCTTTGTATCATCTTACAGATCTTGAATTATGTGAAATTTCATACACAGACATGACCCCAATCTGACCTCTCCTTCCGGTCGAAACCAGAAGTTAAATTAAAAATTATTATTTTTTTTTTTAGGTAATCTTTTGTTTTAGCCAACCGGTGAAATATGTGATAAATGTACACGCGGTTATTGGAACCAGACCAAATTCCCCATACATGTACATAAAGTATGGTGGCTAAGAGAGGTCACACAAATCGGGCAAACGTTCATACCCATACAGGTGTATGTGAAAAAGTCGTTTAAAACACAGCATGGAAGAATTCCAATCGATCCAGCAATTTTGGCTGCAATTGGACATCGTTTCATAGCTTAAACAAAAAGAAAATTAAAAATGCTGATACGTGGCTCTGATGAGGAGATGCGCGGCTCTGATGAGGAGATGCGCGGCTCTGATGAGGAGATGCGCGGCTCTGATGAGGAGATGCGCGGCTCTGATGAGGAGATGCGCGGCTCTGATGAGGAGATGCGCGCGGAGACCAGAAACTGGAGACTTTTGCTTTTGGCCTTAAAGATATCGCCCGTGTTTGGGTTGATTTGATGGTAAAAAATAGATTTAAATGATGAGACATTGAATGAAAAAACCTGAAAAGGATTAGTACCAGTAAAATTAAAACTCAAATTAATCAATTAATAAAATGCTGGCCCACTGTTTTAATCCTCAGCTTGCACGAGGGCGTGTGCAGCCTTCCGATTGGCCAGCGCGGCTGTCAATCAGAATCAAGCGCATTTTAAATATCGCTTTTATACAGTTTCTGACATCTGACATTAACAAAACATTTCTGACATCATTACAAACAAAATTGTTCGTTTAATAACGACATTATCTTTCAAAATTCGTCCGTTTTTTTTTTAAATTCTATTTTTTGGGGTCTCTTGAGCCAAACACAGACGATATAAGCCATGAAGTCACGGAATATTCAAATACACGTAGAACTCTGTTTTTGGTAGGCCTTAATTTAATTTACACGTAAATATATTTGAAATAAATATATATCTAGTCACAGAAAAGGGAAATATATTGAAGATGTACAGCCTTGTTTTTTGGTGTTTTTTTTGGATTATTTTTACCAGCAATTTTGTTTTTATTGGAAATAATTTTCTTTTAGAATTCAAAACAAATACTTTTCAATGAGATATAGATGACGCGAATAGACTTAGTGCCCAAAGTAACTTATTTAGGAGTCTGATACAACTCCATTTCAGACCTTAATTATACTGTCAAACCGTGCTGCCGACATTTATTTGTGAAATTTGTTTTACGAAGGTGGTTGTTTACCTACATGTATCCTATTTATAATAAAACAGCAATGCTCTAATTTCATAAATTTGCTGGTACCCGTTAAAAAAAAATAAATATGGGGAATTCCATTTTTAAAGGGAAGATACATGTGCACACTGTACATAAATGTACATTGTACGTGTGTATGTATGGATGTACATGTACATGAACTGTATAACGTATATAAATGTACACATGTACATATGCAGTGTACATGTATACCATGTATGACCAGGGGCCCATTTTATAGAGTTGCTAAGCAGGGGGAAAAACATGGGCGGATCCAGAATTTTTTTTAGGGGGGGCTGAGAATTATTTTTCAGTACTACAAAAATAAAATAAATTAAATAATCAAAGGGAGAGAAAAACAAAGCACAGTGAGGGAATGGGAGTGCGTTCTCCCCTCTCTCTCTCTCTTTTTTTAAATTTAAAATTAAAAAAAAAAAGATTTTGGGGGGGGGGGCTACAGCCCCCTTAGCCCCCCCTGGATCCGCCAATGGAAAAAAATGGTTACTGGAAATATTTGCTGAGCAGATTTCCTTGTTTACCAGCCAAACTTGCATTTAGAATGAGTGTACTTCGGCTGGTAGTGCTAAGCAAGAAAAAATTGCTAAGCAAAATTCTCTGCTTAGCAGCTCTGTGAAATTGGACCCAGACCCCATAGCCAAAGAGGTGGGGCAATTTTTTCGGTTTTTCATTACACAACAAAAGTTCTCTTAACCAGTTCGCGTCGGAGGCCGTGTATACACGCAATTTTTTTTGGACAGCAGATCGGAGAGCGTCTAAACACGCCACAGGATTCTCGGAATATTTGTATAGATTCCCGGTCGACGTGGCAACGAGCCATAAGCATACGGTGGAAGACGCGGTCTCCCCGGTCACGCTCTGGTGAGCACCATTGGTCGTGTTTGTGCGGTAAAAATAAACCCGCCACGGGGTTTGGAAAAAAAAAATTATTCCCGGTGCGAACTGGTTAAAAGGGAGGAGTAGCTCTTCTGTAACCACAATCAAAATTTTTTCCCAGGTGAAATCCTTTTAATATCAGAAACTGGCCTGACACAAAGAATCATAAAAATTAACATCTATACAAAACAGCAAAAGAAACGTCACCCCTAAAAATATTTTATTATTTTCATTTTATAATTAATATAATTTGTTTAATGAAGAATATTATGGAGTATGGAGTGTAACACGAACACAATGTGGCAAATTTGGTTGACCTCAAAATTCGTCATGCATGACGTCTGAGGACACATAAGCTAAACATGTTCTCAGACTTTAGGGGATGACATTTCTTTTGCTGTTATGTATATATATTAAATTGATTGATATTAACTCCCTAGGCCCATTTGCTTACACATAACCTGAATCCTCCAAAATCCTTCAGTAGTAAAGCAAGCACATGACATGTACATGTATGCACACATGTGTTTCTAATCTGTGATACATGTACATGGCCAGGGACCCTCCCTGTATGCATGGAGCAATAAACAGTGTCCACTGACCCAAGCACAGACCTTGCAATCACTACAACAAACATGGATGTACATGTACATGTACCATGGAAAGTCTTGTATGCCTAATAACCTGATCAATCCTCCAAAATCCTTCACTTTAGCAAAGAGCATGTACATGTACATGTAGCATGTAACCTCAATCCTTCAAAATCCTTCACTTTAGCAAAGAGGATTTTGGAGGATTTGGGAAGGTTAGGGTTAAGGCAGTTACATGTAGTTCCGATAATACTTTTACAATGTCAAAGCAACATGATTATGATAGAGATATTCATGGACGCATTATTATATATATTTCCTGCACAAAATTACTGTATTACTCCGGCTGGGGTCTCATGCATCTAGATATTTCTCCTTCAGGCGTACGAAAGGAGACAAACCTTTTAAAATGAATAAGCATACAGGCCATACAAAGTCAAAGCTATGATGCATCACATCACCATGGCAACAGCAGCTCCGGAAAAAGAAAGCGCTGTTTGTCAAGTGTGTCACGGGGTTAGAGATGTTGTCTGAGTTTCTATTGTATTTTTTTTTTTAAATTTAAATTTATTTTATTTTTTTTGGTCATAAAGCGACTATGGCTCCGTAAACATAGCGTAGCCCTCTTGTGGTAAATATACACCAACAGGCACTTTGTCGTCTAGTGACTGTTGAATATATGCTTTATGTGGGATTGTAACAGTACAATGCCTGCACACATGTACTCCTGCTAGCCAATGATTGATACATGTACATGTATACACGGTTATTGGAACCAGACCAAATTTCCCATACACAAAGTATGGTGGCCAAGAGAGGCTGCACAAATCGGGCAAACGTTCAAACACCTGATGTGAAAAAGTCATATTTAAAACACAGCACGGCAGAATTCCAATTGATCCAGCAATTTTGGCTGCAATTGGACATCGATTCATAGCAAATAAAAAGGAAACGAAAAATGCTGATGTGCATGTCTGAGACGATGTGCACAGAGACCAGAAACAAGAGACTTTTTTGGAGGGGTTCTTAGAATGAATTAAAACATTTCCAAAATGCATTTTCACTTCTTTTCCCATGAACAGAACATTAGAACAACCCAATAAGCTGAAACTTTCACAGTTTGGTTGTTTATCTCGATTCAAAGAGAGCAAGCATATTCTCAGAAATAACCCTAACCACCCCAAATCCATCAAAATCCTCCAAGGGGCACTTTTTGCGAACAATTCAGCACTGTTGGAAACTGGTACTTTCACCTCTTCAAATGGGGCAAAATTACTACTTGGTAAGAAATACAGGCCATAAGTGCTGAATATGAAAGACCAACGAATATGCATGGTGCATTTTTGAAGATAAGGGCATGTTTCCAAAAGTGCCCTGATGGATTTTGGAGGATTCAGGAAGGTTCCTAGCCAGAATACCTACAGGGGGTTAGGGTTCAGGAAGGTTCCTAGCCAGAATACCTATAGGGGGTTCGGGTTCAGGAAGGTTCCTAGCCAGAATACCTATACGGGGTTCGGGTTCAGGAAGGTTCCTAGCCAGAATACCTATAGGGGGTTCGGGTTCAGGAAGGTTCCTAGCCAGAATACCTATAGGGGGTTCGGGTTCAGGAAGGTTCCTAGCCAGAATACCTATAGGGGGTTCGGGTTCAGGAAGGTTCCTAGCCAGAATACCTATAGGGGGTTAGGGTTCAGGAAGGTTCCTAGCCAGAATACCTATAGGGGGTTAGGGGTTTTAATGTTGCCTACAATTACCAGTCGTACCTATCACCAATGTTTTACCAGCAATTTCCGGAAATGCTCGGTTTCATTGGAACATTGGTAATTTCCTTTCAGAAAGGAAAATAGAACACAACTGCTTTGAATTAATGAGATATTTCACCAAAATAATTGTCAGAAGTTTGGTTTAACAGTAAAACAGTGACAAAATGAATGGGATCCACCACAAATTAATTGCAGCACATATTTAACCCTCCTGCTTTTGGTACCTTTTTCATACAAGTTGATGCACCATTTGAAACCATTCGCTTTTGTGGTTTTGAATGGTGAAATAACTGTGTACAATATTGATTCCCCCAAATGGTTTTGAATGGTAGGTCAGCTAATACAAAACCTTGTTTGGATACTTCTAAGTGGTGAATCAATGGACCCTCTATGCATTTGAATGGATTTGAATGGTAGTAAAGCTTGCTGCCAACACTGTTCAAATGGTATCACCATGTGTGTACAAAACCAATGGGCATTTTTGAAAGTGGAAATTTTGAATGGTTTCAAATGGTCTAACAGTAGGAGGGTTAAAAGCACTAGTTTTCCCTTCCTCAAGTAAAACAGCAATGTTCCATGTGACTGAAAAAGAACATTTTTGAAAATTGCCATTAAAACAGCCCATTACACGGGCAATATATCTTTAAGACACTAACCGTACAAGTCCGTAATCAATAGATCATTCAAAAGATATGATGATGATTGGAAAGCAAGGTTTGTTTCTAAAATTGGTTCTCAGTATGTGTGTCGTAATCCCACCAGACCTTTGATCATGGTCAACAGTTGCGGGTACATCAAGGGATGACCCAGTTTTTTTATGATTTTTTTTTATGATCAACGGATCAATCACACCACAAGAATGTGTGTAATATTACTAACAGATGTTTCCAAAATATTGGTGCAATAAAAAAATGCATGGTATAAAATGTCTGCTGAAATACAGAAACAATTCAATTTTCTGGTGGGGGGGGGGGAGCGGAAACAGTAATATTAATACAACCAAGGGGGGGGGGGTGCCACTCGCGTACATCTTTGAAAATGTTGATAGTATGAGTATGACTTGTAGTACGAGTAGTACGAGTATGACTTGAGTACGAGTGTGAGTATGACTGCTCCAACTCCGTAGTTGTAGTCAGGTACTTTTTCATGAGTATGAGTACGAAAATTGTACTCAAGTATCAGTAGTGCAACTCTATAGCTGTAGTTGAGTACTTTTTCATGAGTACGAGTACTTAAGTATGCCGTGTATGAGTTGTCCAACTCAATAGCTGTAGTTGAGCACTCAAGTACGCCGAGTATGAGTTGTCCAACTCAATAGCTGTAGTTGAGTACTTTTTCATGAGGACGAGTACTCAAGTACAAGTATGAGTCCGAATAGGAGTTATCCAACTCTATAGCTGTAGTTGAGTACTTTTTCATGAGTACCAGTACTCAAGCACGCTGACTACGAGTTATCCAACTCTATAGCTGTAGTTGAGTACTTTTTCATGAGTACCAGTACTCAAGCACGCTGACTACGAGTTATCCAACTCTATAGCTGTAGTTGAGTACTTTTTCATGAGTACCAGTACTCAAGCACGCTGTCTACGAGTTATCCAACTCTATAGCTGTAGTTGAGTACTTTTTCATGAGTACCAGTACTCAAGCACGCTGTCTACGAGTTATCCAACTCTATAGCTGTAGTTGAGTACTTTTTCATGAGTACCAGTACTCAAGCACGCTGTCTACGAGTTATCCAACTCTATAGCTGTAGTTGAGTACTTTTTCATGAGTACCAGTACTCAAGCACGCTGTCTACGAGTTATCCAACTCTATAGCTGTAGTTGAGTACTTTTTCATGAGTACCAGTACTCAAGCACGCTGTCTACGAGTTATCCAACTCTATAGCTGTAGTTGAGTACTTTTTCATGAGTACCAGTACTCAAGCACGCTGACTACGAGTTATCCAACTCTATAGCTGTAGTTGAGTACTTTTTCATGAGTACCAGTACTCAAGCACGCTGTCTACGAGTTATCCAACTCTATAGCTGTAGTTGAGTACTTTTTCATGAGTACCAGTACAGGAAATTCTATTCGAGTACAGAAAATTGTACTCGAGTACGAGTATTGAGTACACCAAATCTGATAATACCTATATGTATAGCAAGGTGTTAGCCAGGATTTAAAAATAGGGTGTCCAAATTTGCTGGAAATTTCAAAACAGGGTGTCTATATTGTTCACTTACAATACTTGTACATGTAAATGACAGATGAAATACATGTAGTGTGTCCAAAATTGAAACAGGGTGTCCAAAAGACACTCAGACACCCCTCTGACTAATATTATGATGTATAGTTCAGAATACAGAGAAATATTGAAGAGGCAGAACATTTCTTGAAAGGTAGGCCCAGTTGAAGGGGGGAGACGTCTTCTTAGAAAGTACTTTTTGTACTACACACACATGAAGTAATGCAGCGTATAAGCCAGGATTCGAAAACAGGGTGTCCAAATTTGTTATTCTTTGAAAAACTGGGTGTCCAAACATTTAAGTTGTCGAGGTCTTTTTATCAAATGTACAATACGCACCTTTTCTTGTTTGAACACCCCCCCCCCCCCCCCTACAATGAACACTAGCACTATAAACATTTGGCTATACCGAACAAAAAGATCCATGTCTCCCACAATCATTAACACTACAGTCATGATTCACATGACCGATCATTCAAGTTAGCATTTTGAGTTGACCTCCCAATGATGTTTTTTTTATAGTGGTGGCATTCCACTGAATGGGGCCTGACAAGGCTTGTACCTCGCAGAGGGTTACTATTAATACTTCCCTACCATATGGCCCTATAAAACAAAAAAAACTAGCAATTCCCATTATCATCATATATGGTTATTATCTAATAGACTCAATTTTCCAGCGCAAAAATAGCGCTCTTATTGCCCTTTGTACATGTACTTAGTGACATTTAAAAATGCCAGCATGTGTTGGTAGGAGGGGACAATGGTGTACATGTACATTATATTTTACCCACACATGTGAGGACTTACTTGGAAGTATTGGGCAAATTCTTTCATAAATTGGTTTTGGAATTGACTTTTACATGTAGATGAATAACTGGCCGGGTGGATTGAGACAATCCAGGTTTGAAATTGTTGTTTGTTTTTTTTGTGTTTTTTTCTTTCTTCTTCTCGATGAGACTTGTCGAACAAAAAAAAAGCAGCTCTAAAGTTCACAGGGCCTTCAAAATTGACACATACTTAGACCATAATTGTAGCTGTTTTTACATAGGCTGTGGGTGACACAGTGCACAGGAGATGACCTTACTCCCTTACTCAAAGTACTGTATTTAGCCACCAGTGCCTTTGGGTCTCTTTTGGCTATTTTTACGGCAATTTCCAGACACTCTCTTCTTCATCTGAACACAGGCATTTTCCTTGAAGATGAGAGACGCGCCGAGCTAACAAATTAATTGTTATCCATGCTGTATTTTTTCCCAGAAAGATGGGAAGTACATGTAAATAATTTCCAAATGAGTCATTTTCCACAAAATAGCTCACCAGGGCTTGAATAACGAGTTATTAAGTGAATAAATTAATGTGCGATTCTGTAATGATGTAGTTTGATGCATTTAATGCCGATCAAATAATGACATCCAAGGACACGGTATATCATTGATTCAATTAATCATTTTGTGGAATATCTCATTTGAAGATACATGTATTAACTTCCTTTAACCCTAACTCCCTCGGCCCACTTGCTTACACATAACCTGAATCCTTCCTAACTCCCTAGGCCCATTTGCTTACACATAACCTGAATCCTTCCTAACTCCCTAGGCCCATTTGCTTACACATAACCTGAATCCTTCCTAACTCCCTAGGCCCATTTGCTTACACATAACCTGAATCCTTCCTAACTCCCTCGGCCCACTTGCTTACACATAACCTGAATCCTTCCTAACTCCCTAGGCCCATTTGCTTACACATAACCTGAATCCTTCCTAACTCCCTCGGCCCACTTGCTTACACATAACCTGAATCCTTCCTAACTCCCTAGGCCCATTTGCTTACACATAACCTGAATCCTTCCTAACTCCCTAGGCCCATTTGCTTACACATAACCTGAATCCTTCCTAACTCCCTAGGCCCATTTGCTTACACATAACCTGAATCCTTCCTAACTCCCTAGGCCCATTTGCTTACACATAACCTGAATCCTTCCTAACTCCCTAGGCCCACTTGCTTACACATAACCTGAATCCTTCCTAACTCCCTAGGCCCATTTGCTTACACATAACCTGAATCCTTCCTAACTCCCTAGGCCCACTTGCTTACACATAACCTGAATCCTTCCTAACTCCCTAGGCCCATTTGCTTACACATAACCTGAATCCTTCCTAACTCCCTAGGCCCATTTGCTTACACATAACCTGAATCCTCGGCCTAACTCCCTAGGCCCATTTGCTTACACATAACCTGAATCCTCCCTAACTCCCTAGGCCCATTTGCTTACACATAACCTGAATCCTCCCTAACTCCCTAGGCCCATTTGCTTACACATAACCTGAATCCTTCCTAACTCCCTAGGCCCACTTGCTTACACATAACCTGAATCCTTCCTAACTCCCTAGGCCCATTTGCTTACACATAACCTGAATCCTTCCTAACTCCCTAGGCCCATTTGCTTACACATAACCTGAATCCTCCTAACTCCCTAGGCCCATGTGCTTACACATAACCTGAATCCTTCCTAACTCCCTAGGCCCATTTGCTTACACATAACCTGAATCCTTCCTAACTCCCTAGGCCCATGTGCTTACACATAACCTGAATCCTTCCTAACTCCCTAGGCCCACTTGCTTACACATAACCTGAATCCTTCCTAACTCCCTAGGCCCATTTGCTTACACATAACCTGAATCCTTCCTAACTCCCTAGGCCCATTTGCTTACACATAACCTGAATCCTTCCTAACTCCCTAGGCCCATGTGCTTACACATAACCTGAATCCTTCCTAACTCCCTAGGCCCATTTGCTTACACATAACCTGAATCCTTCCTAACTCCCTAGGCCCATTTGCTTACACATAACCTGAATCCTTCCTAACTCCCTAGGCCCACTTGCTTACACATAACCTGAATCCTTCCTAACTCCCTAGGCCCATTTGCTTACACATAACCTGAATCCTTCCTAACTCCCTAGGCCCACTTGCTTACACATAACCTGAATCCTTCCTAACTCCCTAGGCCCATTTGCTTACACATAACCTGAATCCTTCCTAACTCCCTATGCCCATTTGCTTACACATAACCTGAATCCTCCAAAATCCTTCTGTAGTAAAGCAAGCACATGACTTGTATGCACACATGTGTTTCTAATGGCCAGGGACCCTCCCTGCATGCATGGAGCAATAAACAGTGTCCACTGACCCAAGCACTGACCTTGCAATCACTACAACAAACATGGATGTACATGTACCATGGAAAGGCAAGTATGCCTAATAACCTCAATCCTTCAAAATCCTTCACTTTAGCAAAGAGCATGTAGCATGTAACCTCAATCCTTCAGAATCCTTCACTTTAGCAAAGAGGATTTTGGAGGATTTGGGAAGGTCAATGAATAGTTTGGGTCAATAGTTTAACGATTGCTTAATAGGCCCCTAAGAGGACTGCAGACCCAAGTCGGCTTTTGAAGTTCTGCATGGCGTCAAGTGTACGGTGTTAATGTGGGAGATCATTAGACCTCTGCATTGCATCGCGCAAAGAGTTATCCAGCACGACAGCAAGGTGGTACACTGTAAATATGTCTTCCGGACCATTACGGCAGTCGGGTACCTGGTTCCAAAATTACCCATGGATGAACAACACTATTCAAAACGTAACATCACAAACTACAATATTGCCTTTTGGTCATTTTGGTTGGTAATTAGCAACAGTTC
Organism: Zoroaster sp. YZ-2022; assembly: GCA_029582265.1. Classification (NCBI taxonomy): domain Eukaryota; kingdom Metazoa; phylum Echinodermata; class Asteroidea; order Forcipulatida; family Zoroasteridae; genus Zoroaster; species Zoroaster sp. YZ-2022. The sequence continues at coordinate 14,434,847 of CM055826.1, forward strand.
ATGCTCTTAAAATTGCCAGTACAATAAAATTTAAAAAAAATTACTGATAAAATAGTGAAACACATGGTACAGTGTATGAACATGGGAGAATGTTTAATTTCAAATTTGTGCGTAATCATACTTATTTTCGTAATCATACTTATTTTCGAAACTATACTTATTTTCGAAACTACATGTATACTTATTTTCGGCATTTTTTAGTTTTCTTTTGGTATGAAATGATTTCCAAATGCAGCCAAAATTGCTGGATCAATTGGAATTCTGCCGTGCTGCATTTTAAACAACTTTTTGACATAGGGGTATGAACGTTTGCCCGATTTGTGCGGCCGCTCTTAGCCACCAAGGACAGAAAGAAGTAGCCTGTGTTGTGTCCAAACCTCTAGTTTCTTGTTTGTGGGGATGTGGAGAGTCTGTAATCCTCCACAATTAAACATCCAGGAGGTTCAGGGGGGCTTTGTCCTCTAGATCACACTTTGAACCTCCTACATATACATTGTACATGTATCACGTATTTCACCGATTGGCAAAAAAAATAAAAATAAATTAACTCCCCTAAAAAAAAGTGCGTCACTGCACCGATTTTGAAGCTGACCTATGACTAGAAACCAGAGATTTTTTTTTTTAGCCTTATAGAACTTTGCACAGGATTGAAAAGCCCTTCAAGAAAAACAATTCTCGAGTTGAATCAAGTAAAAGAAAATATGGAAGGTTGCGAAACAAGTCCCATGGGCTACAGAGAGGAAATGGATTTGAGAATAATTCAAGACAAGTCGAAGGTATTATTTGATATCAAAACTGTGTTTGTGCATTCATTCCCATCAGGATGCGTTACTTTCATAACCTGTTCATAACCTATATTGAGTTTCGATTGGCCTGACTCAATTCACAGGTTAGAGGGCGCTGTTTGGCAGCTGCAAGGATTTTCTGAACAGTTTTGTGTTACAGTCATGCGTTTGTCTTGATTTTAATTATATGCGACCCGCTCCCCATCGAAATGAGGAATGTCCCCCAACACATGTTTCCGTGTAATGGACTTCCAAAGTTCACAAAATGTGCATGACTACATTATTTACATTATCAATTTATCACATCCTAACACAGGAATGAAATGAACCAAAAAATGAATGTTTGGCATCATCAGAAAGCCCATAAAAATTCTATTTAATTTGATATCCATATCTCAAAATGTGAAATTTGGGGGACATTCCTCATTTCGATGAAGCGGGTCACAAATGTAAAATTTGTGTATTTATCCGATATAAACTAAAGATATTTAGTGACTGGAATTTACTATACTGCATTGGTATAAAAAATTTAGTATAATGTTTTTTTTTAAATTACATAAAACTGTAAGGCCGTTTGTTTTTTATTACTTGGATTACGGATTTGTAAGCTACAAAAAATGAGCGGGGATCGGGGAAAAAAAAAAAAAAAAAAAAAAAAAATGATCGGGATTACGGAATTCCGAGCTCACGAAATCGGGCGGGGCGAAAAAAAAAAGAAAAAAAAAATACCCGAGAGCGCGGCTTCTAAAACACGTACATTATACACAATTTATGTAGACAAAAGCAGAAAGTCACTGAATGAATGTCGCGAGTGTTTAGGCTTAACAAAATGTTCTGTTTCCGGTTTCTGACCGACCCTAACTTTACGCGCGACCTAAACAAATTCGCACACAGACCATTTGTTGACACAGCAATCGATTGCATGAGTTTGGGCCGTGAGGTCAAGTCGCGCGATGCACGTACATGTAGTTGTTACTAAATGGCCAATGTATGCACTTGGGCAAATAGTATAGTCTATAAACGGACTCGCACTTTTGTGCGTGAATGCATAACATTGGTCTGGTTTCCATCATACATCGGCCGCGATTTTTTCTCTCGTTCACTGGCTCACGGTACGTGTACACATTTACTGTACATGTATTGTAGGGATCTTGTTGTATTTGAAGAAAATGTGATCTAAAAGTATTGTTTTGTACACGATGGTGTTTTGTACGCGATCGGTGGCACTGTTTTAAGTGTTGTGGATTTTTTTTTTTTTTTTTTTTTTTATAAAAAATTTGATTTTTCAGGCGGGGATTTTTTTAATTTTTTTCAGAAACGCGATTTTTTCGAGCGGCGATTCCGTAATCCAAGTTATTAAAAAAACATGGCCTAAAGTATAAAGTTTATAATATTATCAAAAATCCCTTGAAATATTTCCATCTCAAAGTGCTATCATTTTTAGTAAAATTAATTTCTGTCATCTGAAGATGAAATCCATGAATTGAAACAATCCGAACACATTTTTTGGATCAAGAAAGACAAAATTAGCTAAAATTTATCAATCTTAAAATGTCAAATTTCCATGTGAAATTATTCCACAAATAGATCCTAAAATAAATATTTTTTTTTTTTTTAAAGAAAAAAAGAAAAGTCAGCCGCAATGACATATTATATTTAGAACAGATTCTGCCATAGTGAAAGGGTGAAGGCTGTTTTTCTCCTTGTGTTCATTCATTGAGACTCCTACATGTATGAGATAATACACTTATGGCTGTTGCAGGCATTGTCCCAACCATGCTGGGAATTCAGGCGATGGCTTTCGCTTTCCCCTCGAGTTCTCTCATTTTTCAAAATTAAATTTGTCTTCTCTTCATTCTGAAACCCCCTTTCCCTTCCTCAAGCAATTGTCACTCTTTATTTATCCAAATCTTTTTTTTTTTTTTTTTTTTTGCTCTTTCTGCATTTCATTTGGAGGTTTTCCTAATCAGCTTTGCGTCTTTTCCAAAAATTTGTTTGTCCCCCTCGGAGATTTGTTTGCTGTCCCAAAGCAGTTCCGATCAGGGGAAAGCGATTTCTGGAAATTTCCATTGGGAGTTTTTCCAGCATAAAATGACAGCCAGTTGACGGCAGGAAAAAAATTATAACTCCAGATGTCAATGAGAACAAATAGTTCAAATTCATATATTGTTTGATACAAAACAGTTTCTGGAAAATATTGCTGGAGATCATATAAACATTATGCCCCTTAACCCTAACCTTCCCAAATCCTCCAAAATCCTCTTTGCTAAAGTGAAGGATTTTGAAGGATTGAGGTTACATGCTACATGCTCTTTGCTAAAGTGAAGGATTTTGGAGGATTGAGGTTATTATGCATACTTGCCTTTCCATGGTACATGTACATGTACATGTACATCCATGTTTGTTGTAGTGATTGCAAGGTCAGTGCTTGGGTCAGTGGACACTGTTTATTGCTCCATGCATGCAGGGAGGGTTCCTGGCCATGTACCGATTAAAGGGAAGGTACAGCAATTAATTTTGTCTGAAACAGTGAACGATTCTGCTTGCGTAGCAAAAATGCTCAACAAAATATTACACAAAATACAAGATTTGCTATAAAAAAATAGCATTACATGTACATGTACCTAAACAAACAAATTATTTCTGCCTTAAAATTTGTAATTCAGGGGTGTGATTTGATAAAAGTAAAAAATCCTACAAAATTGTAGCGTGCCTGGGTCTCCCTTTGGTCTGGAGGACAAAGCCCCCTGAACCTCCTGGATGTTTAATTTTAGAGGATTTACAGACAAGAAGCTACAGATTTAAACACAATACAGGCTACTTCTTTCTTTCCTTGGTGGCTACTTCTCTTCTTTCAAAAAACATTTTGAGGCAAAGGGAGATTTGTATAAAAAAATAAATAAAAAATAAAAAAATAAAAAATCGCAGGCCTGTACATGTATATTTCACTTCTTGCACAAATGACAGCATAGGGAACAGATAGAATAATTTCTCAGGAAGGTTTGGGAACACCTTATTTTGAGGTGTGCGATATACCGTAACTCCAACTCACTTGTAACAACACTGGATTCTTAAAAAAGAACATATGAGTATCCTAAGCAAAGTACAAGATATTTGAACACCGTCCCAGTACAAGGTCTTTGTGATGTGCACCCATGACATGACATAATAAGTTTGAAACGGCTCGGTCTTGAGTTAATTCTTAAAACGAATTAGTCAGTGTAGTGGATTGACAAATCTGTGCGCAGGGAGTTGGTTGAAATAAAGTCCTTTTCAGGAGGCATCTCAGAGGAGAACCATTCAGATATAACCCCGGGCCTTTCATTTACTATTTGCTTCCAGTACTCATCCGCAGACGACCTTTATAAATTGGTCTTTCTACAACAAAATACAAAAAAAAATTCCAGCTCCTCTGAGAGAAAAACAAACTAGTCAAGGAAACTGTCTGTGTGGAATGGAAAACTATAAATATGGAGTTAATTATTTTCACTTTTTATTTACCGGTATGTTCTGCAATTATTCCTTATTTAATCTGGGCCAGCTCGATCAGTAACAATCACTGTCCTCCCGGAGGGGCCCCAGCTTTGAATTGGAAGTAGATGTTGACAAGGAGATTTCAGTTTTAGAAGTGGGATGGGAAAAAAACAAAAAACACCCAGATAATAAACCGAATCATGGTAATATGCGGCATGTTTTCAACGGGGCAAAATTGTTTATTTTGAACACTTGTTGTCGTCTGCGACCCGGCGCACGAACTTCACACGCACTCCAGACGCGTGCGTGAAAGTTCAAACGCCGGGTCGCAGACGGCAACGAGTGTTAGAAATAAACAGTTTTGCCCCGTCAAAAACATGGTGCATATTATTACCGTGAAAGGCAGAGTATGAGCCAGGATTTGAAAATAGGGCGTCCAAATTTGTTATTCTTTGAAAAACAGGGTGTCCAAATGTTTAACTTCCAATACTTTTGCATGTGTATTGCAATTAAAACAGGGTGTCCATTTAGCAAACAGGGCGTCCAAAAGACACCCAAAGGTACATGTATTGCTGGCTAACACTATGCGTGAAAGCGTTTATTATTACGCGTGGAAAGCCCACATGATCAAGTAGTGACGGAAATTTTCCAATCCACATGTTGGCTCGGGTCCAACTGGGGATTCAAACCAGGGTCCACAGAGGTGTAAAGTGGGGTTAGTACCACTACTACGTATGCTCATGCCTGATCGTCCATCCATCCTATACATTGACCTTACATCATTTTTACCATCATTTCCAATTAAAGTTTGATCATCTTATTAACCCTCCTACAATCAGTGCAATTTTTGAAACAACCGATTCAGGCCACTCCAAGCCATTAGCTGTTGCCAGTGGCCTCCTATGGTTACCCTTCTGTGCACTGTCACACCACTGAGATTGCAGGCCATACTAATATGTTCAAACATTTGCAGTGGCCTTGGGTGGCACACAGTTGATTTTGTAAGATTACTTGGAAAGGACAGCAGGCTTGCATGTACTAAAGGTTGGTGAAGAATATATTGAAAATTTAGTGGATCGGAGTGGCCCCAATGTGTAGTAGGGTTAACCATAACAACCCCAAGTTCATCGAAATCCACCCCCTGGTTTTGCTTGATTTTGATGGATTCAGTCCTTCACATTATAGCCCAGTGAATACAGCATTGTAGCCATGCGTACCAAATCCATCAAACTCCACCGGCTGCTGTTTGTTGGATTCAGGACTGTGTATAGGCAAGCCATGGATGCTTTGCATGTAAATGCTACTGGACCAATTCCATCAAAGTCCAACAATTGGGGTACCTTTTTACTGCATGTTGATAGATTTTGGTGGATTTGGGATGGTTTCTAACCAAAATGCCTAGGTGGTTAGGGTTAACCCTAACTCCCTAGGCCCATCTGCTTACACATAACCCGAATCCTCCAAAATCCTTCAGTAGTAAAGCAAGCACATGATATGTATGCACACATGTGTTTCTAATCTGTGATACATGTATACATGGCCAGGGACCCTCCCTGCATGCATGGAGCAATAAACAGTGTCCACTGACCCAAGCACTGACCTTGCAATCACTACAACAAACATGGATGTGCATGTACCATGGAAAGGCAAGTATGCCTAATAACCTCAATCCTCCAAAATCCTTCACTTCAGCAAAGAGCATGTAGCATGTAACCTCAATCCTTCAAAATCCTTCACTTTAGCAAAGAGCATGTAGCATGTAACCTCAATCCTTCAAAATCCTTCACTTTGGCAAAGAGGATTTTGGAGGATTTGGGAAGGTTAGGGTAAACGACCAGTGTCTAATACATGTAGATACAACATGCAGCTCCCAATGGACATTATCTTTACACACACGTATGCATTAAAAAGTTGCTGGGTCAACATATCCATACAGTACATGTACAATTATCTCTAAGATGAAAGCACTTCAGATGGAATAACTCAGCATGCTTGGTATCAACTCTTCACAGAGTAAGTATTTAGAAAATAATTCGATAATTTTAAAATTATTTGGCAAATTTGTACTTCTCCTTTGACTGTCTTGTAAAAATATCAGTTGCTAAAGTTTCCCCAATGAAAAAAAAAACGAAACAAATAAAACTAGAGCTCAAGTGTTTGTTAGAACAAACACATGGTGTTCGTGTCAACTTATCAAATCAAATTAAATTATCATCGATGATGTCAATCATATTTTGCAAAGGTGTATCATCTTTTATTATAACAATATCAATTTCATATTCAAAAGACCTATCAATTTTGCGTTAGAATGTGTTGAATTTAAACTTCCTGTTTAGACCGGAAGTAAAGGTCAGATCAGGTGATTTGAAGGTCATATGACACAATAAAACTTCCTCATGATCATAAAACAATAACGTTAGTACATGTACCTGATTTGGCTCAATATCTGAGATTGGAAAATAATCCCTTTTTAAAAATGCCGCTAGGGGGGCGCTCTGAACTTTGATGACATCACCAAACAAATTTAAAAAAAGATAAGATGTCACTAATCACTTTATTCACAGAAGTCATATTCAAATTTCCTATGGTTTTTGAGATAGAAAATTATTATTTTTGTAAACCCGCCACCAGAGGGCGCTGTGACAGGTGATGACATCACCAGTCACATTTTTTAAAAGGTCACATGTCGATAGTAATTTCGTCCACGGAAGGCACGCCCAAATGCCATATCATGTTGGCTGCAGACCCTATAAAAGTGCTTCAGAATATTTTTTTCTATTTTTTTCGACCGGAAGGAGAGGTCAAATTGGGTCATGTCTGTGTACGAAATGTCACATAATTCAAGATCTGTAAGATGATGCAAAATTTGTGTAAATATCTTTTGTGGTTCATGAGATATGATTTTTTTGAAATATTAAAATTTGATTTAGTGTAATTTGATGACGTCACCATGACGTCACAACTTTACCTGAAACTATATGTCACAACTTTATTGACAGCTACATGTTATGGTCTAAGTACATGTATGTGTCAAGTTTGAAGGATCTGTGAACTTTGCAACTATGTTTTTTTTGTTCGAAGAAGAAGCACAAAAAAAACGTCGCACGAACACCAGGGGTAAAACATCCTGAAAAATGGGCAGCAGGCCTAGGTTTCCCTTTGATCTAGAGGACAAAGCCCTCTAGAACCTCCTGGATGTTTAATTTTGGCGGATTTACAGACTCTCCACATCCCCACAAACAAGAAACTAGAGGTTTGGACACAATACAGGCTACTTCTTTCTTTCCTTGGTGGCTACATGTACTTCTCTTCTTTCAACACAAATGAAGATTTGTAAAAAAAATCCTGAAATCAGGAAAAATCCTGAGAAATCACAGGCCTGATATTAATGTGTGGGAACTTTTTTCCTGCCATCATTTCTAAACAGTTTTTATCCTACTGCTGTTGTCTGTTTGTTGGTCTAGCCATGTACATGACCAGTGCTTCATTTTGCACAGTGCAAAAAGATAGAACAGTGAAATGTAAATTGAAGTGAACGGTTCCCCCTGTCTGCATTTGCTCACACTTGCATCGGTACACAGATAGTGCATACATAACAATGTACATGTATGTACAAACCGTTTCTGCATGCACCCGGTTCAAGTTGATGTCGTTTCATTTTGGTGAGCTCGGCTAGTGTTAGTTACTTATGTAAATTGGCCGGCCGTTAGCCCGCTGCACTGTGCAATGACGGGCATCAAATTGACACAACTAGTTGGTACTATCATGTAGCTGGTAACCTGATATGCTATGTGTGCGCGCCATGTCCCTATATCAGGGCTACATGTATTGATTTATCTTCTCAAATAGAACTCGTAATGTACATCTTATCCGCCGTATTTACACGTAAATATCATATATTCATTTACTGTTGATAGATACTGTATTGAATTAGAATTCTATTTTTCAGACTTTGGATGAAAACCCATACAGTGATGAAAACACAACATATGTTGGCAGAACTGCTTCTGATACATGTATGCCTAAATACTGTCAGTGAATCGGGATATATGCTGCATCTGTGTCCTTCGGAAATGTAAATTCCCAGTCGGAATAAATTATACAGACAAATCTCAATGTGTTTTCACCATTTTCTCGTTAACGACACAATGAATTAAGCTGAAACTTCACCAGATGTTCATGTAAATGTATCTACAGGCCATTATGTAGCGTGGATCATGCATTTTACAGACATTCTATCACAAGTATAACTAAGGCTTTAACTGTACATGTACAATGTATATTACTACGTGTAAATAGCACAAATAGGTTAGGATGCCTTCTTCTGATACAGTTACATATGTCTTGGACATACATGTACATGAAGGGGATTGAGTAATTAGTGTGGTGCATGTATCAGGGGTTTGATTTGACAAAAGTCAAAAATCCTGAAAAATGGGTAGCAGGCCTGGGTCTCCCTTTGGTCTAGAGGACAAAGCCCCCCTGAACCTCCTGCATGTTTCATTTTGGAACATTTACATTCTCTCCACATTCCCACAAACAAAGAAACTAGAGGTTTGGCCACAATACAGGCTACTTCTTTCTTTCCTTTGTGGCTACTTCTCTTCTTTCAAGAAAATATTGAGTCAAAGGGAGATTTGTAAAAAAATTATGAAATCAGGAAAAAATCATGAGAAATCACAGGCCTGTTGTATCTCTTTTACAATGACTCCACATTTATGGGGGTAGTGCATTGTATTTGGGAATGGAGATGATTCTACCATGGTAAACTGTTAACATGTAGCCTATTTTGGAGGATTCAGGTTATGTGTAAGCAAATGGGCCTAGGGAGTTAAGGTTAATCAATTAGCTGGATTCATTTAATCTTGATATGACGGTGGTGTGGACTTTCCATCTTGACCATGGACTCTTCAATTACATAAATTGTAGTCCTGGTTTCAAACATCCTAATTTTTTGTGGCATTACACGTGTAGAATGCATGGTCATAGTGCATACATGTACATGTAAGTAGGAGAGTCAAAGAAGAGTATCAAATTAAGACATCAATTTATGTTTCCAATTGATGAAGCTTGTTCATTATTAACCCTATTTTCACAGGGGGGGGGGGGCCATCAGTGTATTTTTTATGCAAGCATTTTATTTATTTTAGAATAAAAAAATTTGTTCACAAAATATGGCATAATTTTAAAGGGACAATATCATCAGGATCAATAGGGCATGGAATCGGAGTGCTATGCACAGGGGTGTGATTTGACAAAAGTAAACAATCCTGGGTAGCAGGCCTGGGTCTCCCTTTGGACAAAGCCCCCCCCCTGAACGTCCTGGATGTTTAATTTTACAGACTCTCCACATCCCCACAAACAAGAAACTAAAGGTTTATGTAAGACTAATTGCGGTGACACCATGCAGAAATTCTCTATTGGGTAGTAATTAGTTCTGAAAAGAACTGGAGGTTACAACTCGACGTTTCGATCAGTATGCTCTGATCGTCCTCAGGAGAACACAACAAAGGTTTGGACACAATACAGGCTACTTCTTTCAAGAAAATTTTGAGGCAAAGGGGGATGTGTAAAAAAAATCCTGAGACATCAGGAAAAATGTTGAGAAATCACAGGTACGTGTATGATATGCTGTGACATTTTTACAAACATGACTTAGTGACAGTTGAGATACGAGTTGCCCGATAATGTTCTTTTCACAACTGATATCAAGTCTGATACACTGTAATAAGCAAAAAATTAAATACAAAAATAAATAAAATTAACTTTAGCAAGGATATATGTTCTGCCTGAATTTTCCTCTCAAAAACAAACGAAAAACAGGCAGGATTACATGTGTTATAAGAGACTAAAGATGTACTACTACCCAAATTCAATGACTGAATGTTAGACATACTGAGATGGATAAACTACAATGCCAATCCCGACGGAGGTCAAAAATTTCACAATACAACGATTTAAGTGGCCATTATATCACGGAAACAGATACGGTCTGCCGACTTCAGAGGACTCGAGAGTCACTAGCATGACTAAAGACCTGACAAAATACTACAATATAAAAGTAAGGTATGCCAAAAAAAAAAATAAATAAAAAATGCTCCCAAACAAACGAACAAATAACCCTTAGATGAATCATGGATGAATGAAGTGGATGTAATTGTAGACCTATCGGGTATATGGTTACTGAAATGGGGAGATCCAAAAGTAGGACAAATATTCACTTTAACATGAAATCGCTACAATTCCATAGGGAGGTTCTCAATACACGATTACACACACGTGTTGCCATGGCGACCCACATTATTGTGGACAGATGTTTCAAGGGTTTGCGAAAGTATCTCTTACCAGTGTAACTGTACCATGTACCATGGAAAGGTCTGGGGAAATATAAATATATGCCCCATGATCCTTTGGTTTTCCTTTTCCCTATAAATGGATGAGTTTTTATGTTGTAGTTTGTCAAAGCCTCTGATGAAGGTCCGGATTGGATCGAAAGCTAATAAGGCCACCCTCCCGATTTAATATATATATGGGTCATTCCATGAACGTGGGACACTTGTGTTTTCCATGTATTTCAGATATTAGGGCCTGTGTTATTCCTTACATCGTACGAGCTGATGATTATAACTTTCACCTATTGTTGCATCTCATACAGACCTACTATGACAACAAACAAACATTTCTTGGGTCTCCCCTATTTTGATCCATTAACTTTAGTCAGTATATTACACAACGTAACAAGACACGGCGTCCCCTTGTAATTTTGTTACATCGTTAACCTCATCAGGTGAAGCAGGAAGTAAATACATGACACCAGTTTTAATGTTTGTATCTATTATTTTAAAAGATGACAACCTACAAAACTATGATAAATAAGGAAACAAAAAGTCCTGATATTTTTTTCTTTATTTAATGAACTTGAAATTTTGACCTCCATGTCACACTTTGGGTCCCACGTTCATGGAATGACCCTTATATATATATATATATATATATATACTGTACAACATGTATATTATATATTATGCAGCAACTTCAAATTATGATTGATTGTACATGAAGAAAGAGTGATGCCTAATGGTTCTTAAATAAATACATGGGTTCAATCACTCGTGTGCCAACGACGATGGCACCAAAATAATTAAGCCTGGTGTAATGATGCACTTTACAGCAAGACAATTTAATCCGATTGATGAATGGACGGAAATAACTCCGGCTAGCTCTGCAGTTGTGTTTGTTTGATAATGTTCATGCTGAATACCTCTTCAGTTCAAGTGGGGGGGGGGGGGGAAATGTTGAGCAAATTAAATCTCATTACCGCCAGAATATTACACAACATTTATATTAACCCTCCCATTCTCAAAACCCTTCGTCCATCAAAGGCAGGGGTATGATTTGACAAAAGTCAACAGTCCTGGAAAATGGGTAGCTGGCCTGGGTCTCCCTTTGGTCTCGAGGACAAAGCCCCCTGAACCTCCTGAATGTTTAATTTTGGAGGATTTACAGACTCTCCACATCTCCACAAACTATTTTATAAAATCCTAAAAAAATGGGTAGCTGGCCTGGGTCTAGAGGACAAAGCCCCCTGAACCTCCTGGATGTTTAATTTTGGAGGATTTACAGACTCTCCACATCCCCACAAACAAGAAACTAGAGGTTTGGACACAATACAGGCTACTTCTTTCTTTCCTTGGTGGCTACTTCTCTTCTTTTCAAGAAAATTTTGAGGGAAAAGGGAAATTTGAAAAAATCCTGAAATAAGGAAAAATCCCGAGAAATCACAGGCCTGCAAGAGGTTTTGAGGGATCAAACTATACGAGGGTTTTAGTTCTTTGGTTTTAGCAACATGTGTAAAATAACTACAGGAGAAAAAAAGTAATGTGCAAATTTAAAGGGAATGTACATGTACATTGGTAATGTTGGCAAAACTGTTCTTACATGTACACTCACTGGCCATAAGTATTGCAACATCCCCAAAGTTCAGTTTGGAGAACTGTGTTACAATAATTTATTTTATTTTATTTACACTACTTAAGACTTCTTGAAAGTGCCTGTGTTTTGAAGTCAATGTTCTTTTTTACTGTTCTTGCTCGGAAATTATGTAATACACGATCGATGAAATCGGATTAAATGATCATCTCACCTGTTACTTGTAAAGTGCTATTTTGAGCATGTTGCAATACTGTTGGCCAGTGAATGTATGTACTTGTACACTGAGTATGATTACTCAGTATGTGCATTTAAAGGGACACTATCGTCACGATCAGAGCAGACTTTCAACATGGAACAGGGCTGGGAATCGGTGTCCTAGTTAAAGATGAAAACAGTGACTGAAAATTACTGGCTCATTTATGCAGCAGCAACGGTAATATGAGCTTATCATGTGGGGTATTACATGTACATCTATTTTCAGTTACTGAGTTAGTCTAAAACTAACACTCCGATTCCACGCCGTGTTGATCGTGACGATACTGTCCCTTTAACCCTCCTACACATGGAGGCCGGCCACTCCGATCCACAAAATTCTGTTCTTGAGCAACCTTCAGTACATACATGTACAAGCCTGCTGTCCTTTCCAAGTAATCTTACAAAATCAACTGTGTGTCACCCAAGGCCACTGTAAATGTTTGAACATTAGTATGGCCTGCAATGTATCAATGGGAGACCACTTTACGCTGCAATCTCAGTGGTGTGACAGTGCACAGAAGGGTAACCATAGGAGGCCATTGGCAACAGCTAATGGCTTGGAGTGGCCTGATGAATGAGTTGTTTCAAAAATTGCACTGATTGTATGAGGGTTAAAGAACACAAGAAAATAATGAAAATGTATTCAGATTGTTGGTATTTATATAATACAAATAACAAATTCATTCTAATGTGGAATCAAACTGAAAATTATTTCACTTTTTAGGCCAAAAAAAAAGTCCAGTTTCTGGTGTCTACACGTGTGGCATCAACATTATTATTATTATTATTTTTGTTGTTGCTATGAAACAATGTCCAATTGCAGCCAAAATTGCTGGATTGATTTGAATTCTGCCGTGATGTGTTTTAAATGACTTTTTCACATAGGGGTATGAACATTTGCCTGATTTGTGAGGCCTCTCTGAAGCCACCATACTTTGTATATAATGGGGAATTTGGTCCCCACGTACATGTATACATGTATCATGTATTTCCCTGTTGTCAAAAAAAAAAAAAAGAAAAAAAAAAGAAGATTACTAAGAAAAAAAAAGCACATCACCGCACTGATTTTGAAGCTGCCTATGACCAGAAACCGGAGACTTCTTTGTGCCTTAAATAATGACTACACTTCAGACAAAATCAATTCTAGGGAAGATTAATACGAGGGGACAATTTCATCGAGCTGCTACTATAAGCAGTGAATTTTGCTAAGCAAATATTTTCACTAAGCTGAAATAAAACAGACTACCAGCCAAAGTCCACTCATTTTATGTACAGGTTTGACCGGTAACCAAGAAACAATCTGCTAAGCAAATATTTCTGCTAAGCAATATAAAACAGACTACCAGCCAAAGTACACTCATTTTATGTACAGGTTTGACCGGTAACCATGAAACAATCTGCTAAGCAAATATTTCTGCTAAGCAATATAAAACAGACTACCAGCCAAAGTACACTCATTTTATGTACAGGTTTGACCGGTAACCAAGAAACAATCTGCTAAGCAATATAAAACAGACTACCAGCCAATTAAAGTACACTCATTTTATGTACAGGTTTGACCGGTAACCATGAAACAATCTGCTAAGCAAATATTTCTGCTAAGCAACATAAAACAGACTACCAGCCAAAGTACACTCGTTTTATGTACAGGTTTGACCGGTAACCAAGAAACAATCTGCTAAGCAAATATTTCTGCTAAGCAACATAAAACAGACTACCAGCCAAAGTAGACTCGTTTTATGTACAGGTTTGACCGGTAACCAAGAAACAATCTGCTAAGCAAATATTTCTGCTAAGCAAATATTTCTGCTAAGCAACATAAAACAGACTACCAGCCAAAGTACACTCGTTTTATGTACAGGTTTGACCGGTAACCAAGAAACAATCTGCTAAGCAAATATTTATGCTTAGCAACATAAAACAGACTACCAGCCAAAGTACACTCGTTTTATGTACAGGTTTGACCGGTAACCAAGAAACAATCTGCTAAGCAAATATTTATGCTTAGCAACATAAAACAGACTACCAGCCAAAGTACACTCGTTTTATGTACAGGTTTGACCGGTAAACCAAGAAACAATCTGCTAAGCATATATTTCTGCTAAGCAACATAAAACAGACTACCAGCCAAAGTACACTCGTTTTATGTACAGGTTTGACCGGTAACCAAGAAACAATCTGCTAAGCAAACATTTCTGCTAAGCAACATAAAACAGACTACCAGCCAAAGTACACTCGTTTTATGTACAGGTTTGACCGGTAACCAAGAAACAATCTGCTAAGCAAATATTTCTGCTAAGCAACATAAAACAGACTACCAGCCAAAGTACACTCGTTTTATGTACAGGTTTGACCGGTAACCAAGAAACAATCTGCTAAGCAAATATTTCTGCTAAGCAACATAAAACAGACTACCAGCCAAAGTACACTCGTTTTATGTACAGGTTTGACCGGTAACCAAGAAACAATCTGCTAAGCAAATATTTCTGCTTAGCAACATAAAACAGACTACCAGCCAAAGTACACTCGTTTTATGTACAGGTTTGACCGGTAACCAAGAAACAATCTGCTAAGCAAATATTTCTGCTTAGCAATTTTGTTTCTGCTCAGCAGCTCTATGAAATTGACCTTTGATTTACACTAAGTATGTCATTTTTGATTGGTTTTGAATTACCAATCCTAAATGTACATGTACATATACCTTTCAGCCAAAAGTTCAAACTTACTTGGTGAAAAGTTAGTACTTACATGTAGGTACATATCGTCATGATTAACAGGGCCATGGAATTGGAGTGCTACTTTTAGATTAACACAGTGACTGAAAATAATACCCCCACATGATACGGTCATATTCCCATCGCTGCTGCATAAATGCACCAGTGATTTCCAGTGACTGTGTTCATCTTAAAACTAGGACACCGATTCCATGCCCTGTTGAAAGTCTGCTCTGATCGCGACGATAGTGTCCCTTTTAAGGAAAATGCGCATCTTAAAAATCAATTTTACTTGTGACACTTACTTCATGTGCCGTAACGATGCACAAGAAGGAACTAATTTGAAACCTCTGACACCATCTGCAGCCATATTCTTTGGCTTTATTAAATTTCTTGGTTTTTCAATTTGATACAGCAATTAAAATAAGGGAATTAAAGATACATGTACATGTACACATCGTCCGTGTTTTACCAGTAATTTCTGGGAAAAGTTCTTTGTTCTGGGAAATGTTCAGTGGAGTATTGCTACTTTAATACATGGGGAAATGAATACAACATACTTTAAAATGGTACATGTCACAAAATAATCATTATTTTTTTTAGTTTCCAAAAAATACATCGACTGTGTTTTACTGGTAATTGCTGGGACATGCTCTTTTTCATCAGAATATTGTTATTTTACATACATGAGGAAATTAAAATGGTACATTTCATAAAATAATCATTGAATTTCTTGGTTTCCAATTCGTTACAGGAAGTAATAATTTGAGAATTAAAAATGTACATGTGCGTACATATTGCCTGTGTTTTACAAGAAATTACTAGGAAATGTTCTTTTTCATTTGAATATTGCTATTTTACATGAGGAAATAAATACAAAATACTTTGAAATGATACATTGTACGTTTCACAAAATAATTGATTCTTGGTTTTCAACGTGTTACAGAAAGTAAAATTTGGAAATTAAAGATATACATGTACATGTATATGTATATGTACAGTGTATATCGCCTGTGCTTTACCGGCAATTTCTGAAAAATTCTTTTTAATCAGAATATTGCTATTTTACATCAGGAACTGAATACTAAACACACGTACAGTATGAAATGAATTTCAAATTTACATGTATTAAATGAATTTCAAATTCACATGAATTAAATGAATTTCAAATATCACATGAATTAAATGAATTTGAGATTCACATGTATTAAATGAATTTCTTGATTCACTTAATGAATTGAATTTCTGGACTCACATAATATAATGAATTTCAGATTCACATGAATTAAATGAATTTCAGATTCACATTAATGAAATGAATTTCAAATTCACATAAATCAATCAAATTTCTTGATTCACATGAATGGAAATAATTTTTGATTCACATCGATCAAGTCGACAGTGTGGGGCAATCAATCTGGCCTCCTGAATTAGCATTTTTGTTTACAGTCTCAACGCTTCACCTACAAAGATATTATCCATTCATACAATCTGGATTGCAATCAGCCGTACACTCGGCACTGACAAATCGTATTTACTGAGTGTCCTGGATACTTAGTGTATAAAAATGCATACGTCTGCTTCATAGGGTGGATTTGGCCAATGACGAGTGTATGTTTGTGCTATAAATAGCACTCGCCAGACCTAGTGGGAACGGGTCGATGGATCGCTAGGATCAGGTAGGGTCTTGCTGAAATGGAATATGCCATGAAGGCGGCTATAAATAGAATGCCTCCCACACCCGCTGACAGATAGATGGAGCGGGATTGAGACGGGGAAAATGAGATTGGGAGATGATGACGTAGAAGAGACAAAGAAAGTGTCAGAGAGAGAGAGAGAGAGAGAGAGAAAGAAGGTGACAAGATGAGACAAAGAGACTGATACATGGGGAACAGATGGAAAAATTGCTAATGTATTCGTAATTTATTCATGAATATACGCCAGTATCTTTAAATGTGAATACATTGGAATACTCTTTGACACTCGTATGTATTCAAGAAATCTTTGTGTATTAACCCTAACCTTCCCAAATCCTCCAAAATCCTCTTTGCTAAAGTGAAGGATTTTGAAGGATTGAGGTTACATGCTACAGTGTACATGCTCTTTGCTAAAGTGAAGGATTTTGGAGGATTGAGGTTATTAGGCATACTTGCCTTTCCATGGTACATGTACATCCGTGTATGTTGTAGTGATTGCAAGGTCAGTGCTTCGGTCAGTGGACACTGTTTATTGCGCCATGCATGAAGGAAAGGTCCCTGGCCATGTACATGCATCACAGATTAGAAACACACGTGTGCATAGATGTCATGTGCTTGCTTTACTACTGAAGGATTTGAGGATTCAGGTTATGTGCAAGCAAATGGGCCTAGGGAGTTAGGGTTAAACACCATGAATATTCAAGAAAATGTAATCAAATAGACTTTACAAATGTACATGTTTTCAAGAAATTTCATGAATTCTGTAAAATTGCAATTATACATGTAAATGTGTTTTAAATCATACAAATAATTCCTAAATAAATACATGTAAATTGATAAAATATCATGAAGTATTATTTTTAATTTGATATATTTTTTGATCAAATACATTTAAATGTATGATTCAAGAAATTCCATCAAAACTGAATATTAAATTCACGGTTATAATAAAAATGTAATCTTGAATAAACACAAATTCAATGAATATTTTTTAACACAAGGAATTTCATATGAACACTGATTTTTGTTTTAAATTTTCAATATGTTATCTTGCAATCACACATCAATAAAATAAATGTGTTTTTATCAAATATATTTGAATACATGGAGTATTCAACAGTTTTCATAAAAACCGGATTGCCCAAAAAAATCTCATGTTTGTTGAGCAGTTGTTTTTACAGTTTGTTTATCTTCCCGTCGCCATTCCTGAGACTGGGCGCATTTTCTTATGGATGGAGCACATTGTAAATATGACTTATTATTCTACTGTTATTACCATTCCTGTTGTTTTTCTATATCTTCCTGAATAATTATCTCAATTTCTGTCATGCTTTAATTTATTCTTGTCATTGGCTCTGTGTCTGTCTGTCTCATTCTCTTGTATCATTCCTTCTCCATGGTTCACTCGAGATTCGTCGTCTCTACGTACATCTACTGCAGAAAGAGACATACATGTACTGCTCTTTGTACTGTGTGTCTAATGGTATATTTCTGTCTTGCTTTAATTTATTCTTGTCATTGGCTCTGTGTCTGTCTATCTCATTCTCTTGTATCATTCCTTCTCCCTGGTTCACTCAAGATTCGTTGTCTCTGCATCTACTGCAGAAAGAGACGTACTGCTCTTTGTACTGTGAGTCTAATGGTATACATGTATTTCTGTCATGCTTTAATTTATTCTTGTCATTGGCTCTGTGTCTGTCTATCTCATTCTCTTGTATCATTCCTTCTCCCTAGTTCACTCAGGATTCGTTGTCTCTGCATCTACTGCAGAAAGAGACGTACTGCTCTTTGTACTGTGAGTCTAATGGTACATTTCTGTCTTGCTTTAATTTATTCTTGTCATTGGCTCTGTGTCTAGTCTATCTCATTCTCTTGTATCATTCCTTCTCCCTGGTTCACTCGAGATTCGTTGTCTCTGCATCTACTGCAGAAAGAGACGTACTGCTCTTTGTACTGTGAGTCTAATGGTATATTTCTGTCTTGCTTTAATTTATTCTTGTCATTGGCTCTGTGTCTGTCTATCTCATTCTCTTGTATCATTCCTTCTCCCTGGTTCACTCAAGATTCGTTGTCTCTGCATCTACTGCAGAAAGAGACGTACTGCTCTTATTGTACTGTGTTTCTAATGGTATATTTCTGTCTTGCTTTAATTTATTCTTGTCATTGGCTCTGTGTCTAGTCTATCTCATTCTCTTGTATCATTCCTTCTCCCTGGTTCACTCAAGATTCGTTGTCTCTGCATCTACTGCAGAAAGAGACGTACTGCTCTTATTGTACTGTGTGTCTAATGGTATATTTCTGTCTTGCTTTAATTTATTCTTGTCATTGGCTCTGTGTCTAGTCTATCTCATTCTCTTGTATCATTCCTTCTCCCTGGTTCACTCGAGATTCGTTGTCTCTGCATCTACTGCAGAAAGAGACGTACTGCTCTTTGTACTGTGTGTCTAATGGTATATTTCTGTCTTGCTTTAATTTATTCTTGTCATTGGCTCTGTGTCTGTCTGTCTCATTCTCTTGGTTCACTCGAGATTCATTGTCTCTAGTGTTTACT
Source organism: Zoroaster sp. YZ-2022 (assembly GCA_029582265.1). Taxonomy (NCBI): domain Eukaryota; kingdom Metazoa; phylum Echinodermata; class Asteroidea; order Forcipulatida; family Zoroasteridae; genus Zoroaster; species Zoroaster sp. YZ-2022. The sequence continues at coordinate 14,454,255 of CM055826.1, forward strand.
GGTACCCGTAAACAATTTTGTAAAACCACACAAATACTCACGAATGTATAAAATAACCAATTATATGAACACAAGTTTCTCTTGTAGATACATTAAAAGAAACGACTCGTAGCATTCCCATTCCCCACACACATTTTGTTGACAAAAAAAAATTGAGACTTTTATTTACATGTGGTCCAGTTGAAATGTTCAAAAGTCGTGTATGGGTAATTGTGGAACCGAAAAAAATTGGAACCGGGTAATGACAGTTTCGGTCGGGTATCCGGGTATCCAGGTACCCGGATACCTGGCAGTCCTTTCTCCATGTATTTCTGTATTTTACTCCATTTTCTGTCTTACTCTAAATGACTTTTCTTTTGAATCCTACTGATTCTATTGACAATTAATTTTCTCTTGACTTCAATCATCATTATCATCAAGGCTTTTTCATTTGTTCTTTTGCCCTACATAAAAAAATATGTCTTAAGTGTGTTACCGGTATTTTATTATTTAGTCCCCCTGCCCAGCCAGCCGTGTGGCATCATGGGATAGGCGCTTGTCGTGCCAAGCTAGTTCATAGAGTGCTAGACGCAATCTTAAACTAGACGCGGGCGAACCATCTGTGGGACGAACAATGGGCATGTTTGATAAATGCTAAGGTGCGCGCGCGAGATACAGTCCTCTCACACACGTCGGGTAAAGTCTCCCAGACTGCACTGCTTCTTTTTGAGACCTTGCGCGTCAGTTTGCGGAACAAAACGTCACGAATGGGCCTAATCCATTGTTCTTGGAGTACTCTGCCGTGGACTACATGTAGGTTATGTACACGAGTGGCACACTTCATGTACATGTAGGTAATACACTTCAGATGTCGACTATTCACTCCTTTTGTGACTGTCTGTTATCTCTTCTTGAATCAGAGTCCTTCATTTCTTCTCCAAGTATTCTAGGTCCTTCATATTCCATTGTCCTTGTCTTATACTACACACGTACACTGGAACATCTCTCTGTCTTTCTCGATCTATATACATAATGACATTTCTTTTAACGTCAACTGATTTTTCTGACAATTAAGTTGACTCGAGTAGTCGTCATTATCAAGGCTTTTTTTATTTTGTTCCTCTGCCCTACAATTTTTAAGCCGTTTGTTATTGGATAAGTTATAGATTCGTGCTTTTAATTGGAGATGTGTAACTTGTTCGTATTGTTTGATTGTTTGCTGGGACCCATATGAGAGACCAGTGGATGCCACTGCGTGAATGGACCACCCAGCTGAAATTAGGTAATTAAAGGGACACGATCAGAGCAGACATTCAACGGGGCATGGAATCATGTGTCCTGGAATTAAGATGAACACAGTGAGTGGAAATTACTGCCTAATTTATGCAGTAGCAACTGCAATATGACCTCATCGTGTTGGGTATTATTTTTCAGTCACTGTGTTAATCTCAAACTAGCACTCCGCTTCCATGCCTTGTTATTTAACCCTAACTCCCTAGGCCCATTTGCTTACACATACATGTAACCTGAATCCTCCAAAATCCTTCAGTAGTAAAAGCACATGACATGTATGCACACATGTGTTTCTAATCTGTGATACATGTACATGGCCAGGGACCCTCCCTGCATGCATGGAGCAATAAACAGTGTCCACCGACCCAAGCACTGACCTTGCAATCACTACAACAAACATGGATATGTACATGTACATGTACCATGGAAAGGCAAGTATGCCTAATAACCTCAATCCTCCAAAATCCTTCACTTTAGCAAAGAGCATGTAGCATGTAACCTCAATCCTTCAAAATCCTTCACTTTAGCAAAGAGGATTTTGGAGGATTTGGGAATGTTAGGGTAAATGAATAAATAAATGTATGTGTATGGATGAGTATCTCTGTACCGTGTACATGTACAAGTACAATGTATGTCTACGTTGTATGTATGCATTAACTAATACATCTGATATATACATATATATCCGACTTCATTAAACTGTTAGTGTTAATGTACGTCATTCAATCTATTTCAATGTGTCTGTTAACTCTTCTTGAATCAATAGTCCATCATTTCTTCTTCAAGTATTCTGTCTCATGTGAAGTTTTCCATTTGCCATCTCTTGCCGCATGTATATACTCACATACACGTACAGTATATGTATGGTACGTACATACACTTTCGGTGTATTGTACATGTCCATATATCTATTCATCCATGTCACCATTGTGTTAATGTGTCATTTATATATAGACCATCATCATCCCTACGGTGTGTGTATCATTTCGTTTTTAATACTCCGTTCTCTTGGTTTCTTTCTAAATATACGTAGATGTAGACAGATGATCTTACCAGATTATGGGTATTACATGTTGGTATCTATTCATCCATGTCACCATGTATCATTGTGTCATCTATAAATAGACCCGTCATCCCTTCTCTGTGTGTTCCATCTTTTTTTATACTCCATTCTCTTAATTGTCTCTTTCTGTATGCACAAGCAAATGATCTTACCATGCAGATTGGGGTAGTGTCTCTTACAGTTATGCTGTATGATATACAGGTAATACTCTCTTTGAATCAATTTAAACATTAAAGGGACAACATTGTCACAATCGACAGGGCATGGAATCGGAGTGCTAGTTTTAGATTAACTCATTGACTGAAAATAATAACCCCCTTAGATAAGGTCATATTACCGTTGCTGCTGCATAAATGAGCCAGTAATTTTTCAGTCACTGTGTTCATCTGAAATGAGGGCACCAATTCCATGCCCTGTTGAAAGTCTGCTCTGATCGCGACGAGACTGCCCCTTTAAGCAACCAACCCGTGAGATTATTATCAGCTCACATGGTGTGCTGGGCATTTTGATGTTCACAAGAAAATTAATAGTACATAATGCATTTAGATTACATGCATTCATTTCTAAAGCAGAATTCAAACCAGTACTCTTTTCTACATACCAACTCAAAATCATTTCAGTTTTCTTAAAGGGACACCATCGTCACGATCAGAGCAGACTTTCAACAGGGCATGGAATCGGTGTCCTAGTTTAAGATGAACACAGTCAATGAAAATTACTGGCTCATTTATGCAGCAGCAACGGTAATATGACCTTATCATGTGAGGTATTATTTTCAGTCACCGAGTTATGTAAGCTAAATACGTGCTAGATCCAAGGCCACTCTCCTATCCCCGCCACTCTCCTATCCCCGCCACTCTCCTATCCCCCCCCCCCACTCTCCTATCCCCCCCCACTCTCCTATCCCCCCCACTCTCCTATCCCCCCACTCTCCTATCCCCCACTCTCCTATCCCCGCCACTCTCCTATCCCCGCCACTCTCCTATCCCCCACTCTCCTATCCCACCCCCCCCCCACTCTCCTCTCCCACCCCCCCCCCCCACTCTCCTATCCCCTACTCTCTGTGACAATCTCACCCCTGCACTCCGTTCCTTTGCGAGTCAGCCATGAATTTAGGGTAATGTATTTTAATTTTATTAGCCTGAGCTGGGTCCTATGGGGATAAGAGCTATTTATACTGTAGCGGGCAGACCAGGGAAAGCTGACAGCAGGAATATATTAACAGGGATAATTGAAGGATTCTTCCATCTACGCCTGCCGCTGCTATGAATATTGTTCCGTGTACGGGTAGGGTGTTTCTCGGCCATCCGCTTATTCATGTCCACTCGTTATATACATGTGTACAGTACATGTATATACTTCTTTGTCTCAATAGATTCTCTGCTGCTCTGCTGCATTTCACTTATTAAATCGTCCGCTTTTTTTTTTTTACCACAATTGTATTATTTCTGCATTTTGTTGTGGACACCTCATACTACATGTACACTATGCAATTACTTAACCCTAACCTTCCCAAATCCACCAAAATCCTCTTTGCTAAAGTGAAGGATTTTGGAGGATTGAGGTTATTAGGCATACTTGCCTTTCCGTGGTACATGTACATCCATGTTTGTTGTAGTGATTGCAAGGTCAGTGCTTGAGTCAGTGGACACTGTTTATTGCTCCATGCATGCAGGGAGGGTCCCTGGCCATGTACATGTATCACAGATTAGAAACACATGTGTGCATACATGTCATGTGCTTGCTTTACTACTGAAGGATTTTGTAGGATTCAGGTTATGTGTATAAAGCAAATGGGCCTATAGGGAGTTAGGGTTAATTACCTAATTACAAATTATTTATACAAAAGTCAACTGGATTGTGAGGTTGGTAAAGTTACCAAGCATCATGAAAAAAATTATGTGCATCTCATTAACATGGAAAAAAATGACTCCACATTTACGGGGTAGTGCATTGTATTTGGGAATAGCGATGATTCTACCATGGTACATGTACGGTACACTTTAACCCCAACCACCCCAAACCATTCAAACTCTAGCAGGGTTTGTTTTGATTTTGACGGACTAAGTACATGTACTGTATAGCCCAGACAGGGATACATGTACTTTGCATGGGGCCGGGTGTCCCAATTCCAACTGCAACATAAGTCCAACAGTTGGTTGGTAGTGTTACTGCATGGTGTTGTATTTTGATGGACTCAGTACTGTATAGCCCAGACAGGGATACTTTGCATGGGGCCGGGTGTCCCAATTCCAACTGCAACATAAGTCCAACAGTTGGTTGGTAGTGTTACTGCATGGTGTTGTATTTTGATGGACTCAGTACTGTATAGCCCTGACAGGGATACTTTGCATGGGGCCGGGTGTCCCAATTCCAACTGCAACATAAATCCAACAGTTGGTTGGTAGTGTTACTGCATGGTGTGTACTGTATAGCCCTGACAGGGATACTTTGCATGGGGCCGGGTGTCCCAATTCCAGCTAAGTCCAACAGTTGGTTGGTAGTGTTACTGCATGGTGTTGTATTTTGATGGACTCAGTACTGTATAGCCCAGACAGGGATACTTTGCATGGGGCCGGGTGTCCCAATTCCAGCTAAGTCCAACAGTTGGGTGGTAGTGCTGCATGGTGTTTGATTTTGATGGACTCAGTACTGTATAGCCCAGACAGGGATACTTTGCATGGGGCCGGGTGTCCCAATTCCAGCTAAGTCCAACAGTTGGTTGGTAGTGTTACTGCATGGTGTTGTATTTTGATGGACTCAGTACTGTATAGCCCAGACAGGGATACTTTGCATGGGGCCGGGTGTCCCAATTCCAACTACAACATAAGTCCAACAGTTGGGTGGTAGTGTTACTGCATGGTGTTGGATTTTGGCAGATTGAGGAATGTTCTTAGCCAAAATAGCTAGGGGGATTGGGACAATAATAGGCTTGGGCGATATCGATATTTTTCATCCACGATATATCGTCAAACATATATCGCAATTTTCTATAATATCGCGATTATTTTTTTTCACACATGAGTGCTTTAGAGCCAATAATAACAGGAATGTACCCATATACACCCATCACAATAAATTGCCAGTGCTTACCGGAGAGACATGTGGAATCGCATCATTCACTAGTGCACCAGTTTCTTGTCTCTGCACATGTCGCCTCAGACCTGCGCGTCAGCATTTTTAGCTTTTTTTGTGCTATGAAACGATGTCCAATTGCAGCCAAAATTGCTGGATCGATTGAAATTCTGCCGTGCTGTGTTTTAAACAACTTTTTCACATACGTACATGTACATGTACGGGGTATGAACGTTTGCCCGATTTGTGTGGCCTCTCTTAGCCGCCATACTTTGTGTATGGGAAATGTGGTCTGGTTCCAATAACTGAGTATACAGTACATGTATCACGTATTTCACCGGTTGGCAAAAAAAAAAAAAAAAAAAAAACCAGTGCGTCACCGCACCGATTTTGAAGCCACCTTATGACTAGATATTGGAGGCTTTTTTGGGGGCCTCAGTAACAGCCACTGCTTGCTTGCTTGCTTGCACAGAACAGATACATGTGTGTACTTGTTACTACAGACATTTGGGCAAATATGAAGACATGTCCAGTGTGACCAGCTTTTTGAAGATCCTGACAACAGATGCCCATTACAAACACCTGTCCATTACAGCCACGGGTCCAGTGACCACAGTTACCATAGTGACCACGCAAGGCCATTGCAAGCCACCTCTCATACATGTACTGTAGATTTAAAACCTTTTCACAGAATAAACTTTCAATCGTCCTTATTTTGGGCAATTACTGAAAGTGTATCAAGCTAAAATAAACTTCAGAATAAAAAGAGAAAAATTTATTTATTTATTTCTTTTTTCATAAGAATTTGAGGAAGGGAATGTGGGAAGTAGACAAGGACAGATGAAAACATAAAAATAAACTGATTAAAAAAAAATAAAAAGTGAAAAACACAAAGATTACACGACGTTGTAAAACTAAGTGAAAGTGTGAGGGTTTTAAATATGTATTTTAATTTGAAGAAATGTTGAGTTTGTGTGTACCCATTACTCCAAGCAGGCAAAAGATTGATTTATTTTGTGATTAAAAACCCTTTGGTCTTTTTTTGTACCGTATCATGCAATCACAAAGCCACCAATAAGAAAACCGAGTTATTCACACATGGCAATCCAAAATAAATCCAATCACCAATCACAACAATCCACAGAAAATAAATAACAGACCAATAGAATCACAGAATGCACAAATTACGACCAATCAGCTGACAGCTCCGTGAAGAATTCAACCAATCGGATTGCCGGACTCAACCTCTCCACACCTGGCAGCATGTTATAAAGGAATGAATCTTGGCAATTTGAAATGACCATATATATACGACTTGTGAGAAGTCACTATCGCATTAATGAGGTGGCCGGACTTACCTTGATTTTTGGCTGTGATGTCACCTTTGACCTCCGTGTTCGAGACAGGCATGGAGATTGCCCAGGGGGGAATGGTCAGGTCTCGGAGGGGCCCAAGATTGCATTCTGATGACAGACTTTTGTAACACCCTGTGTGAGCCTGCACGAAAATGAAAAACATGATGCACTACTTAAATGTCCATATAATTTACATTACAAATATTGTACATATGTTGACCCTGTGCATATCTATGCCACAGACCACCATGCTTGCGATATGGCAATCGTAATGATAACCTCCTCATAAGAAAAGCACACCACTCAACTGTTTTATCGTTATTACTAAGGGACTAACAGTTTGTCGTGCAGTCTTTACTGCGTCAAACTGTTATTCCCATTCATAAATCCCCGTATCGATTTCGTTTTCAAAATGTAACCAAAAAAACAAAAAAAAAAGGTAATTTTTGTTGAATAAAGCCAAATAGAAATGGGCAAAAACAAGTTTTGGTGACACACGAAACACTTCCAAAGTAAATGATTCAGGCACATGATGCCAATCTCCGTCACTCTGGTCGGTTGAAATCCGCGTCGCGCATCGCACAAAACAGCTGGCGAACAAGCTGGCACTCTGATTTTGATAAGCCATGTCTTTACCATCCATGAATACACCCCCCACGTGATTACGTTTTGTCCAATCAGATTGTCTAAACCGTCTTGGGCACTGATGAATTTAATATCAGAGCAGCAACTTCGGTCATCGGTTTCAAAAACGGTCAACTATTATTCCCAATATTAAATGCCCGTATCGGGTTCCGTTTCACAATTTATTTGTTTCACTCGGGGTCCAATTTCGTAGAGCTGCTAAGCAGAGAATTTTGCTTACATGTAGCAGCTAGTTTCGCTAAGCATTATAAAACAAGACCGCCAGCCACATTTTAGTCTATGCAAGTTTGGCTGAGAACCAAGAAAAAAATCCACTCAGCAAATATTTCTGGTAAGCAATTTGATTCTGCTTTTTAGCAGCTCTGCGAACCTGGCCCCCAAGGATTACGTTGTAATTTTTCGAGGAAACAAGAATAAAAACTACAGATGTGAAGTGGATCATCGGCTGATGAGATCAATTTCCACCTGTACATACATGTACATGTAGGCTTGGCATTTTCTGTTTAATTTGCGAAACGTTTACAAGTTTTGACACAGACCAATAAATGGCATGGCAACAATCCAAAATACGGCAATACGGATTTAACCCTCCTACTATTACAAGGGTCAAAATCAGTCAAAATGTTGATATACTTCCCAAGGTATATCTAGTGCACTTAAAAGTCAAACACTGTCAAACCTTACGTGTAGCAAGTACATGTGTACATTTACAGGTCAAAATGAGTCAACTGTTTTTGACTGGTAAAAGCATTGTCTGGTATTGTTCAGGGTGGTCAAAATGACAGTAAAAACCAGTCAAAAATGCCCCTGTGTGCACATTTGAGTCAACAGTCAAAACAGGCAGTTGACTGGTTTTGACCTCTATAGCAACTTCCCACTAAAGTGCAGCAATAGTGGGAGGGTTAAACAAATGTACACATGTATAGACCTATGATTTTGAATGAAACGAATATACAGTGTAGGCCCATTTGTTACACATGTACATGTATGTACGCAATAAAAGAAATATGCTGGTTACGTTACATTTTTCGGACATGCATAAAATGTCGCTTTTTGTCTTACAGTACACAGCATACATAACAAATTTCTAAAATTCTTATTTTGTGCTGAGTAAAGTCTGGGTATACATGTAATTCAACTACTGTGAAGAAACTGACAAGTGATATTATGGCATTAAGAGTGGGCCCAAAAATGTAACGTGAGTAACCATGGAATTGCCCATACGGTCTGGCATGGTACAAATTTTGATTAATTATAAAAATGAAAGCACTATGGGAACATGCCAGCTACATGTACACCAGTGCATGCATGGACTTTACAATTAGTCAATTCCTTAATTAGATTACACTCAATATTCATACCAGAGATGCGGCCCGATTTGAAACACGTTTCGTCATGGAAACGATGGGAAAAGTAGGTCGTGTTAGCTGAACCTTGACAAGTGACAGGATTAGTCAGGACTGCACGATGATGAAGGTACAACGTAATATTGATTTGTGTATCAAATGAAATATTCTGTAAAATACATGTATGTACAAGTAAACTTCATATTTTACATGTACTCAACTTACATTATTAATTGACTCATTTGACTGATTCATTCATTGATAGATTAATTGACTCACTGCCCGTTTGCAGGGTTGAATTATCGGACTCATTGATTGATTAATTGACTCGCTGCCGTTTGCCTGATTGATTATCTGACACATTGATTGATTAATTGACTCACTGCCCATTTGCCGGATTGATTATCTGACACATTGATTGATTAATTGACTCATTGCCTGTTTGGTTGATTGATTGATCAATTGACTCAGAAGATTTCCAATTTTGGGTATCCGGTTCCAAAAATATCCGAAAACGCACAGCCTCAGATATAGAGAGTATTAATTTTCAAGATCCCATTTTTTGCACTCGGGGTCCAATTTCGTAGAGCTGCTAAGCAGAGAATTTTGCTTACATGTAGCAGTTAGTTTCGCTAAGCATTATAAAACAAGACCGCCAGCCACATTTTAGTCTATGCAAGTTTGGCTGGGAACCAAGAAAAAAATCCACTCAGCAAATATTTCTGGTAAGCAATTTGATTCTGCTTTTTAGCAGCTCTGCGAACCTGGCCCCCAAGGATTACGTTGATTGATTGATTAATTGACTCATTGCCTGTTTGGTTGATTGATTGATCAAATAACTCAGAAGATTTCCAATTTTGGGTATCCGGTTCCAAAAATATCCGAAAACGCACAGCCTCAGATATAGAGAGTATTAATTTTCAAGATCCCATCCCTACCCCTCAAATTATCACACACAATATTTGTTCATGTACTGTCTCTGCATTCGGAACTGTGAGACTAAAATGAACATTTTCAAGACTACCAACCACCCCCCCCCCCCCCACCCCTTAACCCTCCCCAGTACTCTCTGTACCTCCTTTTCTGAATGATTCCCTAATGACAGATTATTTCAACAAGGATCTTACAGTTGTCCAGCACCACTCGCACTTCATGCTAGCCAGGCATTCCGAAGTGACACAGGATTTCTTGCAGAAAGCACAGCGACTGTTCGCCGGTAAGTTCCCCTCCCTCCAGTGATGGGTAAATTTCATTTTTTCCTGGAAAAAAAAGAAAGAAAGAATAATACAAAAATGTTGAGTAAGGCTCATCAAAGTGGGGACAAAAATTATAAAGGCAAATATTTTAAATAGATTGATTGCTTAGTTTAGAGATTTCAAGAACTTAATGATAAGGGCGAATTTAGAAAGTACAATTCCATTTTTATTCAAGTTACATTTTTGAGGTATTTGGCCTACAATTAATGCCATCATTTCTTTAGTTACATGTACATGTACATGTATGTATTTCACTCATCAGGTTTTTTATATATGTAAGTTGCATTATACCCAGACCGTACTCAACACAAAAAAATTATTTCAGAAATTTGTTATATGTGTATGCTATAAGAGAAAAATGCTGGTTACTCACGTTACATTTTTCAAACAGACACAGAATATCATATTTTCCGTTATAGTATGTATAACATACCAACAATTTCTGAAATCATTATTTTGTGCCGAGTAAGGTCTGGGTACAATGCAACTACTGTAAAAAAAAACGATGAGTGAAATATACACATGTAATATGTGACGGGCTCTACGAAAATGAGTCACATGGGGGTGAACATAATTTAGTTATATACATGGCTGAAAAGAGCATGCAATAAGCTTCATTTTGATACCTGTTAAACAACTGTGGCATGTCCAGTTCAAAAGTTATCACCTTTTGAAAATATGTATTGATGTCAACAATCGAGTAAACCCGTATAGGAGAAATTGCCTATTAAAAAAAACTGTAAAAACCCATGACTTCAGAAGGTTACTAATAAAATGTGCGTAGAACCAATATGTTCCTTAAAATTTAATGCTAGCGTGGTTTATATTTTTGCCAAGCACAATCAACGTCAACGCAGCAATTTATAGCGCATTGTAATTTATAGCGCATTGTAATTTTCACTGCCTGGTGCTACCCTGAATAAAGAAAGCTGAAATAAATAATGGAAACAACGGACGAAATGAAAACAAAAGGCACACAAAAATCATCATTTATTCCACTTTCTTCATACAAATCAGCTTTTTTGATTTATAAATATGAAAATACAGATACTAAAGAACTGAAATAATGGATAATCAGAAAATCAATTTCCAACTTTTTTTTTTCACCCTCCAAACATTCATCAACCCTGTACGTGGAAATAGGCCGTGCGAGAAGCGACTCATTTTCGCAGAGCCATCACATACATGTACATGTATGGCATTAACTGAGAGAGGGCCCAAAACCTCAAAAATGTAACATGACTATATGGAATTGTCCATAAGGTTATATTGAAAGAACCTCATCTGTTTAAGGGAAGGTACATCATTGATGTTTGGTATTCATTTGAACCCTCTAGGTTTCAAGAAATATATCCTAAAAATAACATGTAATAGTTTTATTAGAATAGGGGCTCCTGTTTTTGAATAACCCTAACCCCCTATGTAGGTATTCTGGCTAGGAACCTTCCTGAATCCTCCAAAATCCATCAGTGCACTTTTGGAAACATGCCCTTATCTTCAAAATGCACCATGCATTTTCGTTGGTCTTTCATATTCAGCTCTTACTGGCCTGTACCAGGTAGTAATTTTGTCCCATTTGAAGAAGTGAAATTACATGTACCAGTTTCCAACAGTGATGAATTTTTCCCAAAAAGTGCCCCTTGGATGATTTTGCAGGATATGGGGTGGTTGGGGATAAACAATGAAACGCTGTTTTATGTTTTGTTACAACAACAAAAAAATGCCAGACGTAAACTTTTTTTTTCAATTTGACATTTCAATTCCTTTTTTTCTTCTGTTACTTTACTGTACTGTACTGGTGGAGTGTCGTGGCCGAGCGGTCTAGCTTACCGGACTCAAGTTCTGGTGTTAGCAGCAGAATGTGGGTTCGAATCCCGGCCGTGACACTTGTGTCCTTGAGCAAGACACTTAACCATAATTGCTTCTCTCCACCCAGGGGTTAAATGGGTACCTTGTGAGGGCAGAGTTGGTTGATTAGCCCTACAGTGTATATGCGCTGTAATGGCAGCAATTGAGCTGTATAGGGAGCTGAGATGGTTTCAGGAATGATTTATTAGCCTTATGAGCAGGGGTAATAATATAATGCACCTTGAGCACCACTCAGTTGGTGGATACGTGCGCTATATAAGTCCACACATTATTATTATTATTATTATTATTACAGTGTACATGTACATACTATGAAAGCACTTATGATGAAATAAATTATTAGGAATATTGATCGTACAATATCGTCATGATCAACAGGGCATGGAATCTGCATGCTAGTTTTAGATTAACTCAATAACCGAAAATAATACCCCCACATGTTAAGGTCATATTACCGTTGCTGAGCGCATAAATGAGCCAGTAAATTTCAGTCCCTGTGTTCATCTTCAACGAGGGCACAGATTCCATGCCCTGTTGAAAAATACTGTCCCTTTAATGTAAATGTATAGTGATCAAATAGAATTTGAAATTGAAAGGAAGAAAAATGAAAAAAGAAAATCACATGAAAAAAACATGACAACAATTAATAATGTGATGTCTAGTACAGTACTCCTGATGAGCCAGTAATTTTCAGTTACTGTTTTCATCTTAAACTAGGACACCGATTCCATGCCCTGTTGAAAGTGTCTGCCTTGATCGTGACGAAAGTGTCTGCCTTGATCGTGACGAAAGTGTCTGCCTTGATCGTGACGATAGTGTCCCTTCAATGGAATGTCGTGGCCAAGCGGTGTAGTGTTTCAAACTCAAGTTCTGGTGTTGTCAGAATGTGGGTTCGAATCCCGGCCTGGCTGGTCACAACTCTTGTGTCCCTAAAGCAAGACACTTAACCATAATTGCTACATCCTTCGGATGGGACGTTAAGCCGTAGGTCCCGTGTACTAGATTATTAAAGCAATGCACGTAAAAGAACCCAAGACACTTATCGTGGAAGAGTAGGGGTTTACCCCAGTGTTTCTGGTTCACATAGCAAGCGCCCTTGTTTACAGGTTTCCTGGGCACCTTTGAAAAACAGTGTTTCACTGAAAGGTCTCCCCAGGTTAAATAAGAAATAAATAACACCAAGTGAGTTTTTTAGATAATAATTTGTTAAATTGAAATGCTAGGATTCAGACTGAAGTGAAAGTACATGGACATACATGTACATGTACATGTAATGACACACAGTATGTGCCCGTTAACATGTAAATTAAAAGCCCATGATTTTTAACAAGTAGGGCAACCATTGCCATTAAACATGCACTAACATGTACATGTATTATATACTGTACAATGTATCAAATTCACTCAAGCAGACCAAGCTACATTTACGGGGCAACATGAATGCATGTCAACTCATATTGTTAACAATTCTATATTAAATACATTACATGTAGGTTCACCCATCATCATGAACTGGTTGTGACGTCATTGCTATAATGTACAAAAAACATATACATGTACATGTACATGTAGACAACACCAGATGTCTATTACCTACACTGTACATGTACATGAAGTGGGCCAGCCTGTTGTAATCCATACCACAGCATTGTACTCCAAATGTGCGCGCACACACAATGAGCATGGTTACGGATTTTTCTCCCCCCCGGCCCAGCCTGCCGTGGGGCATCATGGGATATGCGTTTCCACGCGAAGCTTGTTCCTAGTGAACTAGACGCATTCTTAAACTAGACGCATGTGAACCATTTCTGTGGGGCGAACAATGGGCACATTCTATAAACGCTAAGATGCACGCGCGAGATACAGTTCTCTCACACACGCCGGCTAAAGTCTCCCAGACTGCACTGCTTCTTTTTGAGACCTTGCGCATCAGTTTGTGGAACAAAACGTCACGAATGGGCATAATGCAGTATTCATGGAGTTGTTGCATGGAGTACAAGCATGGCACAGACTTCTGATCTTATCAATCTGGTACATGTAATAGACTTCTGACAACACCCAATACACATACACTGTACATGCACATGTACAAAATAAACTAGATCTATTCTGAAATACAAAGACAAACAAATTAAAACATTTGTACAAACCTCTTAAACTCATATTTCCCAATCTCTCAACCAATTCCATTACCCCTAACCCTAACTCCCTAGGCCCATTTGCTTACACATAACCCAAATCCTTCCTAACTATGCCCACTTGCTTACACATAACCTGAATCCTTCCTAACTCCCTAGGCCCATTTGCTTACACATAACCTGAATCCTTCCTAACTCCCTAGGCCCATTTGCTTACACATAACCTGAATCCTTCCTAACTCCCTAGGCCCATTTGCTTACACATAACCTGAATCCTCCAAAATCCTTTAGTAGCAAAGCAAGCACATGACATGTACAAAATGTATGCACACATGCGCTTCTAATCTGTGACATGTACATGGCCAGGGACCCTCCCTGCATGCATGGAGCAATAAACAGTGTCCACTGACCCAAGCACTGACCTTGCAATCACTGCAACAAACATGGATACACATGTACCATGGAAAGGCAAGTATGCATGGCTAATAACCTCAATCCTTCAAAATCCTTCACTTTAGCAAAGTCAAAGAAACCATGAGGCCAAACTGCTACTTGTGGCTCCCCGTGGATACAATGTATGTAGTTTCTCAATAGCCCAATGTACATGTACTTTTACAAACCCCCTCCCCCAAAAACCGGCGTGTAAAAATCATCAATGGACCCTTACATCAAGCAGCATCATGACTACATGTAGTTCCCAGACCATCAATCAAAAAAATCACCCTAACAAAAACCAGCTTGAAAGGCACCAGTCTAACTTTGCACACAAGCCTCGTTTTGATCATTGACTTCTAAATGCAACTTTGAAAACAAAGATGGCTGCTCTTTTATAACCCTAACCACCCCAAATTCATCAAAATCCTCCAAGGGCACTTTTTTGGTGAAAAAAATCAGCGCTGTTGGAAACTGGTACTTTCACCTCTTCAAATGGGGCAAAATTACTAGTACAGGCCGTAAGTGCTGAATATAAAAGATCAACAAAAATGCATAGTGCATTTTGAAGAGAAGGGCATGTTTCCAAAAGTGCACTGATGGATTTTGGAGGATTTCAGTAAGGTTCCTAGCCAGAGGGGGGTTAGGGATAATCAACAGCCTGTGCATGGACCCGTTATGTCAGATTCCCTCAAACCATGGCCATAGAGCAAGTGTATTCTTGAATACTGCATTGCGTGTGCGTATACGGCAGGTAAACATACGCAAAATGTTTGATAAGGATCGTAGACTTACACGTTGTACATTACATTTCTATCCACCATACTGTGCACTGAGCCACTGATACGCTATAGTCAGACAAGTTCACAGTTATTGTTTCCTGAAGTCATATTTAAGAGCTGTTGCCTGTCTATACACATAGTACAGTACATGTACATGTACATTGTAGATTAAATGTCTTTGGTGATCATGACCTTTCTGGAGCTCACAAAAAAAAGATCTGCCAGTTTAGCTCAAGAAATTTTCATAACTCCCATCTCCCTCCTCCCTCCCCTCCCCCTCCCACAAGAAGGTTAAGAACTCAACAATTTTACATAAGTCTCACAAGCTCCAGAAATTGCTATGAGCACAAAAGTGCCCATTCATTTTCAAGCGAGTTATCCCCATTACTGAAACACAGACTCCTGTCAAAATTAATGGAATCTGCTCCGAGGCACGAACGTGTACTGTATTTTTAAAGGTTTAACGTTCAGCAACTGAACACTATACAGATATTTATGAAGGAGTGTTTTACCTTCAATGGTAATTATCCGATATTATAAAAAAATAACTGAACTATACATGTACATGTAAACTAAAAACTAACGTTGATATATGAAGCTGGTAATAAAAATGCTAAAAATAAATTGGAAAATGTGTTTTTTATTATACATGTACATTATATTACTAATTATATTACATGGATATTACATGGATATTACATGGATATTACATGGATATTACATGGATATTACATGGATATTACATGGATATTACATGGATATTACATGGATATTACATGGATATTACATGGATATTACATGGATATTACATGGATATTACATGGATATTACATGGATATTACATGGATATTACATGGATATTACATGGATATTACATGGATATTACATGGATATTACATGGATATTACATGGATATTACATGGATATTACATGGATATTACATGGATATTACATGGATATTACATGGATATTACATGGATATTACATAAGTATGGATATTACATGGATATTACAATTAAAATGACTTAAACAAATTATTACGATTACATTATTTCATAAAACCACTCAAGTTGCACTAAATACATTTAACAATTAAATAAACTACATGTACATGTACATGTACATGTAGGGGAAATTTAGTTGTTTGAAATATCACTTAAAAAGGGACATTTGCTTTTAAACTGAGTGGTTACTTGAAGGGATTTAGGTTATTTTATTACTATTTCTTAGGCATCTACACACAGTATACTATGTACATGTACCATTCAGGACCGTAGTGAAGGCATTTCCTTTGGGGGGGCATGGGCGGATTCAGAACATTTTTTAGGGGGGGCTGAGAATCAAAAACAATTATTTTTCAGTACTACAAAGGGTGCCGCCACTTCCTACATTATGTACATGTATGCGCAATGGTTAGTACAGTACTAAGTAGGTCACCTCCTTATGTTTATCCCGCACACTGTGGGAATGGGAGTGCGTTCTTCCCTTCTTCTCCTCTCTCTCTCTCTCTTTTTCTCTCCCTTGTTTTTTTAAAATTATTTTTTTACGATTTTAGGGGGGGCTACAGCCCCCTTGGATCCGCCAATGGGGGCGGGGGGGGGGGGGGTGGGAGTGTGGAAGCCAATTTGCCAACTGGCATCAGAGAAGGGTTAATGACACAACTAAAATAAACAACTGAAAATTTAAAAGAATGAAGAGATGTACATGTATGCATGTATAAACCAACATGTTAAAGTTTCACTTTATTTTCTTGTGTCATTAAACTGATTGTCATCTCTTCATTCTATTAAAACCCTCCTACACATGGAGGCCACTCCGATCCACAAAATTCTGCTCTTGAGCAACTTTCAGTAGGCCTACATACATGTACAAGCCTGCTGTCCTTTCCAAGTAATCTTACAAAATCAACTGTGTGCCACCCAAGGCCACTGTAAATGTTTGAACATATTAGTATGGCCTGCAATGTATCAATGGGAGACCACCTTACCCTGCAATCTCAGTGGTGTGACAGTGCACAGAAGGGTAACCATAGGAGGCCACTGGCAACAGCTAATGGCTTGGAGTGGCCTGAATGAGTTGTTTCAAAAATTACACTGATTGTAGGAGGGCTAAAGTGCATACAGGTATGCATTTACATGACATGGTATGTAAAAACCTAAAAACAAAAACCTAAGAATGATAACCCGTTTTTCAAAACCTAACAATATGCAATTAAACCATGCAGTGTCACATACATTTGATTCTGGCAGACTGTGGCCTCGACGCAGACAGTCCAATAACATTTTGTCACTCATGTTTCCCTTGCCCAAACACCCCGAGTACTGACAAATTATACAACCATCTCGGAAGGTGTCCGACTTAAATAAATGAGGCTTCCGAAAATAAACAGATTTATGGCAACTTCCAGCAGCGAGAGTGCCGCGAAATGATTGACGGCCACTCGGCGAGCGCTTTATGAGCAGATTAAATGTCAAATTAATACTTTAAATATTGTAAACATAGTGTGACTGTGGGGGGATGTGCAGTGATTTATGTACACACGTCTTGTATCAATTATGTAAGCTACAGACAATCTGATTATTACAGCTCATCTGGTAATGCAATGATGTTACGATATACATGTACATTAAACATTTCCTCAAAACAATTAACCCTCCTACTACCTGTGTACTTTAACCCTCCTACTATTACATGGGTCAAAATCAGTCAAAATGTCGATATACTTGCCAAGGTACATGTACATGTATATCTAGTGCACTTAAAAGTCAAACACTGTCAAACCTTACGTGTAGTAAGTACATTTACAGGTCAAAATGAGTCGACCGTTTTTGACTGGTAAAAGCACTGTCTTGTATTGTTCAGGGTGGTCAAAATGACAGTCAAAACCAGCTAACAATGCCCCCTGTGTGCACATTTGGGTCAACAGTCAAAAACGGGCAGTTTTGACCACTGTGTACTTCCCATTAAAGTGCAGCTGTAAATATGAGGGTTCAACTATTATAGCTTGGTCGTTTGATGTTCAGATGTGCACATACATGTACATGTACACATGCCTACATGTACATGTATCTACTTGTAAAAAAATTACTGATGCCTTCCCGTTATAAAATCCCATTATTTATTAGGTCCACAAGGGGTGAATATGTACCTTCCCATTATAAAATCCCATTATAAAATCCCATTATAAAATCCCATTATTTATTAGGTCCACAAGGGGTGAATATGTACCTTCCCATTATAAAATCCCATTATTTATTAGGTCCACAAGGGGTGAATATGTACCTTCCCGTTATAAAATCCCATTATTTATTAGGTCCACAAGGGGTGAATATGTACCTTCCCCATTATAAAATCCCATTATTTATTACAATGTAGGTCCACAAGGGGTGAATATTCCCAGGACCGGAAGTGGGTTGTTTTTTTTTAGTGGAAAATTCCACAGTGTCTGCAGCTGCATTTTCGTTTGCTTCTCTACTGGCTCCGTGGAATGTTCATTCCCATCCAGTGGTGCTTTTTACAGTGGCTGTCCCTTCGCAACATCGCCTACTTTAAAAGCAACCGAGAAGAATGTCCATGTACATATAATGTCCCTCAAGTTCATGTAATGTCGTTCGCCCCCCCCCCCCTCGTGATCCAAACACCCCAAGGGCAGTTTGGATGCAAACCCAAGCTAACAGATGAAATACCTGTTGTCATGTTGATGGCAATGTCTGTGACGATACCCATTATGTACACTGTACATGTATGTCATGGGAATGCACTGGCATGATCACCTGTATCGAAGCTGACAGATTAGTGGCCAGGTTTGTCCCATCCGCCGACATCTCATAAGCTAGACTGAATGTCTCGTTTGTGCAGCCCTCGTTTTTGCGGCCCGGCTGTGCGCCATTTTGAGTGCATTTCCGAAGGCAACTTTGATTACATGGCTAATGTGCTCAATGTGTACACCTGTCTCTCCTTTTTTTGTTTGTTAATGCACCCTTTGTGCAAAATGCATTGTAACGGAACACATTATAATTGAGCTAATTAATAACATGCGCATTGTACCAGCGATGCTAGTGCCAGCCCTCTGACAACCGCTGCATGGAGCGTTTATGTTCATGTAGGTCCCTCATAAACAAGCTATTAGCCTGGATTTAGAAATACATGTAGGGCATCCAAATTTGCTGGAAATTTCAAAACAGGGTGTCCAAATTGTTCACTTACAATACTTGTACATGACAGATGAAATACATGTAGGGTGTCCAAAATTGAAACAGGGTGTCCAAAAAGACACCCAGACACCCCTATGGCTAACACAATTTTTCCAAACCCCCGTGGTGGGTTTATTTTTACCGCACAAACATGAACAATGGTGCTCACCAGAGCGTGACTGGGGAGACCGCGTCTTCCACCGTATGCTTATGGCTCGGTGCCACGTCGACCGGGAATCTATACAAATATTCCCGAGAATCCTGTGGCGTGTTTAGACGCTCTCCGATCCGCTGTCCAAAAAACAAATGTGCGTGTATACACGGCCTCCGACGCGAACTGGTTAAATTATCAGTAATCACAATGCACAAATGTAATATGTGCACTCGCGGTAAAGTGGATACAGATGGGATCGAGTACAGTGGACAAAGCGTGGACAATTCCTCAATAAAATGCCAACATTTCTAATCCAAATTGTTGTGTTGTCTTATTTTGAACCATTACAATTTTACGCTATTCCAAAACATGTGGTAAGTTTCTATTGCGTCTCAGTATATTTGCTAAGCCTGTTTCCTTCCTTTCACCTTGGAATGATAAACAAATGCTACATAATCATTTCTGTACATACAATAGGGTGCAGTTTCTTCAATATGGCATGGGGGAAGTTGCACAGATTATCAGGTGGATTGATACATAATGTACATTACTAAAAAGAAATACTTACTAAATTTCTGTTTGCATCGTAATCTGCACACTTAACACAGTTACTAACGACGAAGTCTAAACAGCTTGCATGAGCATAATATTCACATACTGTAGGTGGAACAAGAAGACAAAAGGCAACAAGTAGTTAATTAAAGAAACAATATCGTCACGATCAGAGCAGACTTTCCACAGGGCACTGAATCGGCGTCCTACTTTCAGATGGACTCAGTGACTGAAAATAATACCCCACGAGTGCGCGCTGGCCTAGATAATGGTGTGCGATAAGATCATATAATAATAATAATAATAATAATGTGTGGATTTATATAGCGCACGTATCCACCAACTAAGTGGTGCTCAAGGCGCATTATATTATTATCCCTGCTCATAAGGCTCATAAATCATTCCTGAAACCATCTCAGCTCCCTGGGGAGTATACAGCTCAATTGCTGCCATTTCTAGCGCATATAGAGCAAACCAACTCTGCCTTCACAGGTACCCATTTAACCCCTGGGTGGAGAGAAGCAATTATGATTAAGTGTCTTGCTCAAGGACACAAGTGTCATGGCCGTGATTCGAACCCACATTCTGTTGCTAACACCAGAACTTGAATCCGGTAAGCTAGACCGCTCGGCCACGACACCCCATTACCGTGATTGATGCATGAATAATGAGCTTGCTTAACAATGAAATTCCATGCCCTGTCAAAAGGCTGCTCTGACCATGTCGATATTGTACTTTAGATAAGAGGTACTCTGCAATCCATTTATTAAAAGGAATTGAAAGTGAACATGTGTCAGTAGACTTACATCATGTAAATGTATTAAAGGAGATGTACTTATGTACAACATTGGTACATGTAAATTACATGTAAATTACATGTAAATTACATGTAAATTTACATGTAAATGTACAATGTACATACATGTATATACCTCATTACAAATTAATATCAAAATGTACATTCTGTACCTGTAATTAAGCACATACACTGTACATGTACCCATTTTGGTATGGGCATGCACATACCCGATTTGGTACGGGTGTGCAATTAACCAGTTGACGTCGGGAATATTTATTTTTTTCCGGTCCCTCGTGCGGGTTTATTTTCAGTGAAAAATCTGAAAAAATTTCTAGCCATTAATAATTTTTTTTGTCAATGAAACTAAGTTCAGACACCCAAATAAACACCTTTACTCATTGACATTTTGAGAATTAAATGGCTAGTTTTTTAATTACGGTTGTGTTTGTTCAGCACAATTAGACCGTTGGCAAGCCCCGATGCAACAGCCTATTAGCGACCAGCGCCTGGTCGAAAAGACGGCATACCTGGAGAGAGATCGAATGCCTCGTAAACAATGGATATAAATCCCTCTTTACAAATTCCTGGCTGGTACGTCAAAGGAACAGGTCTTGGATAAAGGGATTAGGCAAAAATCAACGAAAAGAGTGATGAACTCGTTCAGTATTTGCAGTGCATTTTGTCCGGGGCCACCGAACCGTGACCCCATGGACTCCGAGAAACGATTACGTGTAATACACGTCAGCCACCACGATGGCACGCCATGTGTGGCGTGTTGACAAGTCTCCCGGTGACACACACAAAAATCGGAATGCGTGTTTAGACGCTCTCCGATCCACTGTCCCCCCAAAAAATGCGTGTATACATGTACACGGCCTCCGAAGCGAACTGGTTAAAGGATGGTACACAGCCATGACCCATTTTCCACATTAACCCTCCTACTGTTTCACCATTTGAAACCATTCAAAATTTCCACTTTAAAAAATGCCCATTGGTTTTGTACACACATGGTGATACCATTTGAACAGTGTTGGTAGCATGCAGCTTTACTACCATTCAAATCCATTCAAATGCATAGAGGGTCCATTGATTCACCACTTAGAAGTATCAAAACAAGGTTTTGTATTAGCTGTACTACCATTTGGAAAGATCCAAACAAGGTTTTGTATTAGCTGACCTACTGTACCATTCAAAACCATTTGGGGGAAATCAATACTGTACACAGTTATTTCACCATTCAAAACCACAAAAGCGAATGGTTTCAAATGGTGCATCAACTTGTATGAAAAAGGTACCAAAAGTAGGAGGGTTAACCCTAACCCTGCATAGTGCATCAGGTGGAAAAGTCTGGTGCACTTTGTTGCATTCAGCTGTCAACACCAGTGCATAAGCAGCCAAGTCTGAGGCTATTATTAGAGCTGGTCCCATTGAACAATGCCAGAGTTGTATCCTGCTGCGTTGGGTGACCACAGACTCTGAGGCAATTCGGCCTTGAGATTTGTGACCAGATGGATCTTGCTGCACTGGGCAGCCAAGTCACTTTGACAAACGATGTAATCTGATGCGTCTGGCAGGGTTTCTAGCCAAAATATCCTGGAGGGTTAGGGTTAATGCAAACAAATCAGATTTGATTTTGTTCACAGCTGTATCACCCATGTTTGACCGGCAATTTCCAGAAATTTGTTGTTTTCATTGGGACACTGATCATTTCCTTTTTAAAAGGAAATCAAATGAAATATTTCACAAAATACAATGTACATGTATAGCTGTCGGAAGCTAAAACAAAGTGCTGAAATGAATTTATGATGTTATTCATCATAAAATCAACTGTAAAACCATGCTTATCAAGACAATTTTGAATTTTTTTTTTATTGCATTTTTTCCCTCTTTCTCAAGTAAAATAGCAAAAGCTCTGATGAAACCGAAAAGTTCTGGTGTTACATCTGTAATGACGCAATGAAACGAGCTGAAAACTTTCACAGGTTGTTTTTATTTGCACACAATGGGGTCCTGTTTTGAGTACATACATGTACATGTATGGTAAATTGGCAAATCCCTGTGCCAGTGACATTATTTTCATTTCAGCTACTCAGAGATCTAAGTGAATCCTATAGGGATTTCATTCATTGTACGCCATGATACTCACATTCACAGCGGTACGATAACGAGTCGTCTAGCCTGCGGCGACAAACATTGCAGAATTTCTTGCGATAGTGACCCAACGGCTCGCACCATGCATGTGTCACAGGGTTCTGGGAAATACAAAAAAAGACAATAGTGTAAGAGTTCAAATCCTTCAAATCCTACTCACATGTACAATGTATCTTCACTCTACAGGGAAGCTTATTATCATCCAGGAGGTTAGGTTGACCGAATGGATGCCCGTCAGACATCCCAAACTTACCAACATCTTAAACCTTCCTTAACCCTGCATGTACAACTATCCCAAATCCTGCAAAATCCTTCTCCTGGTTTTGCCTGATTTTGATGGATTCAGTACATCACAGTATAGCCCAGCAAGTATGTTTGGTACACATACATGTAGCCATGTGTACCAAATCCATCAAACTCCACCGGCTGCTTTATGTTGGATTCAGGACTGTGTATAGCCAAGCCATGGATGCTTTGCATTTGCTACTGTACCAATTCCACCAAAGTCCACCAATTGGGGTGCACCTTTTAACTGCATGTTGATGGATTTTAGAGGATTTGGGATGGTTCCTAGCCAAAATGCCTTCGAGGGAGTTACGGTTAAACGATGCTGTGACTCTAACATCGGATCAAGCTGGTCCTACTACGTGTACCGACATTCTCCTGAAGACAATCTGAGTATGCCGAGTGAAACTTTGACTAGTGTCTCACGCCGGTTCTTCTCAGACCCAACTCCTAAGAGACTGTTAACTTCATGGTGCGACCGCAAACCTTACCCCTAAAAATGATTTTTCTTGCAACCTTTTCTGATTAAATTTGCCGAGTTTAAATTTTGAAACACTCAGAGACTTTGATCCTTTTACATGTATTTGAGAAGTACAGTAACTTTACTCTCTGTCAAATTTGTCAGCAAGATGACAGACCAGAC
Source organism: Zoroaster sp. YZ-2022 (assembly GCA_029582265.1). Lineage (NCBI taxonomy): Eukaryota > Metazoa > Echinodermata > Asteroidea > Forcipulatida > Zoroasteridae > Zoroaster > Zoroaster sp. YZ-2022. Next base: position 14,478,265 of record CM055826.1, read on the forward strand.
AAAACCAGGCAGCTGTCTGCTTTTGAATGGCAGTGGAATAACAGTCCAGAACACACATGTCTAGTGTTATTACACCTCAATACATGTATACATGTAACCTTATCGGCTAGCTGCTCTGCATTATGAAGACGAAAATCAAGTCATGTTGTTTCTTAATCCCTCCTACTATTGATGCACTTTAGTGGAAAGTTGCTGTAGAGGTCAAAATCAGTCAACTGCCCGTTTTGACTGTTGACCCAAATGTGCACACGGGAGCGTTTTGGACTGGTTTTCACTGTCATTTTGACCACCCTGAACAATACCAGACAATGCTTTTACCAGTCAAAAAACAGTTGACTCATTTTGACCTGTAAATTTATGTACATGTCTGCATGTACTTTACTACACTTAAGGTTTGACAGTGTTTGACTTTTAAGTGCACTAGATATACAATACCTTGGGAAGTATTTCAACATTTTGACTGATTTTGACCATGTACAATGTAGTAGTAGGAGGGTTAACCCTACATGTAACTACCCCAAGTCCATCAAAATCCACCACCTGGTTTTGCTTGATACAATGCATAATGTATGTAAAAAAATTCAAAATTCAAAAACCAATAACCGGAATCTGCAGAGCACACAGTAGCTCTCTATTGGTGAAAATACACCCATTTGTCAGCTTTTTGCCAGATCACAAACTCTAACAGTTAGAAGATTTATGCTGCATATACATGTACATGTATGTACGTATGTACATGTACATGTACATGTATGTTCATGAAGCTGCAAGACAATACAACATACACATGTACATGTATGTTTGCTAAGCAAATATTATCGCTAAGTGTAACCGACCAAAAAACACACATTTTGAATGGAACCTTACGATGCTAACCAATGGAACATGCAAATTTATGTGAAGTTTTGTGGTAAAATTACAATATCAGGTACAGTGTACAATCTATGTGTATAAATTGTTATGGGCTCTGGCAAGCAGACATGTTTGGACTTGCAGATCTATGGACGCACAGACACTGGAGAGAACAAACGTAAATGTACAGTACATGTACAATGTACACATATGTACAGTAGATGTGATATTTTCATACATATTTTATACATAAGATATAGAATTGATGGGGTGCGGTTCAATGGTGCATCAACAGGGATATCAATAGAGGGCGCTTTAATGTAAACAGCCGTTACATGGTTTTATGCATGTACATGTACTGTACATGTATGGATATATATGAAATCCAATCAAAATGGACGTTCCAGCCCAAAGGACTTGTGAGACATGTACATGTACCACTATTGTTCACTATTATCCCTTTTCTTTAGAATTTCAATTCTGGGATGCCAAAACACAAAGAAAAACTTACTGGGTACTGGTTCTCAATGGGTGAGTATACATTCAAAAGTGGCTCCTTACGAGTACATGTACATGTACGTGTATGTGCATGTGCATACAGGGTATGTACATTGGATGTGTACATTGGATGTGTACATTGGATGTGTTCATTGGATGTGTTCATTGGATGTGTTCATTGGATGTGTACATTGGATGTGTACATTGGATGTGTACATTGGATGTGTTCATTGGATGTGTTCATTGGATGTGTACATTGGATGTGTTCATTGGATGTGTACATTGGATGTGTTCATTGGATGTGTACATTGGATGTGTACATTGGATGTGTACATTGGATGTGTTCATTGGATGTGTTCATTGGATGTGTACATTGGATGTGTTCATTGGATGTGTACATTGGATGTGTTCATTGGATGTGTACATTGGATGTGTACATTGGATGTGTACATTGGATGTGTTCATTGGATGTGTTCATTGGATGTGTTCATTGGATGTGTACATTGGATGTGTACATTGGATGTGTACATTGGATGTGTTCATTGGATGTGTTCATTGGATGTGTACATTGGATGTGTTCATTGGATGTGTTCATTGGATGTGTTCATTGGATGTGTACATTGGATGTGTTCATTGGATGTGTACATTGGATGTGTTCATTGGATGTGTACATTGGATGTGTACATTGGATGTGTACATTGGATGTGTTCATTGGATGTGTTCATTGGATGTGTTCATTGGATGTGTACATTGGATGTGTACATTGGATGTGTACATTGGATGTGTACATTGGATGTGTTCATTGGATGTGTTCATTGGATGTGTTCATTGGATGTGTACATTGGATGTGTACATTGGATGTGTACATTGGATGTGTTCATTGGATGTGTTCATTGGATGTGTTCATTGGATGTGTTCATTGGATGTGTTCATTGGATGTGTTCATTGGATGTGTACTGATCATGTACATGTACATCATTACATGCAGTGATGAAGGCATGAGGTACAATCCGTTCAAAACAGAAGCCTAACCTGAGCCTGATGATGCAAATGGCATCTCAACACCTATGTGTATATATGTAGTAACGTTCCCAGCCCCCGGGGGATATTAATGCCTCATTGTAAAACAACACGGTGTACCCCACTCGGTGTACCCCACTCGGTGTACCCCACTCGGTGTACCCCACTCGGTGTACCCCACTCGGTGTACCCCACATGGTGTACCACACGGTGGACCCCACACGGTGGACCCCACACGGTGGACCCCACACGGTGTACCCCACACGGTGTACCCCACACGGTGTACCCCACACGGTGTACCACACGGTGGACCCCACACGGTGGACCCCACACGGTGGACCCCACATGGTGGACCCCACACGGTGTACCCCACACGGTGGACCCCACACGGTGGACCCCACACGGTGTACCCCACAAGTGGCTCCTCACAAGTACATGCATGTGCATATACATGTAGGGTACATTGGATGTGTACATCATTACATGCAGTGATGAAGGCATGAGGTACAATGACCGTTCAAAACAGAAGCCCAACCTGAGCCTGATGATGCAAATGGCATCTCAACACCTACATGTAGTAACGTTCCCAGCCCCCCGAGGGCTATTAAATGCCTCATTCTAAAACAACAAGGTGTCTCATGTACAGCCCCCAAGTACCTCTTGGCATCTCCTTAAGACTCTGGCTACAGAAACAATTTGCCATCACCCATGGATCCGAGGGGTTTATAAGGCATGTCTGTTGTACAGCACACTGCAGGTTTTATTTGTGACAAATGCCTGTCCACGTTACAAACATGTATTTTGAAGATGATCCCCTGTCATTTGTTTAATACCAGGAGGGTTAAGTCTTGATTTTGTCAGGTAACAATCCTAAGGGGAATAGCATTGTAAAGAGACAACATGTGGGTGAATAAATTTGTTTTATTAGTACTTCTAGTCAATTTCTGATTAAATGTCTGTCCACGTTACAAACATAACATCTTAAAGAAGATCCCCTTGTAATTACTTAACTATACTGAGAAAGTTGTCTTAATTTTTGAAAAGCACAATCCTCAAGGCACTTGGAATGTACGCATAAAAGAATTATGAAAAAATACTTCATTTAACCCTAACCCTCCTAAATCCTCTATAATCCTCCGGAGGATTTGGAGGATTTTGGAGGAATGAGGCACGTTCGAAAATCACCAATTGGAGGATTATGGAGGATTGAGGAGGGTCGTGCATTTGATAGTGGAGGATTGTGGAGGATTGAGGAAGCATGGTTCAAAGAGATCCTGGAGGATTGTGGAGGATTGAGGGCATAATGGAAATTTACTTTGGATGAATGTGGAAGATTATGGAGGATTATGGAAGATTGTGAAGGATTGACAGAAACATAATCTTGGAGGATTATGGAGGATTGAGGAGGGTCGTGCATTTGATAGTGGAGGATTATGAAGGATTGAGGCAGTGAGCTTCATGCATAAACTCAAGTTGGAGGATTATGAAGGATTGAGGCAGTGAGTTTCATGCACTTTTGTAAACACATTTCGGAGGATTATGAAGGATTGAGGAAGGTACCTGGTAATTAAGGCTAGGGAGTTAGGGTTAAGAAAATACTTCCCATGTTCCTCTAAAATGTCACACTTGTGTACCCATTAGTGTGGACAGACCCATGTACACATACTGTACACGGACGTGTATACACCTTAAACTAATCATTTCTATATAAAAAATAAATTAATCTACTGTACATCACCCCCTACCTCCACCATCATCCCCTACCTCCACCATCACCACCATCACCCCCATCCCACCATCATCATTACCACCATCAATATCACCATCATCAATATCTTTGTACATGTACATGTACACGTACATGTACATGTATGTGTACATACTGTACAAATCAAATCTTAAAAATACATGTACACGTACATGTACATGTTACATGTACATGTTACATGTACATGTACATGTATGTTACTTTTAAGACAGTCAATAAAACCATCACTAATTTTTACTTTTTTTTTAAACTTTTTTTTTACAAGTACATAGTGTACACCTACATGTGTACATGTACACTGTACATGTAGCCTGAACAGACAGTGAGCCTGTGTTACCCAGATTTGTGGTGGTAGAAACAATGTGTACATAATGTAGAGGTACATGTACAGTACATGTACGTCTCTACATTACATCCATGTACGTATGTCTACATACGTGTACATGTACATGTACCTTGCTGATGAAAACGGGTGGAGACAAAAAGGGAGTCTTTTGTGTGCTGGAAACCAATTGCAGCGCACACAAAGAATTTAGTCTATATGGGTTCTCTTTGTATCTATGGCAACAAATGCCAGGGGGATGGATGGGGAGCCGAGGGTTATTCTCTTTTGTCGCCCTGTCAATACAATTTTGCGCTTAAAAGCCTTTTTCTCTGTTGGCCACGTTTAATTTTGATTGTGGATACTCTTAACGTCGGTCTTTTATTTTAGCTGCAATGTTACGGCCGACTTGGTTTTCCTGGGGTCCAATTATGTCCTGTTTATTCCAGGGGGATGGGGACACAAGGGATTCGACTGGAGAATCTCAAGGTCATGTTGAGGTCATCTTCATGGCCCACCTTCATGCTAAATCATATTCAAGTCATACTGTATTTCTGATAAAATGTTTCCCGTTTTTAAAAGCTTTTGGAGGGTCTGGGAAGGGGACGGTGGGGGAAGGGGCAGGCAGGGGAGGAGGGAGAGGAGTGTGGAGGGGACCACTAGAGATGGGACTGGAGGGGTACATGTATTTAAGAATCTTGAGGTCATTCAAGGTTATGTTGAGGTAATTTTTCTACATCTTCACAGCCACCTAATTGATGCCAAATAATATCCAGACTTTTTGGTTTAATTTTCCTTCTTTTTTTGGGGGGGGGGGAGAGGTCGACATTATGGATGGGACTTGAGGTCATTCAAGGTCATGCCAAATAATATTCAGGTACACGTACATGTACATGTACATGTATACTTTGATAAGTGAACTCAATTCTGCGCAACTGTGCCACATTCCTGCTAATGAAGTGGAATTTCCTCACAGAGGTTAGCCCAGTGCAAAAGTCTGTGTCTCCTCCTTCGGCCCACGGCCTGTGCGGAGTTTTCAATCCGCAGCTTTGCAGGAGGCACGTGTAGGGGAACCTTGATTTGAGGTTACATTATATGATTATACACATCTTGCATGGGCGCCTTGCTGCTCAGCTAGGTTGACGCTTGTACCAGAGGTTGACGCTTGTACCAGAGGTTGACGCTTGTACCAGGGGCCAATGTATTGCTTTGCTGTTTGCATTTTTCTAAGAATGATCAATCCTCCCGCATCGGTTATTCTCAGAATCGCACTTCTTTTTGTACAAGGGATTATTTCACACAAAGCTTATTTTATTCTTATTCACTCCATCGGTGTGAGGGGGTGGGGGAAATAAATCGGGTGGGGGAAATAAAGGGAGGGGGAGAATACTGCAAAAAAAAAAACAGGTGTAGGAACTTTGTTCCCCCATCCCTCCCACCCTGCTGGAATGCTAATGGTATGCATACATACTGTACATGTATGTAGAGTTTGATACCAGGATATTACATTATACCGAGTACATACATGCATGACTCAAGTACACATGTACATGTACATGTACAGTGTATACAAACATGGGTCAAAATTATTACCCTAGTCCGCTTGTCCGAGGCTAGTGGTTTTAGCAGCGGGGGCTACTACATGTACATGTAGCTGCTGGGGTTTGGGTAGTCAGATGGGCTCGTGACAAAAAAAATAATAATAAAAATATGCAAAAAACATTCAGTATGATCTCAGCAAGAACATGTTGCCCACCAGCTCATGGTTCATTTCTCTTTCTTGTATTTCACATTTTTTCAGAACTACTACAAAAAAATGAGGACTAGTAAAATTTGGACCTACGGGTAATGTACTGTGGGCTGCATGTACCATAAAATTCAAGTTAATTTTGATCCCTGATAAAATGTTTTTAGTTTTTTCAGTCAACAACCTACGGTACACATGTACACCCAATACATGTACATTCAAACACAAAGTATAATTTTGAATTCAAGATCTGGACAATAAAGTTTGATACATGTACATGTACAGTACATGAAGATACATGTACATGTACATGTACACTTACATGTATGTATACAGTCGTGTAGTCTATACAAACCATGTACATGTACATGTGTATGTAGACTGCAAAGACATGTAATTATGAACACTGCTGTACTGTACATGCACATGTGTGTATTATAAATGCAAATTATTGAATACAGTGTAATTGCTGCTGCTGCGTCTACATGTACATGTACATAATGACCACCATATCTTTAAATAATACCCAACAGCCCCAACCTTCCCAAATCCTCCAAAATCCTCTTTGCTAAAGTGAAGGATTTTGAAGGATTGAGGTTACATGCTACATGCTCTTTGCTAAAGTGAAGGATTTTGGAGGATTGAGGTTATTAGCCATACTTGCCTTTCCATGGTACATGTACATATCCATGTTTGTTGTAGTGATTGCAAGGTCAGTGCTTGGGTCAGTGGACACTGTTTATTGCTCTATGCATGCAGGGAGGGTCCCTGGCCATGTACATGTATCACAGATTAGAAACACGTGTGCATACATGTCATGTGCTTGCTTTATTACTGAAGGATTTTAGAGGATTCAGGTTATGTGTTACAAGCAAATGGGCCTAGGGAGTTAGGGTAAGCTAATGTACATTGCATTATTAGTATTGCAACCATGATTACTGTATTTGTACAACAGAGCTAAGCTTGGGCAATATCAATTTTTTTCATCCACGATATATCGGCAAACATATATCGCGATTTTCGATAGTATCGCGATTATTTTTTTTCAGTCATGCATGATTGCTTTAGAGCCGATAACCACAGGTACATGTATGTACCCCTCTACAAGCGTCACAATAAATCACAAATTCATTTGCAGAGCGTGTACTTCTGAAGTAGTTCGCTTTTGTTTCTCACTTCCAAAAGGTGAAAAGACTGTTCTAATTTTGTTTCCATGGAATTTCTGACTTGACTCACAATAGCGATTTTTTTTAATCGCGATTTTCCGGTATCTCGATACCTTAAAAAAGGTTCTCAATATCGTAATCGAATAAAAAAAAAGATATCACGATATTCGATATTATCATGTTATCGCCTGAGCTTAAACAGAGCAAATATTTTGTGTGGACGATGTCCATGCATGTACAATGTACATTGTACCGGTATGCAGAGATTTCAATATTGAGTGTTTTATTAAACATTGTTTATTTTCTTAAAAAATCAAACCCAACTTCAATTTTATGTGACATGTACATGCTAAGAAATGTATGCGTGTCTGCGCTGCTTGGACATTAATTGCATCCAATTCCAAGCATCACCCTACATATACATGTATGCAGACTACACACATTCACCAGTGCACAGGTGAAGGATAATAAATGCGTAATATCTCTGTATGCTCAATGCACTGCTGACACCCACACACAAATCAATGATGCATCCAGCATCAAAAATGTACAAACTACTGGAGCAATTTGGCCATGGCAAAATTATCTCTTGTTGATGGGCTTTGGCAGAGTCGACTCGCTGATGGGGAAACTTTGGGAAAATGGGTTTCAGAAAAATGAAGTACGATTCCATTAATTTAATGAGTGGTGTCAGGGGTCGAAATTAAATGGATTTTCATGGTAGCCAGCAGGGCTAGTAACACAAAGTTTTTAGTAGCCCTGATTAGATTTCAGTAGCCCAAAAAAGAGAGCTTTAAATCTGTAATTCTTTATTCTTTGTTTAGGCCTATACATTGATTTCATGTATTGTAGGCCCTATCACCGTGAGAGTATTAAGTATAGATAAATGTACCAAAAATATGAAAAACTAAGGAAAAAACACCTCTGATTAAGTTAGCTTTGAGTATGTTTTTGATGTTTTAGAAATCGCTATCACTATAATGTCCGATTCATCTTCTGTGACATCCCCATCTGTGTGCTCTTCAGATTCTTTCCCCAAAGATCTGATATGTTGCTCACTTTTCTCATGAGCATTTAAAGATGCAACTCTAAAATGAGTGCACCCCACAACAAATGCAGATTTCTTATCCTCGGAATTATATGCAAATTTTACACACCACTTGCAATACATCACATTGTTTTTATCATCGTAGTTCAACCACTTACGGTCATTCTGCCATGCCCTCTGGAATTTTCGTGTTCTTTTTTGTTGTTCATAGGATCGACTTGTTTCCTTGTCATCCCCGGCCACTTTTTGTTTTTTCGCGGAAGGTTTCACTCTTTGCAAAAAGCGCCACATGCTTCTGTACTGTTGATATTAGTTAGCGAGCGAAGCCGGTCGGCCCCAAACTTTCAATCAATCACTAATCAGGTAAACCGATTCAGTAAAGTATAGTGCGCAGATAATTATAACGCGGCATGTTCTTCGTCCGCACTGTGTTTAGTTTTTGGTCAAGGCGCATGGCGCAGGATACTGGCATACAGACGACACGAAAGACCACCACAGCGCTGTGGTGGTCTTTCGTGTCGTCTGTACGCCATTATCCGGGGTGCCACGCGCGCCTTGACTAAGGCTACACTGTGCCTAGTTCTCACCACAGCAATCTGATTACCTGCTGAACGAGTGCGGGAACCAGTTCGGTATACGAAGCTGGGTGTGTCATTAGATATAGACACCGTGAAATTGTGCACGTGCACAGGACCGAATATTCTGCTGCGCACACTCTACAGTAGGGAAGCAAATTTTTTAGGTGAGCAGTATTTTATGTGACACCGTCACTGCAGTGCATGCTGTGCCGTCCATGCGGGTATGTCCGCGGACCGCTGTACGATCAAAGGAATCCATGGCCGATATAATGCATCTGTAGCATGTTTTGATGCAACGGCGAGTTGACAACAAATTTTTCACTACTGATTACAAAGTAAAGAGTCGAACCTTATTGTCAGACAGTTCATTATTATTTGTGATGATGCATTTTTACTTTATTTTTCCACTAGCCTGCCGGGATATCAAACTGGAAAAAATAGTAGCCCGGCTGTAAATCCACTAGTCCCGGGCTAGCGGGCTACCGGTAATTTCGACCCCTGGGTGTACTGTTTTATGCGCATACAATACATCTGACCGATTACAAATCACTTTATGTTATAACAGCTCATAAGGCAGCAAATTTTAACTACATGTACTGGAGTCACGCACACCTATGAATTCAATGAAGCATTCTTTTTCAGGTTATCTGAAACAAACTATGAAATTAAAGATATATTATCGCCTATGTTTTGGGCTGATTTGACGGTAAAAAAAATGGATTTAAATGTTGAATTGTTATTTTTCTTGGGTTAAGGAAGAAGCTTTCATTTGAGACACTGAACAAAAACATCCATCCACGATTAGTGACAGTTAATTAAAAAATACAAATTGATAAAATTATGGGTCATTGTTTTAAACCTCAGCTTGCACGAGGGCATGTGCAGTCTTCCGATTGGCAAGCACGGCTGTCAATCAAAATCAAGCACGTTTTATATCAGTTTTATACAGTTTCTGACATCTGAATTTCATTTTGTTTTTGTCCGTTTAATAACAGTATTATCTTTCAAAATTTGTTCGCTTTTTTAAATTCTATTTTTGGGGTCTCTTGAGCCAAACACGAGTGATGTTCACATGTTTAGAAAAAAAAATTCAAGCAAATAAATATTAAATTTTTTAATTACTGACAAACAGATGTACATGTACATTGTAAATAAGTTACTAAAAGAAATTTACAATTATGAAAATTCATAATACAAAATTAAGAACAAATGAATAAAAAAATAAACCGTAAATGGGTTAAATTAATTAAACCAAAAATATTGATAACAAAATAGGTATAAAATAACTATCTACATCTACAAATGTAAAAATTTACCCGTACATACATGTACATGTACATGTACATGTAACAAATGAAGGTACGGTACAGTCTACACGTTCTCATGCAGTTGTGCAGTGTCACTAAGTAAATGTACATGTACAATGTACATGTACCAATATAATTAGTAAATAATACATTAATAAGTAATCAATTACATGTAAGTAATTAACCAATTACGTACGTAGATGTACATGTTAGACAAATTATCAATTTATTAACCCTAACCCTCTCAAGGTATTCTGGCTAGGGACCTTCCTGAATCCTCCAAAATCCATCAGTGCACTTCTTCAAAATGCACCATGCATTTACGTTTATCTTTCCATATTCAGCACTTACGGCCTGTATACACTTCTTGCCAGGTACATGTACATGTAGTAATTTTGCCCCCATTTGAAGAGGTAAAAGTACCAGTTTCCAACAGTGCTGAATTTTCCCCAAAAAAGTGCCCCTTGGTGGATTTTGGAGGATGGTTAGGAATACATTGTAAGTAATTATGTAATTACAAATTATCAATTTATTAATATCATAAACAAATAATAATGTATACACATGTATGTGTACACACATTCACACAATATTGGTACAACATTGTGATCATTGTACCACACACGCATACATTGATACATGTATGTAATTTTTAATGTACCATGTACATGTTATTACACGTACATCATTTACACGTACATCATTTACACTGTACATACCGTACACGAATATATGTCAGATTATGTATACAAGGGTGGATCCTCACATCCGCTTGCATGCCAGGGGCAGGTAAAATTGCCGTCGGGCGCAGGTAAACCTACATGTACAAAATTACATGTACCTGCGTAGCTGGCAGGTACATACAGTGTATAGCACTGGTGCGTGTATGTACGTATAGCTATCTAAATAATTGCTATCATAAGATCATGCAGACTAAATTTCATGATACCTTTTTTTATGCTAGGCTGGTTATGTTGTTGTTTAACCCTCCTATGTACATGTAGCTGAACTTCACATGTACAATGTATCAATTGGCAAGTAGCTAGAGTGGTCAAAATCGGCCAACTGACTCTTTTGACCATTGACCCAAATGTGCACATGGGGGTGGGGGGGGGGGGGGCATTTTTGACTGGTTTTGACTGTCATTTTGACCACCCTGAACAATACAAGACAATTACCGATAGTAAAAAAAACGGTCGACTCATACATGTATTGACCTGTAAATGTATAACTTTACTAAATGTAAAGTTTGATAGTGTTTGACTTTTTAAGTGCACTACATGTAGATACATGTACATGTACCTTGGCAAGTACAATGTACGTGTACACGTGTATATCAACATTTTGACCGATTTTGACCCTTGCAGTCACACAAGGGATAATGGAAAGGTACAGTGTATATATTTCAACCTTAATTTATTGGAAAGAGTACAATTTACAGTACAGTCTGAATGCATTTACATGTATACGTTTTTTTTTCTCGTGAACAATACAATGGAATAAGTACATGTAAAGACCATTTAACCCTCCAACATGTACAATCAGTGCAATTTTTGAAACAACCCATTCAAGTCACTCCAAGCCATTAGCTGTTGCCAGTGGCCTCCTATGGTTACCCTTCTGTGCACTGTCACACCACTGAGATTACAGGGTAAGGTGGTCTCCCATTGATACATTGCAGGCCATACTAATATGTTCAAACATTTACAGTGGCCTTGGGTGGCACACAGTTGATTTTGTAAGATTACTTGGAAAGGACAGCAGGCTTGTACATGTACTAAAGGTTGGTGAAAAACATTGAAAATTTAGTGGATCGGAGTGGCGTCCGTGTGTAGTTGGGTTATAATAAGTCATACTTATATAGCACACCACACCGCTAGATAATGTCTCAGTGTGCGTTACATTATTTCCCCTGGTCACTGCATGGGCCAATATCATTCCTACTGTACGTCATTCTCATCAGCTCCCTGGGCAGTATACAGCCCATTATGCACTAACCATTTTTGGCACTACAGGGCTAATCAAACACCACCTCTGCCCTCACAGGGACCCGTTTATACTCCTGGGTGAAGAGAAGCAATTACAGTTAAGTGTCTTGCTCAAGGATAGAAGTACTGTGGTCGTGGCTAGAATTCGAACTCCACATTCTAACGCCTCAGCCATCAGAATGTTTGCGGCAAAAATCTAAGAACACGGCTCGTTTTGGAGCCACTGTTTGGAGTAACCGTTTATTACCTACATGTATGCAACTTCCCTGTTGAACTTGCATGTAAAAGTAGTTATTTCGGTGTCCAATGTAATTAATGTACGATAGATACAATGTACATTTTTTCATGTATTTAAAAATCCGCATATTGAGACGATAATATCGTATATATCGCCGATCATTGCTGTCGATAATCGACTAGCAAAAAATTCAAATATCGTCACCCCTAGACACAATACATGGAGTGCCATGGTCGAGCGGTCTAGTGCATTGGACTTGTGTTCTGGTGGCTGGGTCGCCAGAGTGTGGGTTCGAATCCCGGCCGCGACCGTGGTGCTTGTGTCCTTGAGCAAGGCACTTTACCGTAATTGCTTCTCTTCACCCAGGAGTATAAATGGGTACCTGGCAATAGCTAGGGAAGTAACCTGCGATAGACTGGCATCCTATCCAGGGGGAATGGAAATATTCTCAGTCGTTTCATGCCAACGACACCGGCCTGATGAGCCAATATGGCTCGGGACAGACTTTACTTTTAGACAATACAGGCTACCTTTTTTCCCCCCGTTCTTTGGTGGCTGCATGTACCTGTAATTCTCTTCTTTTTGAGGCAAAGGGAGATTTGTAAAAAAATATATGATGAAATCAGGAAAAATGAGCACTGTATACATGTGTAATGTGATGGAGTTGGATATATTTTAATTACCCTACGGCTCCTGCAGGCAGCCAACCATTATTTCTTGCTAATGCTGCTCTACTGCAAATGTGTAATTGTATGGGGAACAGAACAAGGTTACAAGGGCCAAAGGAGAATTTGCAAAACACACACATACCTGTACACCAGCCCTGGGGGGGGGGGGGTCTTGTTATTCAAATGTATTTGAATACATTTGATTGAGTAGTCAGAACTGGTATTCATGGAATCTTTGAACAAATACAGTGAATGTATTGAAATTGACCACATACAGTGATCAAATAAACACTTTGTCAAGACATTGTGAATACATTGGCAACTTTGAAGTAAAAACGAAATCACACTGTGCCAATAACCTTTAAAATAACAAAACTGCATGTTCATGTTCCATGTATGTATAGCTACAAGTGCAATGTACATGTACATGTAAGTACAGGTGTATTCAACATGAATACTTTGAAGACATTTTTAACCCTAAACACCCTGAATCCATCAAAATCCATCCCCCTGTTTTGGAGGATTTCGGTGGATTCAGGATATCTCCACATTGAGCATATGGCGGACTTTGATGGATTCAGGATTTCAATAGTTTTTAACTGCTTGGTCATGTTGGTTGATGTATTTTGATGGATTATAGAACTTTACATGTACTGTACATGTACATGTACATCCAACACTTGTATGTGTTAGATTTTGATGGATTCTATGCAGCAACATACATTGTACTATACAAATTTTCATGTGAGCATGGTATCCTGAATCCACCAAAATCCGCCAGAAATTTAGTGGTGGATTCAGGATATGTCCAATATCTACACTGGCGGATTCTGATGGATTCAGGACACCAGCATTTTGTGCGTGACAAAAATGGTGGATTTTGGTGGATTCAGGATACTTTCTAGTAAAAAATACCCAAGGGGTTAGGGTTAATACATTGTCAAGTTGATATCGTTTTGGTTTGTGGTAACACCATGTGTTTATCTTAACTATCGCGAAGCTGAGGTACAGGTTCTGAAAAGAACCTTAAAACACAAGTCGTATTTCGACTATGTCGCTAAGCAAGATTATGATTCAAGGGAGAACCAATATCGGGCAACTCGTTGTCTCTATTGTCGCTGAGTGAGAAATATGGTTGAGTGAGAAATATGGTTCAGGGAGAACCATGGAGGCTTCACGGGTTACTCTCCGGGCAATTCGTTTTTCAACTATCGTAAAGTGAGAAATATGGTTCAGGGAGAACCATGGGGACTTCACGAGTTACTCTCCGGGCAATTCGTTTCTCAACTATCGTTAAGTGAGAAATATGGTTCAGGGAGAACCATGGGGACATGGGTTATTCTTTACGCTTCAATTAGCCTGCTCTAATCTTTATCAGGAGAATGATGAGGTTTGGCGATACAAAACCATGCAAAGCCTCAAATCTTATATTGTCAAGTTGGAAAAAATTTATCCTTTACCGATAACTTCAAAAATACATGTAATATACAATGTACATGTAACTGCATGTACGTGTACATGTATGCATGTTCCATTTCCATGTAGAGCAGTACAGAGCAGCACATGTGATGTTACCACGTCAGCAACACCTATGTTTAGTCAAGGACGATTTTTCCTCTTAATGCGATCAAGATACATGTACGTGTACAAATCATTTATTAATTACGGGCTCAAGTATGCCCATGATATTTCCTTCTCTGATTACTTCTCTGAAAATGTCTAATGGTGGGGCTTACAGTGTGACCAACTTGCTTGTAAACAAGTCGGCATAATTACATCTACAGTGTTGCTAGAGGCTTCGGAAATGTACATGTATCAATTGTCTTTAACTGTACATAGGGCCGTCCAACATTTCTGGAAAATTGAATGCACAGATTCTCTGAAGATTTATAATCAAATTGACAAGGCAAAAAAAAAAAAATACCCAAAACCATCTAGGCTATTGAGCGCCCGTTGCGTTTGACTAAAATGTGAAAGGCAACCACAGATCCCTGCAATGTCACAACAATCGGACTTTGAAGGGGCCTGCCAAGGTAAATTAAGCATCGCAGAATTAATCCTCAATTCTGAGAAAAAAAAATCATCTGTGCATTTCAACATACTGTGTACATTGTATGCTCATCAGGCAAAATCATGTTGTACGTTTCTCCTTGATTGTTTGTAAGGAGAAGGGTAATGTCAGAGGTCAAAACTCAAGGAAAACATTTCAAAATCAATTTGGACTGTAAATTGGATTGTCCTATTTCTTGGTAGTTTCTTGATGTACTGTACAGTACATGTACATGTACATGTCAGGGGTGTGATTTGACAAAAGTAACAAAAATCCTCAAAAAGGGGTAGCAGGTCTTTGGTCTAGAGGACAAAGCCTCCTGAACCTCCTGGGTGTTTATTTGTGGAGGATTTACAGACTCTCCACATCCTTACAAACAAGAAACTAGGTTTGGGCACACTACAGGCTACTTCTTTCTTTCCTTGGTGGCTAACATGTACAGTGTACATGTACTTCACTTTTGGGAGATTTGTAAAAAATCCTGTAATCAGGAAAATCCTGAGAAATCACAAGCCTGAAGACATGTTCATGTACTCATATGCCCAAGACCGTTTTGACAATCTGATTGGACGAAACGTGATCACGTGGGGTTGTATTAACAGCCGGCAAAGACTGGCTGCCTCGAGATGCATTATCGGTGATAATAACCAACCAGGAAGTCTGCGAGTACACAGTACATGTACATGCGCCAAGTATGCCAATCTATGCGCCATGCGGGAATGACCCAATCAGAGTGTAGAAGTTTGCATCACGTGATGCCAATTCACGGGCCAAGTTGGAATATCATCCGTTCTCAAGCGATGGATTTGTCGGATTCTTCTTGGCGCACTTACAATACGTGGTGCACTTACAATACAAATATGGCACTTCGAAAACGAAATCAAGATGGGCATTTACAGTATGAATGGGAATTGAAATTTGTTTTTTCCCAAAAGGCTTCCTACATGTACACTAGGGAAATGTTTGGGTTTTTTCAGCAAAAACTCAACATACATACAGGTCTGTACATTAATTAATTAACCCAAACCACCCCAAACTCCAACAGCAGGGTTTGTTGGATTTTGATGGACTCAGTACTATATAGCCCAGACAAGGATACTTTGCATGGGGTCGGGTGTCTCAATTCCAGCTACATTGTAAGTCCAACTGTTGGGTGGTAGTGTTTGTACATGGATGGATTTTGGCGGATTCATAGGAATGTTCTTATCCTAATTTTAAATTCAAGCATTAACCCTAACTACCTAGGCCCATTTGCTTACACATTTACCTGAATCCTTCCTAACTCCCTAGGCCCATTTGCTTAAATACACATAACCTGAATCCTTCCTAACTCCCTAGGCCCATTTGCTTACACATAACCCAAATCCTTCCTAAACTCCCTAGGCCCATTTGCTTACACATAACCCAAATCCTTCCTACATGTAACTCCCTAGGCCCATTTGCTTACACATAACCTGAATCCTTCCTACATGTAACTCCCTAGGCCCATTTGCTTACACATAACCCGAATCCTTCCTAACTCCCTAGGCCCACTTGCTTACACAACCTTCATAAATCCCTAGGCCCATTTGCTTACACATAACCTGAATCCTCCAAAATCCTTCAGTAGTAAAGCAAGCACATGTGTTTCTAATCTGTGATACATGTGTACATGGCCAGGGACCCTCCCTGCATGCATGGAGCAATAAACGGTGTCCACTGACCCAAGCACTGACCTTGCAATCACTACAACAAACATGGAAATACATACATGTACCATGGAAAGGCAAGTATGCCTAATAACCTCAATCCTCCAAAATCCTTCATTTTAGCAAAGAGCATGTACATGTAGCATGCAACCTCAATCCTTCAAAATCCTTCAAAATCCTTCAATTTAGCAAAGAGGATTTGGGAGGATTTGGGAAGGTTAGGGTTAGGCCATGTTTTTTTAATAACTTGGATTACGGAATCGCCGCTCGAAAAAATCGCGTTTCTGAAAAAAAAAAAAAAAAAAAAAAAAAATCCACAACACTTACAACAGTGCCACCGATCGCGTACAAAACACCATCGTGTACAAAACAATACTTTTAGATCACATTTTCTTCAAATACAACAAGATCCCTACAATACATGTACAGTAAATGTGTACACGCATCTGTGAGCCAGTGAACGGAGAAAAAAATCGCGGCCGATGTATGATGGAAACCAGACCAATGTTATGCATTCACGTACAAAAGTGCGAGTCCGTTTATAGACTATACTATTTGCCCAAGTGCATACATTGGCCATTTAGTAACAACTACATGTACGTGCATCGCGCGACTTGACCTCACGGCCCAAACTCATGCAATCGATTGCTGTGTCAACAAATGGTCTGTGTGTGCGAATTTGGGCAGAGCATCAGCGTGTGTGCATCTGCTGTTTACAATGGCGGCCGCTGCCGAGACTTGGTGCATCTTGCTGCTTTTTTTTTCAAGCGAATAATGTAAAAAGTTTAGGGTCGCGGCGTAAAGTTAGGGTCGGTCAGAAACCGGAAACAGAACATTTTGTTAAGCCTAAACACTCGCGACATTCATTCAGTGACTTTCTGCTTTTGTCTACATAAATTGTGTATAATGTACGTGTTTTAGAAGCCGCCTGCGTGCCTTCGGTATTTTTTTTTTTTTTTTTTTTTTTTTTTTTCGCACCTTGATTTCGTGAGCTCGAAATTCCGTAATCCCGGTCATTTTCTTTTTTTTTTTTTTTTTTTTTTCCCCGATCCCCGCTCATTTTTTGTAGCTTACAAATCCGTAAATCCAAGTAATAAAAAACAAACGGCCTTAAGTATACAAGTACACTGTACATGTATATTACACTGGGGTGCATATGAATGCAACATGCATGCAAGCATGCAAGCTTGTTCTTTTTCAGAAAAGTAATGCTAAAAACAAAGTGAAAAAAACTAAGAAATAGATTACAACATTACAAGGAGCTTCTTCCAGCAAAACCTTACACATTAAATGCATATCTTCCAACACTATACAGGTTTGATCTTGTAACTGGAACCACCCCTCCCCCCCCCCCCCCCCCCTCCAATCAACACTGTACTGCACATGGTGTTAAATGTTATCCAAACATCGCTCATGAGTCACAAAGTTACAAAGAAAAAGTGAAATAAATTCTTATTTTGGACAAGATATTCATCTTACATACATGTATCCTATATTCCCTGAATACATGTACAAGAGGCTTCATATTTTATTCAGTGAAACACTGTTTTTCCAAAGGTTCCCGGGAGAAGTTGTACCTGTACATACATGTACATGTACAGTTCGTGTACATGTACGCTCAAAACAGTAACCTGCTTTATTTTGTCTGTTTGCAGGGGCAACCTTGCTTTCAAATATCATTGCATTTTATGTTAATTTAATGGAAATAGCCATGGCCATGTACATGTACATTTAATAATTGTTGCCTGGCGTGATGGGGTCCATGGCGTTTTGTACACCCGAGGGGGCTGATGGCACCCGAGGCGAAGCCGAGGGTGCCATCAGCCCCCGAGGGTGTACAAAACCCATGGACCCCCATCACGCCAGGCAACAATTATTTTGTTATACCATGGTATTAGATTACGTTACCGAAGAAATCTTCCAGTAAACTGTCTAATTTAAGTCTGTAACTGGAAGTGTCTGGAAGTTGCTGTCATCTCGTCCCGTTTCGTTGCAGTATTCGCGAACTATTCGTACTGCATGGTCGAAGCGAACAAATTCACACACGGCAGACAAGTTGTTTAGCTGGTCCCTACAGTGCATCAAATTGAAATATAGCGTGTTCTGCGGAGTACCAGCAATATAACAACCTCGGTCGCTGTTTTCACTTCTTGCAATCAAAAGTAGCACTTGTGAAAGATATATGGGGATGATACTCCCGGGGACGATCAGGGTGATGTACCACTCTTGAGAGGTGAACATCACTTTTTGAGTGACGTCAGAGGTGAACATCACTTTTTGAGTGACGTCACGAGGGTAACATGAAGATTTGTGGTTTGTCATGTGACAGGCTTTCGACCAATGAAATTACACAATCTAAGACCATGATATAACAAGTATGTATGTACATTACTTAAATTTATTCCTTATACATACACATGTACATGTACATGTACATGTAGTATACAAATACATACACGTGTACGTCAGGAATGAACATTTCTTTGTACATTGTAACTATCAGATTAACCTTCCTACAATCAGTGCAATTTTTGAAACAACCCATTAGGCCACTCCAAGCCATTAGCTGTTGTCAGTGGCCTCCTATGGTTACCCTTCTGTGCACTGTCACACCACTGAGATTACAGGGTAAAGTACTGGTCTCCCATTGATACATTGTAGGCCATACTAATATGTTCAAACATTTACAGTGGCCTTGGGTGGCACACAGTTGATTTTGTAAGATTACTTGGAAAGGACAGCAGGCTTGTACATGTACACATGTATGTATGTACTGAAGGTTGCTCAAGAACAGAATTTTGTGGATTGGAGTGGCCTCCATATGTACATGTACATGTAGGAGGGTTCTCGCTGGTTTATGCAGTATGTAAGCTAGAGTGTGGTTCAGGGAACGATTTCGTTCGAAAATTTTGCACAGCAAAACTGCGATGCAAAAAAAAGAATTTGCCTAGCAAAATCATTTTTTGTATAGCAATCTGTGAAGTTTGTATAGCAAATTTAAAATGCATAAAATTACAGTATATACATGTATGCTGTGTGCCGAAATGATTCTAAACCTCACCATCACATATAAACGAATGCTCATTTTGTATGAAAGCACACGTGTGAACTGAACACGGTTGTTTGTGTGTAGTGGGTGGCTCAATTGCTCAAATCCCCAAACTCAGGAGAAGAAAAAAATAAACGTGCAATAAATGTGCAAAGCTAAAAAAAAAAAATTTAAAAAATGGGCGGTTGCGTGTTTTCCATTTTGGGGATTTTGCCCGTAGTTAATTCATCAGCAGAAAAATATTGCATCAACATAGAATTTTGGGCATTGCGGATAAAATCCTTACAGATTGCTGGAAAATAAAGTTGTATGTAAAACCAGTGCACGCGTTCACCGTTGCATCAACACCGTCGCGTCATTGAAGTCATCGTAGACCACGTACATCGGACGGACGTAACCCCGGCGCGGTCTGGGCATACGGAAACAAACCCGGTCAGGACGGAACCCTTGATATTTTTTGGTTGGATATATACATGTAAACGTTATTTCGGGAAAGGTTTGTGAATATTCCAAAATAATTGTCGCAATTTATATCGCAAAATCTGCGATGTATTGTTTGGAAATCCGTCGCATTTTGCGATGCGATACAGGGGAAATCGTTCGCTGTGATTGCATAAGAATCACAACCTCACAGGATTAGGAAGGGCCTCTAAAAGAAAACCACAGAATGTCTATGATATCCATATGTGTACAATTATATGCACAATGTACAGTGTACATGTACATGTATGTATTACATCCGCACCCCCCTATTCAAGTACTAGCAAGGCTCTAAAACAAAACCTTCTCAACATATTGCCTTCAGCTGGGCTTAAATCAATTATAAATTACGCTAATCCAGCGTGGGTGGCACGGCACAGCTGTAAAATTGCACACAGATAAAAACAAGGGGAACACTAGGAGACTGTGGCAGGGTTGGCGAGTTAATTCATGGGATAATCAATGGCAATGAATTAATGGATGGACGGCAAGGCTGAATGGGTGGACTGAAGGGAGCGCAAAGGAAAAGGGTATTATAAAACGGCTACAGCACCCGACAAACGGGGAAAAGGTGGGTGGGATCATGAATGGATGGATTCCGAAAGCTCCGAGGAAACGGTTTAAGATGGGGGAGGGGGGGGGGGGGGACCGAGGCGCAGATGGATGATATAATGTACGCCCACTCAGTTGCCCTGCTCGGATGTTTCACTGGAAAGGTTAATGCATCAAGGTTGATGTTGCATGGGTGTATAATTAACAGCCAACATATGTACATTATACCTTGACACCTACATTTTATGGGAGAGAGGGGAAGTACCTACATGTACGTAGTACCCCCAACAGGGGTGCAGGTGGATAATACACCCATTCAATAACACCTCTCTGGGTTCTTCTTGGAGAATTAAAGTTACATGTACATGGGTGTATGATTCAAAACTTGTGTACATGTACAATGGTACAATGTAGTAAATGTGCTTGTGTGTACTTCCATACCAGGGTCACAGAGGGGGGTACAGTATGTAAGTAGTCCTCCAGGGACATAGTCTAAACCCTGACAAAGTACAATGAACTGTTTGATGTTCTTATGCTTACGGCACTAAATGCACAATTTTGACTCACTCGATACAGGCCAGTGGGTACATGTACATGTACACGGGCCAGTGGGTACACGGGCCAGTGGGTACACGGGCCAGTGGGTACACTACATGCAGGTACATTTGTATTTATAGACACTCAACCACTCACCTGTACTCGATCAGCAGCCACTGTACTGCATGGTGTTGTTATGTTATCCAAACATCGCTCATGAGTCACAAAGTTACACACTGCATCAAAGAAATGAAATAAATTGTTATTTTGAATGAGATACATGTATTCATCTTATTCCCTGAATACAAGAGGTTGCATATTTTATTCAGTGAAACACTGTTTTCCAAAGGTTCCCAGGGAGAAGGTGTACCTGTACATAATGCTCATTATAGTAACCTGCTTAATTTTGTCTGTTTGCAGGGGCAACTTCGCTTTCAAATATCATTGAATTTTAAGTAAATTAACCCTAACTCCCTAGGCCCATTTGTTTACACATAACCCGAATCCTCCAAATTCCTTCAGTAGTAAAGCAAGCACATGTCATGTATGCACACATGTGTTTCTAATCTGTGATACATGTACATGGCCAAGGACCCTCCCTGCATGCATGGAGCAATAAACAGTGTCCACTGACCCAAGCACTGACCTTGCAATCACTACAACAAACATGGATGTACATGTACCATGGAGAGGCAAGTATGCCTAATAACCTCAATCCTCCAAAATCCTTCACTTTAGCAAAAAGCATGTACATGTAGCATGTAACCTCAATCCTTCAAAATCCTTTCACAAGTTAGCAATGAGGATTTTGGAGGATTTATGAAGGTTAGTGTTACAGAAATAGCTACATCCATCTATTTATTCCTTATGTCAGGAATGAACTTTTCTTTGGAACTATCAGATTATTGTGCCTTCTCGCTGGTGCATGCAGCACGTACGTTGTAAGCTACAGAGTGTGGTTGTGAGAATTAAGCCTCACTCTCGTACATGTACATGTATTTAAGCACATCATGATGAAAACCAAGTCAAGTCACACAGACACAGACAGGTACATGTATTACTGCTCATGGTTTATTTCTGCTTTCTTTCAAATTTCTGGGTGGACGGAGGAAGAGGGGGTCTGTGGAACAGGTCTTCAAATTGTCTCATAATGAAATAGACAAAGACAAAGACCTACGGTACACATCTATACTTTACGCAGCACACTAGAAAGATTAATTTGTCTTATTTCTGTAGCTGAATTAACTCTTCTGTGACGCTAGGGTCAGTCAAAATATGAATATACATGTTGCCAAGGTATATCTAGTGCACTTAAAAGTCAAACACTGTCAAACCTTACGTGTAGTAAGTACATTTACAGGTCTTTTTTGACTGGTAAAAGCATTGTCTGGTATTGTTCAGGGTGGTCAAAATGACTTGAAAACCAGTCAAAAATGCCCCTTTGTGCCAAGGGCGCAACCACGTGTTGAAAGTTGGGGGGGTCCCAAGCAGCCAATAGCAACGTGATATGCGGGCGAGCGAAGCGAGCACGCCACTAGCAGCTGGGGTCTTGGTTCAATATCACGTATTTCAGCGTGTTGATGGAAGTGTTGCATAATTGTGATGTCATGAATGACATTACTAGGATCATGTATACATAAAATACCAAAATGTTCCAGAAGTTGGGGAGGTCCACATAAAAGTCGGGGGGGGCGTGACCCCCCCGACCCCCCCCCCCCCCAGTGGTTGCGCCCTTGCTTTGTGCACATTAGGGTCAACAGTCAAAACGGGCAGTTGACTGATTTTGACCACTAAATTTCAGCTGCAGTAGGAGGGTTAATTACGGTCAATTGCTACATGTACAACTGCAGGTTGATTCTTTACACATGTACATTGTACATGTGTGTATTTGGAACAAGTTCCAATTTCACAAAGTGGCTAAGCAGAGAATTTTGCTAAATAAGCAAATCGCTAAGTTGCTAATAAGCAATATAAAACAGACTACCAGCCAAAATGTAAATTTTTTTTGTATGAAAGTTTGGCTGCTAATAAGCAGAGAAATTTGCAAAGTAAATTGTTCTGGTAAGCGATTTATTTTTTTCTGCTTAGCAGCTCTGTGAAATTGGCTCCGGGGTGTGTGACAGCTTAACAGTTTAAATGTAGCAAAAATAGGTTAAGACCAGCCAAACTGGCATGTAATGTATTGCTTATAGCAGGTTTTCAGTAATATTTTGCCTAGCAGAAAAGCAATTTTTTCTGCTTAGCAACTCGATGAATTAGGGCCCAGTGCCCAGGCCAATTAGTCCTGGCCCCAAATTCATAGAGCCGCTTTAAGCAGCTGATTTTTTTCTTACTGTACGTTTTTCATTTCATAGCGCTGCTAACCGTTAAGCATAGAGGAAGGCACGCTAACTTACCGGCCGTTATTGCTAGTAAATGAGTGACGCAACAATTCAAATCTATGGTGAGCGCGCAAACACCGCTCAGAATTTTCTGTGAAATCCGTTTAAATGCTTTTTACAGCTAACTTTCCTGCTCTATAGTTAGCAAGTAAAGTTGCTTACTGGTAAGCGGCGCTATGAAATTGAGCCCTGGTCTTCACATTAAAGGGATCAATATCATCACGATCAGAGCAGACTTTCAACAGGGCATGGAATCAGTGTCCTAGTTTAATATGAACACTGACTGAAAATTACTGGCTCATTTATATGTACATGTACATGTATGCAGCTGCAACAATTATGACCTTATTATGGGTAATTATTTTCAGTCACTGAGATAATCTACATATAAAACTAATACTCCGATTCCATGCCCCGTTGATTGTCCCTTTAATACCGATAAAAATATTCCGACAAAGACGGGTGATTGATACACACCCTGTCTTCATGTATTACTATTAGACCGATTCTCTCTGGGGTGACCCAGTGACATTATCGAATGACAACATCGCTACGGCCGGCCCTTTATGATCCTTAACAGAAATGTCCACTGCATCAATGACATTTGTGCTTTAGATCATCTTCTAAATGACTAACATTATTTGCTTACATCTGAAAGGTCTGGATGGCTACAATTTACACTTAATTAAATTCAATCCCAAAACTTCCACGAAAAAATACTGAAAAATGAACTATGTTACATGTACATGTACATCATGTATATTGTACAGTGACATTAACCCTCCTACAATCAGTGCAATTTTTGAAACAACCCATTCAGGCCACTCCAAGCCATTAGCTGTCACCAGTGGCCTCCTATGGTTACCGTTCTGTGCACTGTCACACCACTGAGATTGTAGGGTAAAGTGGTCTCCCATTGATACATTGTAGGCCATACTAATATGTTCAAACATTTACAGTGGCCTTGGGTGGCACACAGTTGATTTTGTAAGATTACTTGGAAAGGACAGCAGGCTTGCACATATACTGAAGGTTGCTGAAGAACAGAATTTTGTTGTGCGGAGTGGCCTGCATGTGTAGGAGGGTTAAAAAGAGACAATGTGATCAACAGGGCATGCATGGAATCGGAGTGCTAGTTTTAGATTAACTCAGTGACTGAAAATAATACTCCCACATGGTAAGGTCATATTACCGTTGCTGCAGCATAAATGAGCCAGTAAATTTCAGTGACTGTGTTCATCTTCAACTAGGGCACAGATTCCATGCCCTGTTGAAAAATATTATCCCTTTAACCCTTGTATACATGCAGTCTGCAAAATGCTGCAAAAAAAAAATTCTAAGTACACAATGCTTTTTGTATGCATGCCTCAAAATATTGCATACTGTACAGAAGAATGGTACATGGATACCCCAAAATGCCCCTCGGGTCTGGGACATAAACAAACTGTTTTGACCTTCACACAGTACATGTATACCTCATGGTTTATTTCAAGTTAGCCTTGCAATGAAACAAAGCAGGTGGCTGCTTCAGTTTACCTCATCTCTCTGAAGAGCCTTGGGCTATGCCATTAATCATTAGATAAGAAGGTGTGTACCACAATGTCCCAGTTGTGACATTTTGAAGTATGGGTCCACTTTGTAAAGAACTATAATAGGAGGGTTAATGTACATGTACATGTATAGTGATCAAATAGAATTTGAAATTAAAAGGAAGAAAAATGAAAAAAGAAAATCACATGAAAAAAACATGACAACAATTATGTGAATAATGTGATGTCTAGTACAGTACTCCTTTATTTTAAGTTTGTGGTTGACCTAATGCAGGTGACAAAACAATCTAGCAACATTTTTTTTTTTTTGTTGATAATACTAGCAACAAAATTATTTTTCAAATAATGTACATGTAGTTGATGTACATATATATTTTAACTGACTCCAACCCATGCTCAATTATATAAATTTACATAAGTGTGTAAGGCAAAAAAAAGGTCTCCAGTTTCTGGTCTCCACGTGCGTTGCCTTAGCCTTTTTTTTCTTCTTTTTTTTGTGCTATGAAACAATGTCCAATCGCAGCCAAAATTGCTGGATCGATTGGAATTCTGAATGAAATGAATTTTTCACATAGCGATACACGTACACACTGTACATGTATGAAGGTTTTTCCAATTTGTTCTGGCCTCTCTTAGCCACCATACTTTATGTATGGGAAATTTGGTCTGGTTCCCTTAACCGCATCACTTATTTCACTGGTTGGCAAAAAAAAAAAAGATTACATTACATCCCCCTTCCCCTTCCCTTCCCCTTCCCCTTCCCCTTCCCCTTCCCCTTCCCCTCCATTCCCACTATGAACATCTCCTCCGTGAATGCACCGTGAAAGCTCGGTGAATTGCACTTTTTCCGTGAAAATGCATTACTTCGGCGAGTTCACGCAAGCACGCCCCAGTGGTTTCGTTCACGGTGTTTTCACCGAGTATTCACCAGTGTATGTCTCCTATTGTTACACAGTGGATTTAATCCTATTGCACTGACACAAAAGCAAGGCATGGTTTAGGCTTTTAGTAGTAATAACCTCTCCCATTGTGCGCTTATCTTGATGAATGGATTAGTTTAGTCAAAACACACGCAACGTAAATAATACATGCCGAGTCTGTACATAGACGTGCATGCAGCGTGTGCGTCGGATATAATTATAGCATTGACGCATTGATCGCCGATTCGTGTCGCTGTACCGCATACACAAACGTGTATGTTATAAAAATGTACATTACGTGGCTAGGCTTCGCTTTTTGGTGGTCGTCAACATGCTGTCAAAGGGTCGACTAGCAAATAAAATAAAAAAGTGAACTGAATACTGCCACATCCAAATGCATAAAACTTGATGTTTTTCGGGTTAACATTGTGTTTTTATTTATTGTTTTAATTTGGTGACATAAACTGTAAGTGTTGCAATACTGTTTTTATGAGGCCAACATATCGTCTATGTAACGTAATTCACGCACTCGTGAAATGACGACTTACCGCTGGCTTAGCATTTCTCGGAAAATTTACAAAACTATGGCGACATTGGTTGCATAAACTTATCCAAGTCATGCTTTGTTACAGAAATAAAAATTATAGTGAAACAAATATGGTTAAGTGTCTGCCTCAGGACACAATTGTCACGGCCAGGATTCGAACCCACATTCTGCTGCTAACACCAGAACTTGAGTCCGGTAATCTAGACCGCTCCGCCACGACACTTCACAAGAAAGAAGATGCAGGCCGTTTATTTATTTTCCAAGATGGTCGCAAAAATTTAAATCCAAGAATGGTGCCAACTAGCTGTGGAGGTCGAAAAGTGGATATCTGCTTTTCAGCTTTCTAAATATTGAAAAGCAGATTGAACGTTGTTGCAAGTGCCTTTTTCCGCTTTTCTTTGTCTTTAAACAAGTTCAGCTTTCTGCCTTTTTGCTTTTCGGTTTGAAGACAAGCACGGTAAATTTTTGCTACTTTTCTGCTCGACAAAAAGGCAGATTAGACGCTTTGTTACACAGTGGCACAAAAGTGGTTTGTCAACAAATTTGCTCATTATTTCTTAGCGCTTCATGTACCGGTAGGTCATTGAAAATTAAGACATGATTCGAACTTATGGTCCGATATCATGAGACAATTTTGGTGACGCTTAATAAAAGCGTTGCCAGGATTTTTTTGGCAAGGATTTCTAAGAAAGAAATCTTTAACGATGAGACACAAGGAATGAATCTGAATCTGGTACACGCTGCAGGTGCCCCAGGCCGACGGCGTTGACGGGCCGGGCAATCTCTGTGGTTCACTGATCGATATTGGGCACCTCGTACTCGAAAGCAAAGAGTCTCAAATTTTCAACAAATTTGCTCATTATTTCTTAGCGGCTTCATGTATGTTATTGAAAAATTAAGACATGATTCGAACTTATGGTCCGATATCATGAGACAGTTTTGGTGACGCTTAATAAAAGCGTTGTGATTTTTTACAAGGATTTCTTAAACAACTCTACAGTGGAAGTCAGTCGTACATTGTGCAAGTGAAGTCTTAAATTTGTTAACAAATTTGCTCATTATTTCTTAGCGGCTTCCATGTAGGTCATTGAAAATTAAGACATGATTCGAACCATGGTCCGATATCATGAGACAATTTTGGTGACGCTAATAAAAGCGCCAGGATTTTTTTTGGCAAGGATTTCTAAGAAAGAAATCTTTAACGATGAGACACAAGGAATGAATCTGAATCTGGTACACGCTGCACGCCTGGTCGACCCCAGGCCGACGCAGCACGCTCGCCGGGCAATCTCTGTGGTTCACTGATCGATATTGGGCACCTCGTGCATTTCTGAGTTAGAAGAGTCTCAAATTTGTCAACAAATTTGCTCATTATTTCTTACGGCTTCATGTATGTTATTGAAAATTAAGACATGATTCGAACTTATGGTCCGATATCATGAGACAGTTTTGGTGACGTTTAATAAAAGCGCCAGGATTTTTGCAAGGATTTCTTAAACAACTCTACAGTGGAAGTCAGTCGCATTGTGCAGTAAAGTGAAGTCTTAAATTTGTTAACAAATTTGCTCATTATTTCTTCATGTAGGTCATTGAAAAATTCAAGACATGATTCGAACTTATGGTCCGATATCATGAGACAATTTTGGTGACGTTTAATAAAAGCTGCCAGGATTTTTGGCAAGGATTTCTAAGAAAGAAATCTTTAACGATGAGACACAAGGAATGAATCTGAATCTGGTACACGCTGCACGCTGGACCCCAGGCCGACGTACGACGCGTTCGGCCCGGGCAATCTCTGTGGTTCACTGATCGATATTGGGCACCTCGTATCGAGCAAAGAGTCTCAAATTTTTCAACAAATTTGCTCATTATTTCTTAGCGTCTTCATGTATTTAATTGAAAATTCAAGACATGATTCGAACTTATGGTCCCGATATCATGAGACAGTTTTGGTGACGTTTAATCAAAAAGCTGCCAGGATTTTTGGCAAGGATTTCTAAACAACTCTACAGTGGAAGTCAGTCGTACTTGTGCAAGTGAAGTCTTAAATTTGTTAACAAATTTGCTCATTATTTCTTAGCGGTCATGTAGGTCATTGAAAATTAAGACATGATTCAACTTATGGTCCGGATATCATGAGACAATTTTGGTGACGCTATTAATAAAAGTTGCCAGGATTTTTGGCAAGGATTTCTAAGAAAGAAATCTTTAACGGCGATGAGACACAAGGAATGAATCTGAATCTGGTACACGCTGCACGCTGGAATTCCCAGGCCGACGTGGCGACGTTGCTCGCCGGGCAATCTCTGTGGTTCACTGATCGATATTGGGCACCTCGTGAGAGCAAGAGTCTCAAATTTGTCAACAAATTTGCTCATTATTTCTTAGCGGCTGTATGTTATTGAAAATTCAAGACATGATTCGAACTTATGGTCCGATATCATGAGACAGTTTTTGGTGACGTTTAATAAAAAGCGTTGTGATTTTTTGGCAAGGATTTCTTAAACAACTCTGCAGTGGAAGTCAGTCGACTTGTGCAAAGTGAAGTCTTAAATTTGTTAACAAATTTGCTCATTATTTCTTAGCGGCTTCATGTAGGTCATTGAAAATTCAAGACATGATTCGAACTTATGGTCCGATATCATGAGACAATTTTGTGACGTTTAATAAAGCTGCTGTGATTTTTGGCAAGGATTTCTAAGAAAGAAATCTTTAACGATGAGACACAAGGAATGAATCTGAATCTACATCGCCACACGCTGGGCGTCGACGACGGCGACGCTGCGTTCGCCGGGCAATCTCTGTGGTTCACTGATCGATATTGGGCACCTCGTATTTCTGAGTTAAAGAGTCTCAAATTTGTCAACAAATTTGCCTCATTATTTCTTAAGCGGCTTCATGTATGTTATTGAAAATTCAAGACATGATTCAACTTATGGTCCGATATCATGAGACAGTTTTGGTGACGCTTAATAAAAGCGTTGCCAGGATTTTTTGGCAAGGATTTCTTAAACATCTCTACAGTGGAAGTCAGTCGTACTTGTGCAAAGTGAAGTCTTAAATTTGTTAACAAATTTGCTCATTATTTCAGCGGCTTCATGTAGGTCATTGAAAATTCAAGACATGATTCGAACTTATGGTCCGATATCATGAGACAATTTTGGTGACGCTTAATAAAAGCGTTAGGATTTTTGGCAAGGATTTCTAAGAAAGAAATCTTTAACGATGAGACACAAGGAATGAATCTGGTACACGCTGCAGAGTCGACCCCAGGCCGACGTCAAGCGTTCGCCGGGCAATCTCTGTGGTTCACTGATCTATATTGGGCACCTCGTGCTTGAGTTAAAGAGTCTCAAATTTGTCAACAAATTTGGCATTATTCTTAGCGGCTTCATGTATGTTATTGAAAATTCAAGACATGATTCAACTTATGGTCCGACATCATGAGACAGTTTTGGTGACGTTTAATAAAAAGCTGCCAGGATTTTGGCAAGGATTTCTTAAACATCTCTACAGTGGAAGTCAGTCGTATTGTGCAAAGTGAAGTCTTAAATTTGTTAACAAATTTGCTCATTATTTAGCTGCTTCATGTAGGTCATTGAAAATTCAAGACATGATTCGAACTTATGGTCCAATATCATGAGACAATTTTGGTTGACGTTTAATAAAAGCGTTGCCAGGATTTTTGGCAAGGATTTCTAAGAAAGAAATCTTTAACGATGAGACACAAGGAATGAATATGAATCTGGTACACGCTGCACGCGGTCGACCCCAGGCCGATCGCGGCGACGCTGCTCGCCGGGCAATCTCTGTGGTTCACGGATCGATATTGGGCACCTCGTACTTGAGCAAGAGTCTCAAATTTGTCAACAAATTTGCTCATTATTTCTTAGCGGCTTCATGTATGTTATTGAAAATTCAAGGCATGATTCGATTTTGAACTCAGCTATCATAACACAATTTTGTGAAGTTTAATCGTTGCTACCCTGAATAAAGAAAGCTGAAATAAATAAATAAATGAATTGTTGGGAATGAAAATTTTTTTTAAGAAAACAATTCTTGAACGCAGAGGCGCGACTTCAGCCTGGCTCCTTCCAAGTGTACTACCCACGAATTGTATCAAGCACGTCAGGGGACAAGGACCTGCGGAAGCAGCTGCTGTGTGTGAAACCAATTTATTATGGACTATCATCTTCTTACGGTTTTGATAATTTAACTTCATGATTATTATTTTATTGATGTAATCAACAATCAATGAGCATCGTCATTCGTCCGAGGTTTGATGTCCCTTTTTCTCATCTCATGTAACGAAAAACTCTAATTTTGATGGCACTATGTTTTGAGTAAGGATTAGTTTTATTATTGTAAGACTAAGATGTTGTAAAGCGACAGTTCCATGGAGAAGAACAAATTAAAGCCGCTTTGTAATAATTCGATCTGTTATCAATGACAAGTGTAGGCACAACCGTCAAGGTATTAAACTTCGACATATAAATCATCAATATAAACTTTAAACACTATTTAGCGCATCGCTTTGACACGTGTGCATGACTAGGCCTAAAAGCTTTATATTTAGGTAACTTGTTGATGTTCAGTTTCCTGTTTATATTTACAAATACATAGGCCTATTGCCAAATAAATTATTTCAAGTGACAAGCCAAGTATCATTATTAATCCATTTGCTTTGAATAAAAACAATTCGATTCCTTGTAAAGCATAAAGTACATCATAGCACGGAAAAAGTAGAAACACATGAATCATGGAGGAAGGAACCCAGATAATGACACTTGACGTTGGTAATGTTTACACGATCCTGAAATAAATGAGGACCGCGTGGTGGTGGTAAGCAAGTGTGTAATTGTTACGGGTTCCCGGCCCCGGCTGCGCAGCACATGGTCGCTGCTGGTAATCGGCGGCGCATGCATTTTGAACGTGCACTAGAGGTCACCGTGAATGGATTGCAACAACGGTTTCGCGGGCGGCGGCGCGCTCACACAAGTCACGGGTACGATCGTGAATAAACGACGCTCGTTAATCGAGTCATATCGCAAAACTATAAACCTCACCGGGTTCATAAACAATAACATAAATAAATTTGCAAACATACAAAACACGAGACCGACCTTTTCGCCAAGTCCTGCCAAGTTAAAGAGGATTGTTGTAGCTGCCAGAATTGTGTTTTCTATGAGCCTTGGCAGCGAATTTAATCACAGTTACATTTATTGTTAACGGACATCGAAGGCCTACTGTATTTTCCTCTACTGCTAAAGAAAGCCAAACAAAGCCAAACAAAGCCAAACAAAAAGCAATGGGGCCCCTGTATCGTTGCAAACGATCAGCGCACGCAAATTGCAATGCCGAAAATGTAACCTGCCCCGTCAGTAGCAGAATTTTTCAAGCAACCTATAACCATGGAGCTGGAGGAAGAAAATACCAACAGTACCGTTATGTTTAGTGTGTTTACTTCCATCCAAGAGGGATTATCATACATGCACAAAAGCGTCAACAATGGGCAAGAGGATAACTTCCTTGATGTAGTTAATGAGCTGGCCTCAACTGAGCTTTCGAGGTTCACCCGCTTTCACCCAGCTTTCACCGAGGACCAAACAAAAGATTTGTTTAACGGTGGTTTCACGGTGCATTCACGGTGCTCTCACACCGTGAAATGGGAACGAGCGCCGTGAAATTCACGGAAAAAGTGCAATTCACCGAGCTTTCACGGTGCATTCACGGAGGAGATGTTCATAGTGTCCCCTTCCCCTCCACCCCCCCCCCCAAGTGTCGTGGCCGAGCAATCTAGCTTACCGGACTCAAGTTCTGGTGTTAGCAGCAGAATGTGGGTTCGAATCCCGGCCGTGACACTTGTGTCCTTGAGCAAGACACTTAACCATAATTGCTTCTCTCCACCCTGGCATTAAATGGGTACCTGTGAGGGCAGAGTTGGTTGATTAGCCCTATATGCGCTGTAATGGCAGCAATTGAGCTGTATACTCCCAGGGAGCTGAGATGGTTTCAGGAATGATTTATGAGCCTTATGAGCAGGGGTAATAATATAATGCGCCTTGAGCACCACTCAGTTGGTGGATACGTGCGCTATATAAGTCCACACATTATTTTTATTACATTATTAAAAAAAAAAAAAAAAACATCACCGCACCGATTTTGAAGCCGACCTATGACCAGAAACCAGAGATTTTTTTTGGGAGGGGGGCCTAATGCAGGCTGCATTACATGGACTTCATAGCCTCCCTTGACCCTGGTTTTTGCCTTTAAAAAATTGATTTTATTCTAATGGGAGTGCCCTTCACTGATCTCATCTACCAAGAGGAGAAATTTGCCCTGCCTCTACAAAAACATAATTCAAGGCCTAGTGTACAATGCATTTCTCTCACACAATTTGACATCATTGTATTACATACATGTACATGTACATAAAAATGATGAACATTACACATTGTCAGAACCTGGGGCCAATTTCACAGAAAGCTCTGCTAAGCAGGAAAAAAAATCGCTTGCCAGAAAAATTTGCTTTCAAAAGGAGATTTTTCTTGGTTACCAGCCAAACTTTCATACAAAATGTATGCATTTTGGCTGGTAGTCTGTTTTATATTGCTTAGCAACCATATTTGCTTACGTAAGACTAATTGCGGTGACACCATGTGAAATTCTCAATTGAGTAGTAATACATACGTACAGTATGTAGTTCTGAAAAGAACTGGAGGTTACAGCTCTGATCGTCCTCAGAACTATTAGTATTACTACTCAATTGAGAATTTAACATGGTGTCACCGCAATTAGTCTTACATATTTACTTAGAAAAATTCTCTGCTAAGCAGCTCTATGACAAATGGCCCTGGGACAATTAGGGAATGTTATTGCGGTTCTCATGTCATACTCTACTCTGTACAAATACGTACAAATGTATGTACATACATGTATGTTTGCATAAATACATACAGGTACATAGTTTGAGTACTGCTCAAAAAATATCAGCTTACCAAATGGTAGGCTAGGACAAAATTCAATATTTACTAGCCTAGCAGGCTATTTATAGTGAAAATGTTTCTAGCACAGCCCCCTGCTGCTCGAGTGGATTAAAAACACACAGTCACATTTAAAGCGCGACATACAACTGTAATAACACATCAGTTTCGCTTTATTCAAGTTAAATGGACAGCTTGGATCACTTCCAGAAAATATCTTAAATGTATAAATTTACATACAATGTACATGTAATGTGCAGAAATTTCAATTTAAAAATAAATAAATCATTACATAAAATGAAATAAAAATACAAATTAAATGAACAGACATGGTGTACGATTAAAACAAAATGTAATTACATGTAAATGTAATTTATTGAACATTTCATTGGTTTTGTACATGTTATTACTGTACATGTACATATTGATTAGGCTGAATAAATATTTTTTAGACACACATACGTGTGTAAGAAATATATACAGTGATCGAAATTAACTTGAATTTGATGGTAGCCCACAGGACTACATGTACAGTGTACATGTATGTCAAAATTTTACTAGTCCTTCTCATTTTTTAGTAGTCCTGAAAAAGGTGAAAACTTTGAGTCTGTATTTTGTACACGTATACATGGTTACATCGGACTACCCAAACCCCAGCAGCTCGAACGTAGTCCTGCTGCTAGTATGTAAAACCACTAGCCGCAGACTAACTACAGTGTAGTGTTAATTTCGACCCCTCATGTACATGATGTACTGTATATGCACAAACAAAACTAAACAGAAATATCAGAATTTGAAACCAAATTAAATTGTTTATTCAGAATCAATTTTAAGCTACAGAACTACACATGTAGTGTTTTGAAAATGTTTACCAGTACAATGCTGTATACTGCATTCTAAATAATAATTTTTAAAAAACCCAACAAAAACAAAATTAAATTAGAACCCATAACAAACAGAACATGTACACTGTACATATGCACTACGTATACATACGTAGTCCGACATGTTCACATACATGTAGGTACATGTACATGTACACTGTACACTGAAATGCAAGTGTCCAGTCCTACATGTAAATGAAGAAAATTGTTCAATTTAAATTCAGTTTCAGTAAAAAAAATAATTAATAAACACAGCAAGAAGCCTAACACCGCCTAAAATGGTAATCAGAAATAGACAAAAGGGAACGCACAGCAAAAGCCCGGAGAGCATTATACCGCTGACCGAGGAGGCAGGTGCCAAAAGCATTTTACCGTAACCTTGACATTTCATGCTTATTTTATGCAATGCCTGTAGTGCATTATTGATTGTCTCTACATGCGTTTGTTATTGTGTTTCCCGTATTGCGGTCTGTATGGGTGCCATTCACAATCTAGATTCTGGACGATTGATGAGGAAATTTCTGGTGTTTTTATTTTTTATTTGTTGGACTGCTTGATTTGTTTGTGAACACTAATTTAGAAATATCCATGGGTAATTCCATGGCTACTCACGTTATTTGAGGCATTGGGCCCACTCTTAGTGCCCTAGTTTCCTTAAACATATCTCACTTATTTTTTTTTTCCACAGTAGTTGCATTATACCCAGACCTTACTCAGTACAACAAAATAATTTCAGAAAGTTGTTATGTACTGTACACTATGGTATATACATGTAAGAGAAAAATTTTGGTTACTCACATTACATTTTTCGGACTATGCATAAAATGTCACTTTTCCTCTTATATAGTCTACATAATTATAACAAATTTCTGAAAATATTATGTTGTACTGCGTACGGTCTGAGTATAATGCAACTACTGAGAAAAAACTGATGTGCGAAATACACACATTACGGCATTAAGAGTGGGCCACAATTTGATGCCCAGTCAGGGGGTGGGTTCCGGATAATTTGCACTTCTTCGTCGCATCAAAAGTGACCTGTTTTATAGCGTGTAAGTTCGATGACCACACTATAAGTCCTACCCATCGAGTATGTCGGTCTAAAACGAACGTTTCAATGGAATCGATGCCGCAGATTCTACGAATATCTGCTGCCAATTTGACAAGTCGGTAGGTGTCTTCGGGGATGTCGCTGCCTTCAGCCTTTTTCGTTTGGAAACCGAAAGTCGGCTTGGCATTTTCCGTTTAATTTGCGAAACGTACACACATTTTCACACAGACCATGTACATGTTCATGTGTCAACAAATATTGTTATCACCAATAAATGTCATGAGGCAGACCGACAGTCCGTATTTAGTACGGAAAATACTCCAAAATACAGCAATGGGGATTTAGAAGAAAAGAAATAGTACAAATTAAAAATTCCACGCTTGGCACTAAACATCCTATGAAATTTGTGGTTGTATTAAAATAAAAATTATATAAAAAAAAAAATTATCAGTTGAACTTCCTGGGAATCATGATATAATAAGATTAAGAGTGACCCACTGGTTGCACTTCATCATTGATAATAAAGATACTGTAATATTCAAGAACAAACAATATCAGGGGTATGATTTGAGCCAAGTAAAAAAATCCTGAAAAATGGGTAGCACTGGCAGGTCTTGAGTCCTCCTTTGGTCTAGAGGAGCCCCCCTGAACCTCCTGGATGTTTAATTATTAATAATAATAATAATAATAATAATAATGTGTGGACTTATATAGCGCACGTATCCACCAACTAAGTGGTGCTCAAGGCGCATTCTTTTACGTGCATTACACAACACACGGGACCTACGGCTTTACGTCCCATCCGAAGGACGAAGCAATTATGGTTAAGTACCTTGCTCAAGGACACAAGTGTCACGACCGGGGCTCGAACTCACACCCTGCTGCTGGCAACACCAGAACTTGAGTTCGGTGCGCTAGACCGCTCGGCCATGACACTCCATATTGAGGATTTACAGACTCTCCACATCCCCACAAACAAGAAACTAGAGGTTTGGACACAATACAGGCCTACTTCTTTCTTTCCTTGGTGGCTACTTCTCTTCTGTCAAGACAATTCTGATGCAAAGGGAGATTTTGTAAAAAGTCCTGAAATCAGGAAAAATCCTGAAGAACCACAGGCCTGCAATATCTAATACAATGCTCACACAAGATTTAAGAATGAATGCAGTTTCTGCAGAGGCCATCTCAGTTGAGGTGTTTTTTAAAAAGA
Source organism: Zoroaster sp. YZ-2022 (assembly GCA_029582265.1). Lineage (NCBI taxonomy): Eukaryota > Metazoa > Echinodermata > Asteroidea > Forcipulatida > Zoroasteridae > Zoroaster > Zoroaster sp. YZ-2022. The sequence continues at coordinate 14,515,347 of CM055826.1, forward strand.
AATGTATATTTCTCATTCTTTTAGCTCTGACAACAGACCAATAAGCAAATCATTTGGACTTTGGACTGGTTCGCTCGGGGCTACTAACCTCTCTCTCTGAGATCTCGGAGATCACATGATCAATTTGGAAGTAAATCCTGACTAATGGATTAAAGTAAGTATTGCTGACTAAATCACACTCTAACCGGAACAATAATTAGACAAACAATTGTGGTTTTGCACAGTATACATGTACCGTATTCCTTAGGATCATGACATAATCCGTAACATTTTAACGAAATACACATCCTCTCAACCAATTTGTTTCACTCTTGGTAATTTCTCATTTGAGATTATTTCAAATATTCCTCTGGGATTTGTGTAAGTACAGTATCTCTCCATTCCAATATTATTGTCAAGAATATATTTCATAGTGACGTTATCATGTTCAGTATTCAGGGTGAACAATTCCCTGCAAACAACACTGAAAAATACATTTCAATTCATACGTCAATGATTTAAATTTAAATTACATTACGATTAAAGTTTAAAATTATACATTTATAAATTCAAATATAATTTAAATGTATTCAACCCATGGAAGGTCTGAAGAAGGTGATAAAAAGTACATGTTAATTATTAAGTCAAGATGATGGCTAGAGTAGACTAGTCGAAACGTTGAGAACGAACGAACAACCAGCTCTTCTCAGAGCCATCACTTCTTCCAAGAAGAGATCATTACTGTACATGGTGTACTTGAAATGAATACCGGTCATCTCGGCCCATCGCCAACTCGGACCACCAGCTCGGCCCATTTCCACTACCAACTCGGACCAAGTGTTTACCAACTCGGACCACCAGCTCGGCCCATTCCACTACCAACTCGGACCAAGTGCTTACCAACTCGGACCAAGTGCTTACCAACTCGGACCAAGTGCTTACCAACTCGGACCACCAGCTCGGCCCATTCCACTACCAACTCGGACCAAGTGCTTACCAACTCGGACCAAGTGCTTACCAACTCGGACCAAGTGCTTACCAGCAGCCTAGTGTAACGTTAATTCTCAAATCTGCGTCAATGCTATACAGCGCGCAAACTGACCGAGGGTATAATAAGTGTTAATTTTTATGCAACATTATTTCGCAAAAAAATATCGAATATTTACGAACATTCCTTAGAATTTCCTTAGAATTTCCTTAGAATTTACGGCATTTCCTTAGATTTCCTTAAATTTCTTTATTTCCTCAGAAATTTCCTTAGAGCGTCAAAACATTTCAAAATTTCCTTAAAATAAGGAAATTTCCTTGGTCCGAGTTGGTAAGCACTTGGTCCGAGTTGGTTAGTGGAATGGGCCGAGCTGGTAAGCACTTGGTCCGAGTTGTTAGTGGAATGGGCCGAGCTGGTGGTCCGAGTTGGTAAGCACTTGGTCCGAGTTGGTAGTGGAATGGGCCGAGTTGGCGATGGGCCGAGTTGGACGTACACCCTTGAAATAACTCTACAATACATTAAAACCCTCCTACATTGTACTATTGCTGTACTTTATATTTGGAAGTTGCTATAAAGGTCAAAATCAGTCAACTGCCTGTTTTGACTGTTGACCCAAATGTGCACACAAGGGCATTTTTTGACTGGTTTTTACTGTAATTTTGACCACCCTGAACAATACCAGACATTGCTTTTACTAGTCAAAACCGGTCAAACTCATTTTGACCTGTAAATGTACATTACTACACGTAAGGTTTGACAGTGTTTGACTTTTAAGTGCACTGGATATACCTTGGCAAGTACATGTATATCAACATTTTGACCCTTGTAGTAGTAGGTTTTTTTTTTTTTTTAATTGTAGCAAATTTTCAAATACATACTTTTCTGTAAAAACCTCAAAAAATATTGTGTTTAAATTACGTTCAATCTGCAAATTTCAGACATTAAAAATGTACCGCCCATGTTTTTCGCTATCTCTGCTTTTAACGGCAGCTTTCGCTATTTTACTTTCATTTTTCATCAGAACATTGCTATAGTATTTTAATTGAGTAAGTGCATACAAATTATGCTGTAAATTTGTGAAAATAAAGCGTTGCTAAACTACATGTACTGAAATGAATTTATGCTGGATCCCTTCATAAATTAATTTTGACACTTTTGTTACTGCTAAAACAAGCTTCTGACAACAATTTTGTGAGATAGTCATTTCAAAGTATCCATTTTCCTTTCATACTATTTATATTTATATTTATAAGGAAATGATCAATGTTTTATAATGGAAACTAAAATTTCAGGAAATTCCAGGTAATACCCAACAGCCCTAACCACCCCAAATTCATCAAAATCCTACAAGGGGCACTTTTTGGGAAAAATTCAGCACTGTTGGAAACTGGTACTTTCACCTCTTCCAATGGGACAAAATTAAGTACCTGGCAAGAAGTACAGGCCATAAGTGCTGAATATGAAAGATCAACGAAAAATGCATGGTGCATTTTGAAGATAAGGGCATGTTTCCAAAAGTGCACTGATGGATTTTGGAGGATTCAGGAAGGTTCCTAGCCAGAATACCTAGGGCGTTAGGGTTATAGTACACATGTATTGATCACATACTGTGAATTTCCACAAAAACATGGCAAAAGGCATCAATAAAACATTGTACTTGGGCCTTCCCATCTCTCCTTCCCTCCTACAGGTCCAAGCCTTCATTCTCCACCCTGTTTCATGTTTGTTTGTGTTTGTTTTTGTTTTTTTGTTTTGTTTTGTTTTGTTTTTTTACGGCAATCTCCAATGTTGTGGTTTTCATTTGAACAATGAGTAATGACACTTTCCTTTTTGAAAACAATACTTTGAAATGAGATTTATATTTCTCAAAATACATGTACATGTACAGTTCAGAAGCAAAGAAAAGGTATTCGCACCGTGCATGAGCTGTTGAAGGTACATGTTGTTAGACCACTGTGGGCGAAGGCCAGCGATAGTGCCTCGCGTTTTGCGTATTTTGCAGTTGATGTGCGTACGCGCGGAATATCTCCAGCGATCATTGGCTGGCAGAAGTATATTAGTACCATAACATACGCACATAAAGTGTACGCACAATGCTCACACGATGCAAAAGTGGCTATCATCAAGACACTGGGTGCAAATTCACCGCTAGAGGGCTATGATGTGCACTACTATTAAAGGGAATACACAACCACCGAATTACGTATATTTTGAAATGGCTCATTTATTTCAATCATAAAAAAATGCATCCACATTGTTCGTACTATCTCTAAAGTTTTAGACTGAAATTCACTCCAATTGATTGAAACTAGGGACAAATATTTAGCAAATTGTCACTAGATTCAATCGATTAGAGTGAATTTCAATCTCACCCCAATGTGGATTTTCTGTCTTCGGATGACATACATGATTCCATGCACACCGAGACAGAAATGTTTCAAGATACATGTACATGTACATGTATGTTGAATACCGTCATCAACTTTACAATGTGTAAGTTTGATATTTAAAAGTGTTAGGCTGTGCCGGGTATCCGGATACCCGACCAAGTTTGTAGATTTTGTTCTGGGTTCCATCCCTTTCTTTATTTTTGCCTTTGAGAAAGAACCTGCTACATGTAACTGTAGATTGTCATTACCCGGTTCTATCTTTCGGTTCCAATTACCCGTAAACGACTTCTTAAAATTCCGACTGAACATTTACATGTACTAAGCCACACAAATGGAAGTCTCCCATTTTTTCTAACAAAATGTGTGTGGATGCCAATGTGGATGCTGCTAGTCGTTTTTAATAATTAACCCTCCTACTTCTGGTACCTTATTCATACAAGTTGATCCACCATTTGAAACCATTCGCTTTTGTGGTTTTGAATGGTGAAATAACTGTGTACAGTATTGATTCCCGCAAATGGTTTTGAATGGTAGGTCAGCTAATACAAAACCTTGTTTGGATCTTTCCAAATAGTACAGCTAATACAAAACCTTGTTTGGATCTTTCCAAATAGTACAGCTAATACAAAACCTTGTTTGGATCTTTCTAAATAGTACAGCTAATACAAAACCTTGTTTGGATACTTCTAAGTGGTGAATCAATGGACCCTCTATGGATTTGAATGGTAGTAAAGCTTGCTACCAACACTGTTCAAATGGTATCACCATGTGTGTACAAAACCAATGGGCATTTTGGTAAGTGGAAATTTTGAATGGTTTCAAATGGTCAAACAGTAGGAGGGTTATAGAGGCTGGAAATTATTACAGTAGGTCTACATTTATTATGAGTATGACTCTAATAAAACAAGACAAACTTGTGTTCATATTGGTTATTTTATACATTCGGGAGTACATGTATACATGTGTTTTTTTCGAAAATTGTTTACGGGTACCGGGTATCCAAAGATATCCAATTTCGGGTATCCGGTTCCCGAAATAACCGAAAACGCACAGCCTTAAAAAGTGTGAATCATTTATAATTTTCGAGAACACCAACTTCCTACAGCTGCTAAGCAGAGACTTTTGCTAAGCAAACTGCTAAGCAATAAAAAAAAAACTATCACTATCAGCAAAAATGCATACATTTTGTATGACAGTTTGGCTGGCAACCAAAGAAATTTGCAAAGTAAATTGTTCTGGTAAGCGATTTATTATTTTCTGCTTAGCAGCTCTGTGAAATTGGCCCTGGGTGTGTGACAGCTTAACAGTTTAAATCTGTCAGCATGAGCCACTAACAGACAGCACATCTATTCCTCGTTCTCCAAATTTCTTTCAATTTCTTTCCATCTGCACGTGCGTGTGTATATTCATTCATGTTTTGGAGGACTTTCTCAAGACGCCCCAGCCAGCCGCCCTAGCTCTATCCAGCCTCATTCAGAGCATTCTTAACAATTCCTAGAAATCTCTTGTGAAGGAAGGGATTTACCGGATGGAATTTTATTTTCTTTGAAGCGAACGGGTTAGCTCATCTTGATTGTGATGAATGAAGGGGGATGTGCATTAATCACATTTACAGAAATGCTAAATTACATTTTCATGGAACGCTGTTAGTAATACACTTTTTGCTAAAAATTTGCTATCACTACCTGGGGCCAATTTCATAGAGCTGCTAAGCAGATAATTTCGCTTAGCAATATACAATATACAATGCAATTTTGTTTTAGCACCTCTATGAAACTGGGTCCTGGCCTGGGTCAAACATGTACAGTACTTAAAATCTGCTAAGCAAATTTTTCTGGTAAGCAATTTTTTTTGGTAAGCAATTTTGTTTTAGCACCTCTATGAAACTGGGTCCTGGCCTGGGTCAAACATGTACTTATGGCAGGCAAAAAGTTGTACCGTTGTGAATGGCAGGCAACCTTAAATCTTCATTTTGATAACATGTCAGCAGATTTTTGTTAATTGTTAATTATTCAACTACACGAACACACACTCACCACCTGGGTCTAAAATGCAAAGATGACTGTGACACATAAAACTACTGACGTAAGGAGAATAAACGCTTGTCAAATCAGCTGTCAAATCATTGATTCTGACATTGAATTTGTCAATGCCAGTGTTTTAAGGGACATGCTACACAACTGAAGGACATGTACATATATACGTGTACATACATGTACTATGCAGAAAACCTAATATATTGATTCTCTATCAGTGGACAGATTTTGTTCAGTGTTCTTCAACGGCCTGCCAGTTTGAGCTAAAAATACATTTGCTAAGTAAGACTGATTGCGGTGACACCATGTGGAATCTCAATTGAGTAGTAATTAGTTGTGTCCTCGTGGGCTGTGAAAAAGGGACTTTGTGCTACAACACATTATCCAAAAAACAAACTGTTGTAGTTCTGAATGACTCTTGAGAGATTGGCAGGCAACAATGTGCATGTTTATATGTGAAGTTTTTATTAATAGTACTCCGTATTATGTATTAAGTAGGCTACTGTAAAAATGGGAAAGAATTTCAAACCCAACCGACACTTGTGCACCATGTGAAAGCATGTGTTTTTTACAGACGACAAAATGGCCAACATCTCACTGGATGTGCATACATGTACATTCATTGCTCAAAATCTCCCAAAATATAATTTCTAATCCTCACTTGACTACACTTTCCTCTCCTTAAGTGTGTCCTCTATCATCTTTTAAAGGAAAATCATTGATATTTGGTCATATTTTGACAGAAAAGTGGCGACTGTATTCTACATTCTTTCCTACAAATTACTAATTTTCTCAAACATGTACATGTACATAATGATTGATTTGAGTGTCTTACATCAAAAATACCAAAATAAAGAAATTTTCTGTTGACAGATTTGTCTTTAAATTATAAATATAATTAAACATTATGAAATAATTTTAGGACTGAAATTTTATTCTTGTAGGGGGAAAGGCCATGTTTCCTGTGTCAAGGGCACTTTCATCAGAATATTACAACGTCTATGGGAACATTTATAAGGGGGCGCCAAGACCAGGGCAACGGAGGCCATCCCATGACCTCTGGCTCTATAGATGTAATTCCAGGCCTGTAATTTATGAACTCTTCTTTTTGCCGTGTCAATAAATTATTGAACAGCCGCCACTTTTTAAGGGGTTTTTTGGAACTTTTTTGCCACCATGAACCACTTAAAAAGTGATTCTATATATTTGTTTGGGGGGTACAGAAAGCAAAAACTATCTTTAAAAGCCACTTTTATGATGGTTTTCGGACTTTATTTCCCTTCTAAAACAATCCTCCCCTTCAGAAAATAGAAGGATCCTATTAATTATAGTTGCCAATGTATGTACGATGACCGTGTTGGTCACTAATCGGGGAGTTGACAAAATCAGACTGACATGACAGAAGAAGTCATCGTATACCAAAAATGCCCGAATTTTCATTAAACAAATATTCTGGAATAATTTGAAGTATATGTCCATCATTATCTGTATACTGTTCTCCACCTTACTGAGCAAGTAAGATTATTAGTTATGATATAATTAGTAATGAGTAACGATGAACGAGAAAAAGTGGCAGTTGGATACGACATTCTTCCTGTTATTTTGTTACAATGATTGGGAGATGATAGGTATCAGAACAAATGATCTATGCCCGATCCCCCACAAACTCCCACACCCCCCCCCCCAATGTTAGCTGTTAATAGTAGGGTTTTCAGGTGAAAAATTATTCCTAAACCAATATGCTCAATATTTATATCAAATTAAAGGTCTTCATGAAAGAAATACAATGGTTTTTAAATCAAGAAAATCGGACGAGTAGTTTTTGAGGAATCCTGTTTTATTTAATCAAATATACAGCATTCGACGAAGCGCGACTGTCCATACACTGTGTACATCCCTAATGACACCAAAACCGTTGAATCAGCCTACACACACCGTGATACACACGCACAGCGTTCGTGCTCGTTTCCCTCATAAGAGCTTTTGAAAGGATGTAAAAAATACACTCTCCACTCAAAACTAAACAAAATTACAGCTCAAAACTTTCACATATGATAGAAAAGAGGTGTAAAATTCATTCAGACACTGCTCCTACCTTTCAACTTGAAGATTTCACCTCGAAAAAACGGTGTTTACTTTTTATCTCTTCGTAACTTCGGTTGTAGAGTAGTTATGGAGATCGAGCAAGCATGGGCATGTAAAGGAGCCCTTTGACTCAATAGGGAAACCGTTTTCATGTCAATCACAATGTACTCGGGTGCGGAGACAGCTCCGAAGTGGATGCCCTTAGCAGAGCGCAGCAAATTTTACGCACCGAATGCATCCGTTCTCGGAACACTTCGCGGGACGAGAGTGGTTCATTCATAAAAACCTAGGCTTTCGCACGTACATGTACTTCCGATTGCTATTTTATGTACATTGTTGGATAGCTGAAACTATAAGCTTTCCAATGAGCTATTACAAGTAAGATTTTGACAGGTAAAAGTAGTAAAAAAATTTGGATTTAAAATTTTGATGTTTTTTGTTGCGGGCGATGCGCTGTACGTGTGGTGGGCTTCGGTAAAGCATGTACAAACTGAAAACCCTATTAATAGTGTTAGTTTCTTCCTATTTCTACATGACTTTTGTTAACACTGGCAATAACTACTTTTTAGGTTATAGGCCTATCTATTTTTTATTTCAATATAAATATCGCATCAATGCACTCCATTTAAAAAAAAAATTCAATTTATTTATTTATTTTTTGGGGTTCCCATAGTTACTTGATCAAAAAAACAATCTCACCTTCACAAATATAGCCTTGGCCGAAAAGTCCCCACAACATATCCGTGCAATGGTGGCAAAATGTTGGTCTGTGGAAATTCTTCTTGTACAGTGTGTGTCCAGAGTGCTTGGCCTTCGTTCGGGCATTCTTGCCAGGGTTCAGGTCCACCTGGTGACCGAAGAGTCCAGCCGCCGTGGTGGCCATGTCGGCAGCCGCTACGGGCTGATGGGGTTGCTTCCCGGCAATGGTGACTGGTGAACCCGAGTCGGGTCGGCAGCCGCTACCTTCGTGCTCTTCCCACTCCAAACCGATTCCGTCCTCGCGTGGTTCACAAAACAGAGAAGAAAAGACGGCACTCGAGTGACCATTCATGGATATCTGGAGAATGGGCAAAATGCATGTGTTAGCTGGGCGCTGTGAGATGAAAATGACTGACAGATAAATTAAAAAAAAGTGAAGGCCAGGCCAGCCAGAACACGGTCAGTGACAGTCACGCCTTCGTTCGCTGTCTGACAACTCAACGTCAATGTACGGGGAGAAAAAAAAGACAACACTGACTAACTGACACTTCGATTCAGAGGACTTTAAAAAATCACTTAAATTAAAAAGCTGTTATCGTTATCAGACCAGACATAGTTACCTAAATTCCATTCAGAGTATAATGAACGCACACTTTGCAGTGAATGACAATTCCTGGAACATGGTTCTAGTCCTTTTTTCTCAGAAATACAGGACTTTCCGACTTGGAGTGGCCGCAGAATTTCGCGTAGCCTAGCCAGTCCAGTCGTCAGCTAGTAGCGCTAGCTACCGGTACCTGCTGCAGATCAGACGAGCGTGTAAGAGTAAGTATTAATAAATTGACAAGGGAACACCCTACAATACAAGTAACTTTAACAATGCATTTACATTTCAACATATTTTGAAATTAAAATTGTTTAATTATGAACATTATTTTAATAATAATTTGTCTTTTTAAAGAAACGTTCAGAAGAAAAGGGCAAAATTTACACTTGTATCGTTACAAAATTCGAGTAATGTGCCACCCCTGTACCTGCTTATAATTATTAGTCTGGTATCGATGACTCCTTAAGTGAATATAACCATAGAACAATGAGGTCAGTAAAGAAGGTACCAGACATAATTATACAACTTAATTATTTAGCAACAGAGGGCGGTATTTCAAAACATACCGCTTGCCAGCCAGTGTGTCAATGTATCGCCCTGGTCAATGCAGGACGAATGCGATTATTAAAACAACTGCCGTTAATATATATAATATTTTTATTTTTTTCACAAAAGGATTTAAGAAGTTTTTTCATGTTTTTTATGTCCCAGGGGAAAACATACACAACCAGGATGTAGCGGTTATTTCTTATGCCAATATTGGTGGAAAGTACGTATAGAAGTGAGTCGATCGTTCCTATCCTATGATGACGGCCATTATGAAATTGATTGGAGCATGGAGGTATAATATACCTCCATGATTGATTGGAGCGAGTGTGGGTAGGCGACATACACGTACTTTCCACCTTTCCACACGCGTAATTAGGGGCAGATCATCACGATCAGAGCATTTTTTTAACTGGGCGTGGAATCGGTGTCCTAGTATAAGAAGAACACAGTGACTGAAATTTACTGGCTCATCATGCAGCAGCAACGGTAATATGACCTTGGTTTTATAGTCACTGATTCCATGCCCTGTTGATCGTGACTAAGAAAATTTCAGCATAATTGTGTCGAAAATAATAGTAAAACTGAGAAATAGTATTGCAAAATTTTTCGTATTTTATTCTAAGAACATGGAAATATGTAAAATTATTATTAAATATCTTGAGAAATGAGAGTGACACAGCTGCACTTGTGATTAAAAATTTAAAAACAAATTAACGTATACATTTTTTTGTTAAATTAGGGAAAGAAGATAATGCAAGAGCAAAATTTAATGCTATTTGTCAGCAAAAGATTCCCTTTATGTTAAAAAAATATATATATCCGAGGAGAAAAAAAATACTGTCTGCCGAAACCCGGGACAATTCAGAACTCGTGCGAGTCCTCCGGGGATTTCGAACCAGGGACCTTTAGATCTTCAGTCTAACGCTCTCCCAACTGAGCTATTTCGGCACATGATATACGATGCAGATTTATAAAATATAACCAATGAATTTGTCTGTATAGATGTATTTTAATAAATAATGTTCTGTTTCGTATTTATAGGTATGAATAAAAAACAATTTAAAATGTGAATAGCATTTTCCAACAATTTCTTTATGTATTCTTTGCTATAATCACGAGAAATGAACGTGGACCGTCCATGCTAATGAGATGACGAAATACACCAGGCGGTCAAAGGTTATTTAAATCTAGTCTATGGTTTTCTCAACCTCGTTCTGATAATGACCGACCCCCACTACGCTTTCTTCTAGGTTGTAGTTGAGATCGTGTATAACATTAACAAGAACCGGAAGTACAGTAGATAGGAAGCTAGCTAGCTCGCGAGGCACCCGTTACAATTCATCATAAACATTGACATGAAAGAAGTGGAGCGATACACTCGTCCTACACAGTCTGTACATGTATGCAGTACCATCTTTTGACCTCCAAATTTCGATTTGTTTAACTAATTTTCAAACATTATGAATAGCATTCTTGCAGAGTTAGTTTTTGCAGTCGGTTTTTTGACATTCGTCGGTGCAAAGAAGAAAGGAATGCTGGAAATTGTAAGCACAGTAAGTAACAAAACGTTAACGTTAGTTTCCATGATTTAAAGGGACAATATCATCATGATCAGAGCCGACTTTCAACAGGGCACGGAATCGTTGTCCTAGTTTAAGATGAAAACAGTGACTGAAAATTACTGGCTCGTGTATGCAGCAGCAATGGTAATAACTAATATGACCTTATCATGTTGAGTATTATTTTCAGTCATGTGTCACTGTCAGTTACTGAGTTAATCTAAAACTCTAGACAGTAGTCTGGTAGTGGTACTAGTTAGACTAGAACACTTCGATTCCATGCCCTGTTGATCGTGACGGTATACTGTCCCTTTAAGTAAGACTAAGAGCGTTCTCAATTTTAGCAGGATCTTTATCAAAGGCAAAAAAAATAAGGAGTACCTATAGAATGCAGGGCCAAATTTTTCCCTTTTTCTGAATTTGACCAAGAAACCACAGTTGTGTACTATAATTCAGATATACATGTAGGCTACATGTAAGTCAGATTACGTAAATTTATAAAAAGTAACCTTCGGTGTGGCCCTGCATTTTATAGTTGTACCAAAAATAATAATAATAAAAAGCACTTGGCAGCTTGGACAAGTTGGATTGGTGCAAACGTTTTCAACATAAATTTCACATTTTCTTGAAAAAGTTCACATTTACGATCTTAAAACCAAGACCAGGTAAACCAAGTGAAGTAAGCTGTTCAATTTATAATAATTCACAACTTTTGTGTTTTTGGGGGGCCATAGTGTACACTGCCTTTAAGTTGATTTAAAGAGAGTATGCATGTAACCAGCACAGTGGTTTCAGGGGTTGCCCTGAAATTAGGCAGTTTCATGAAAATTTGAAGTTGCTTCAATTCTTTTAAATGTCATATCACTGGATAGAGCAAAAAATTAGAAAGAAAATGAGGGGTCAATGGTCATGATAGGTTAACCCTGTGCAAAGTTACGATTTTTTGTAGATTTAAATATTTGGTCATTTTGGAGGCCAGTTTCATTTGAAAAGTTGTGACCGCATTTGCCTGCAACGTATCCTTGTAGTACTAACAAAGTGTCTATATAGCATACCCCCTTTTATAACAAAAAAATCTCATTGAATACCAAAATCCACCCGTGCGTGACACCCCGATTAAGCGTGCGTGACACCCCGATTCACCGAGTCAAATCGCCGATAGAGGTGATTTTTTTTAAAATTTGCTGTCGGATCATTTTCCGCGAGTTGCACTGTTTTTCCACCAACGTTACAGTTGGCACCACGATACGGTGTATCCTTTTTTTCGTGGTTTCAAGTTTCGTGAAGACCATCCAATACCTCTAAATTGATGATGAATTTCCGTCATGCACAATGATGAAAAACGGGTCGTAAACACGGCGATATTTCTAACGTCCGAGTTCGGATATTTTGCATTGAAACGAAGCAAAATTTATGAATGAATCTAAGATGGCGTCTACAGATTAACGATTAATCCGCACAGCGACAACGCGAGCTACGGACAGCTAGCCAGCGGGAACGTTTTCGCGAGAACGTCACAATCGCGATGTCTAAAGTTAGCTTTTGAAGTGCGCCGCCAGCAGCGGCTTGCGTGAATCTGCCTACTGAAATTAAGTTTGACTTTCAGCTATTCCGCATACATTATTTTTAACTGGTCCGCATGGTGTTTATTGTTTAAGTACTTTTGGAAAGAATGTCGTATCCGACCGCCACTTTTTAAGGGTTTTTTGGATTTTTTTTTACAACCACATCCAGTTAAAAAATGATTCCATCGAATTTTGGGGGTACCTACAGAAAGCGAAAACTATCTTTAAAATCCACTTTTATGATGGTTTTTGGACTTGATTTCCCTTCTAAAAAAATCCTCCCAGGCCCAGAAAATAGAAGGATCCTATTATAGTTGCCACTACGCATGTACAATGACCGTGTTGGTCACTAATTGGGGAGTTTACAAGATCAGACTGACATGACCGAGGAAGTCATCGTATACCAAAAATGCCTGATTTTTCATGAAATAAATATCCTGGAATAATTTGAAGTATATGTCCATCATCATCCATACATGTTCTCCACCTTACCAGGTACACATGTAGGTGAGATTACATTATTGGGGGTAATGAAAAATAGTGGCGGCCAGATACGACATTCTACCCAAAAATCCTCCCCTTCAGAAAATAGAAGGATCCTATTATAGTTGCCACTGCGCATGTACAATGACCGTGTTGGTCACTAATTGGGGAGTTGACAAGAACAGACTGACATGACTGAGGAAGTCATCGTATACCAAAAATGCCTGATTTTTTTCATGAAATAAATATCCTGGAATAATTTGAAGAATATTTCCATCATCATCCATATGTTCTCCACCTTACATTATTGGATATATTTAATGAGAAAAAGTGGCGGTCGGATACGACATTCTACCCGTACTTTTTATAAGATTCTGCAGGGTTCTGCAGTCTTCAATTATCAATATTTTTTGAGGTAGGACAAAGAGATGAAAATGATGACATTGTAGTGATATGCCGTGAGGCATAAAGGGGGTAGCAATTTCACAGCAACACAGTTGATGTAAATACATTCAATTCTGCTTTAATATTTAGCTCAAAATCATTCTCCAACTCCTACAGCTTAACAATCACATGTGTCTCAAAGCCTGCCATCTTTTTCACGAACTCCTGACCTCCTTTTCCTATCCCCACCATCCCTGGCTGCTTCCGCCCTCTTGCGGCGTCATACCTCCAATCCACAAGTTTATTTTTGCTTAGCCCAAAAACTGATTCACCACAACATTATGGCCCAGTGGAATAAAATGTTTAAATTTATGTATAAAAAAGAACAGTGATTCAGTGTAGTGTGTGTAATTTTGACTAGCCTGCCGGACTACTGGGAAAGGCATGCCTGTGATTTCTCGGGATTTTTCCTGATTTCAGATTTTTTTTACAAATCCCCTTTGCTTCAAAAAATTCTTGAAAGAAGTGAAGTAGCCACCAAAGAAAGAAAGAAGTAGCCTGTATTGTGTCCAAACCTCTAGTTTCTTGTTTGTGGGGATGTGGAGATTCTGTAAATCCTCCAAGAATTAAACATCCAGGAGGTTCAGGGGGGCTTTGTCCTCCATATTTGTTAAATCACACCACTGAGTAGTCCGCCACCATTTTAACTAGCATTTCGCCAGGGAACCACTGGCAATTTTGAGCCCTGCGGTGTGCTAACATTACCATTGATGAGTAAAGAATGTTTGTGGTGACACTATGTGAAATTCTCAAATTGAGTAGTAATTAGTTCTGAAAAGAACCAGCAGTCCACTTCAGTAGCAGCGTTTCCCAGAGTCCGGCATTCTCTTGAAGACGATCAGAGCATACTGATTGAAACGTCGAGTTGTAACCTCCAGTTCTTTTCAGAACTAATTACTACTCAGTTGAGAATTTCACATGGTGTCACCTATAGCACTCGCATAGGGGTGCCTGGGTGTCTTTTGGACACCCTGTTTCAACTGTCATTTACATGTACAAGTATTGTAATTGAACAATTTGGACGTGTACCCTATTTCTTAATCCTGGCTAACACCTTGGTGTCTCCACAGTCTTTACTTATCCTTTTCACCGCGCAAAGCTACAAATATTACCATTGATGAATAATCTTTCTTTTAATGGTGTGGCAAAATGAACAGCTGCCGTGTTCAGATGATAAGCTGGATAAAAATTGTCTGATACAGTGCTGATGTATGATAATTTACATTGATAAAGGTTCCTTTCAGCGAAACTGGAGTAGGGAAGAGTGCAACCTGAGAATTAATGTAAACATGATATATACATACATGTAGTCTGACATATTTTCAGCATCTAATTTTACACTGATATAGCTGGTCCTTGCTCTATGCACTGATGATGTTCAGAAACTAGCATTCACTTTGATTAGTGCATGAGGCAGGTTTTTAGTAAGTACATGTACGTGTCATGCGTTTACAACATAAATATTAATTGGAACTAAGCTTGGGTGATAACACGATAATATCGAATATCGCGATACTTTTTTTATTCGAATACGATATCATAATAATAATAATGAAGGCATTTTTAAAGTGCTGTACATTATTACCCCTGCTCATCAGGCGTATAAATCATGAATTCCTGAAACCATCTCAGCTTCCAGGGGAGTATACAGCTCAATTGCTGCCATTTCTGCGCATATAAGGCTAATCAAACACAACAACCAACTCTGCCCTCACAGGTACCCATTTACTCCTGGGTGGAGAGAAGCAATTGTGGTAAAGTGTCTTGCTCAAGGACACAAGCACCACGGTCCCGGTTGGGATTCGAACCCACATTCTGATGACTCAGCCATCAGAACACAAATCCGATAATAATAATAATAATATTTAATTACTTTATAGCGCTATTTCCAAATATGCCCAATAGCGCTTTACATTTTAGACTAAAAAGAATGATTGTCTTACAATAAGTGACAAATTACAAATGCGAGCTATCTATAAAGGAGACAATAATAATAGTTACAATGATAGAAAATTATTATAATAATACTCTTATGAAATACACTTTGAAATTACAAATTAAAAGCATTTCTAAAAAGTGTGTCTTAAGCTGTTTTTAAAAATTACCTAGTGAAGTGATGCCCAATAACGCTTTACATTTTAGACTAAAAAATAATTGTCTTACAATAAATTACAAATGCGAGCTATCTATAAAGGATACAGTAATAATAGTTACAATGATAGATAATTATTATAATAATACTCTAATGAAATACATTTTAAAATTACACTTTAAAATTACAGATTAAAGGCATTTCTAAAAAGGTGTGTCTTAAGCTGTTTTTTAAAATTAACTAGTGAAGTGGAAAGTCTTACTTCCTGTGGAAGCAAGTTCCACAGTAAGGGGGCTGCGCACGAAAAAGCTCTGTGTCCATAAGTTTCTAAATTATACGAGGGCGCAACTAGTTGTCTACTTGCCGAAAAACGGAGATTACGGCTAGGAACATAGGTAGTGATCATATCATTGATATACTGTGGAGCTAGATTATTTAGTGCCTTATATGTCAGTAAAAGTACTTTGTAGATAATCCGCTGTTCTACAGGTAGACAATGTAAATTATAGAGCACAGGTACATGTATGATATGATCATGCTTCTGAGTGAGTGATACGACTCGAGCTGCGGCATTCTGGACCTTCTGCAGACGTTCAATTTCATAGCTAGGGAGTCCAAACAGGATAGAGTTACAGAAATCTAGTCTAGATGTAATAAGTGCATGGACTAAAATTTCGGCAGATTGATGACTGAGGTACTTCCTTATACGACTAATGTTCCTGAGGTGGAAGAAGCAGGATTTGCAGGTATTAGTGATGTGCTGATCCATAGAGAGCGAAGAGTCAAACAGAACGCCAATGTTGCGAGCATGCGTAGATCGCCCGATGACGTCATCGCATACATTAATGCTGTCCGCTCGATGCACTAAACCGCTCGACCATAGCACTCAATCGAGAACTTTTCAAATTATCAAGATATCGGCAAAACACGATCATAAAAATATATCGAGATTTTAAAAAAATCACCATTGTGAGTTAAGTCAGGACAAAATTTGGACAGTCTTTTCAGCTTTCAGAGGTGACAAACAAAAGCGAACTACTTAAGAAGTACATACATGATATGCAAACGAATTTGTGATTTATTGTGATACTTGTAGAGGGGTACATACCTGTGGTTATTGGCTCTAAAATAATCATGATACTATTGAAAATCGCAATATATGTTTGCCGATATACCGTGGATGAAAAAAAACAATTAAAAATCGCCCAAGCTTACTTGGAACTGTTAAAAGGAAAGGTACAGTAAGGGACAAGGGCCAAAGTCATGGTACAGCCCGGCCAGGCCCAGGCTTTTCCCCTGCCTACTGGCCTATATAATGAGCTCTGCTTGCCTGGGCTAGGCCCTCCAGAAGCCCAGGTTATGTTGATTGGCAGGTACTGTATTGTTACAGGATTAGGACTCACAAAAGACAATTAGGAGGCCAGGTAGCCTACATGTAGGCTTGGCTGTACCATGACTTTGGCCCTCCTCCCTAAGCTTTTTATCACGATTATTTTTTTTTCATTCATGCATGATTGCTTTAGAGCAGACAGACAACCACAGGTACATGTATACATTCAATTCAATTTCCAACATTTAATCTGTCAGGGTGGATTTTTAGAGTTTTGGGTCTGGACCCTGTATGGCAGCTCCTTTGTGATCTGACAGTCGGCTAACAACTGAAAAGTCTGGCCTAATTTTGTTTCCATGGAATTTCTGAATCGACTGACGATTGTGATTTTTTTTTTCATCCACTAACTAATGTGTGCATGTTTGTAAATAGTCCATTTGGCATTTGAGAAAGAACCTGCTAGGTTCAAGGTGTTAGCCAGGATTCAGAAATAGGGTGTCCAAATGGTTCACTTAGAATACTTGTACATGTAAATGACAGATGAAATAGGGTGTCCAAAACACACCCAGACACCCCTATGGCTAATACTATGGCTAGGTTTGAAACGTAAGGCCAGTTTATTTTGCAGTTTTTATATTTATTAATCCAAATCCTCCAAAATCCTCTTTGCTAAAGTGAAGGATTTTGGAGGATTGAGGTTATTAGGCATACTTGCCTTTCCACGGTACATGTACATCCATGTTTGTTGTAGTGATTGCAAGGTCAGTGCTTGGGTCAATGGACACTGTTTATTGCTCCATGCATGCAGGAGGGTCCCTGGCCATAAGTATTGCAACACACACCAAAGTTCAGTTTGGAGAACTGTGTTACAATAACTTAATTTATTTTATTTACACTACTTAAGACTTCTTGAAAGTGCCTGTGTTTTGAAGTCAATGTTCTTTTTTTACTGTTCTTGCATGGAAATTATGTAATACACGATCAATGAAATCAGATTAAATGATCATCTCACCTGTTACTGTAAAGTGCTCAGTTTTGAGCATGTTGCAATACTTTTGGCCAGTGAGTGTACATGTATCACAGATTAGAAACACATGTGTGCATACATGTCATGTGCTTGCTTTACGACTGAAGGATTCAGGTCATGTGTAAGCAAGTGGGCCTAGGGAGTTAGGGTTAAATATAAATTGACATTGTTTTTTGTTTGTGTTTTGCAGCATATACCAGACTTGGCTGTACCATGACTTTGGCCCTCCTCCCTAAGCTTTTTATCACGATTATTTTTTTTTCATTCATGCATGATTGCTTTAGAGCAGACAGACAACCACAGGTACATGTATACATTCAATTCAATTTCCAACATTTAATCTGTCAGGGTGGATTTTTAGAGTTTTGGGTCTGGACCCTGTATGGCAGCTCCTTTGTGATCTGACAGTCGGCTAACAACTGAAAAGTCTGGCCTAATTTTGTTTCCATGGAATTTCTGAATCGACTGACGATTGTGATTTTTTTTTTCATCCACTAACTAATGTGTGCATGTTTGTAAATAGTCCATTTGGCATTTGAGAAAGAACCTGCTAGGTTCAAGGTGTTAGCCAGGATTCAGAAATAGGGTGTCCAAATGGTTCACTTAGAATACTTGTACATGTAAATGACAGATGAAATAGGGTGTCCAAAACACACCCAGACACCCCTATGGCTAATACTATGGCTAGGTTTGAAACGTAAGGCCAGTTTATTTTGCAGTTTTTATATTTATTAATCCAAATCCTCCAAAATCCTCTTTGCTAAAGTGAAGGATTTTGGAGGATTGAGGTTATTAGGCATACTTGCCTTTCCACGGTACATGTACATCCATGTTTGTTGTAGTGATTGCAAGGTCAGTGCTTGGGTCAATGGACACTGTTTATTGCTCCATGCATGCAGGGAGGGTCCCTGGCCATAAGTATTGCAACACACACCAAAGTTCAGTTTGGAGAACTGTGTTACAATAACTTAATTTATTTTATTTACACTACTTAAGACTTCTTGAAAGTGCCTGTGTTTTGAAGTCAATGTTCTTTTTTTACTGTTCTTGCATGGAAATTATGTAATACACGATCAATGAAATCAGATTAAATGATCATCTCACCTGTTACTGTAAAGTGCTCAGTTTTGAGCATGTTGCAATACTTTTGGCCAGTGAGTGTACATGTATCACAGATTAGAAACACATGTGTGCATACATGTCATGTGCTTGCTTTACGACTGAAGGATTCAGGTCATGTGTAAGCAAGTGGGCCTAGGGAGTTAGGGTTAAATATAAATTGACATTGTTTTTTGTTTGTGTTTTGCAGCATATACCAGACCCTTGCCCAGAAAAGGCTGAAGTCGGAGATGAGGTTGCAGTGCATTACATCGTGAGTGCTTGTCATTTATCATGACAGATATATTATCATATTGACCTATATCACTGTGCAGCCATCCCAGGCTTGAATTTAACACCAGTATACACTATTCTTAAAGTGTCTGTCAATTATGCACCCATACTTTAACCAACTCGTCCCCAAGTCAAATCCCAGAAGCCTATTAGGCCGTATCCAAAATTACGGTTTTGGCTTCGGCTATATCACTGTTACTTCCTATACCTGTACTTCAGCAGAAACGCTTAACTTTGACGTACAATCATACTTACAGGAAGTGTGCCAATCCACGGCATTGTACACCTCAAATGCGCGCATGCACAAAGAGTATGGGCAATAATCAACCCATTTTGAACACATCCAAATGCATTACACGTGCAGCATGACAGCGTTTCAACAAATTCTACGCATGATCATTAGTTGGTGAAGCACTATCTGAGTTGCCCATTAACGAGACTGGAATTTCACTCAGGGACCATGGTACCTGGATAGCCGACCGAAACTGTCATTACCCGGTTCCATTTTTCGGTTCTAATTACCCATAAACAACTTTTGAAAATTTTGACTGAACATTTAATCCACACAAGAGGAAGTCTCCAAAATGTGTGTGGGGAATGGGGATGCTATGAGTCATTTTTAAGGCAGGAAATTAGTCCACGTTTATTACGACTCTAAGAAAACAAGAGAAACTCGTGTTCATATAGGTTATACATTCGGGAGTAGTTATGTGGTTTACGGGTATCCAAAGATTTCTAATTTCGGTTATCCGGTTCCTGAAATAACCGAAAACGCACAGCCTTAGATGAGTGCCTACATGGAACATGCTGCCGGAGCTGTATATATTTCCCAGAAAGTTGAGGCTGATCCAGGAATGATTAAATTAGTCTAGATGGCTGGGTTAATAATAATGTAAATCGCCTTGAGCATCTTATCCTGATGGAGTTGGCACTTGGAGTCAGATTACATTATTTGTTTACTTTGTGTCAATGTTCTTCTCTCCACAGGGCAAGCTGGAGTCGGGAATGGTCTTCGATATGTCCAAGCTGCCGGACAACTCCAAGGAGCCAATCAGATTTCAGCTCGGCAAAAACAAAGTCATTAAAGGATGGGATCAAGGCATCAGAGGAATGTGTCTGGGGTAGGTCAGAGTTCATGAAGGCATCGGAGGAATAATAATAATAATGTGGACTTATATAGCGCACATATCCACCAAACTGGTGCTCAAGGCGCATTATATTATTACTATTACCCCTGCTCATCAGGCTCATAAATCATTCCTGAAACCATCTCAGCTCCCTGGGGAGTATACAGCTCAATTGCTGCCATTACAACGCATATAGGGCTAATCAAACACAACAACCAACTCTGCCCTCACAGGTACCCATTTACCCCTGGGTGGAGAGAAGCAATTATGGTAAAGTGTCTTGCTCAAGGACACAAGCACCATGGTCGCGGTTGGGATTCAAACCACATTCTGATGACTCGGCCATCAGAACACAAATCCGATGCACTAAACCGCTCGACCATAGCACTCCATGTGTCTAGGGCACATATCTAACATTTCTAACATTAACGTTATCGCGGATCATTGAGTTAATAAGTAGAACCAATAGGGGCTTAGTTATAACCTAATGTTTTCATCAAGTTTCAAGAACTGTTGGTTGCTCAGCGGGTTAGATGTATGGCTGTCCCAGGGATTTTTTTGTTTTTTTTATTTTATTTATTTAAAAAAAAAATTATCTACGAGGATAGCATAATCAAATGGGGTAATTGACGACTTCTGGGAATTTTTTTCTCTGAAGAAAGCTCTACTTGGCGGAGGTTTGCGCTCTAAGAGTGCTTTTTCTAGTATTTATCTTGTTGAAATCCTGAATAAAAATGGGTCCTCGGTTGGCAGTTACTTCTTGCAAATGTCCTCAATTGAAAAACGTCTACGAATCAAATGGGAGTTGCCTGAAAATTGCATTGCTCACCGACATAAAAGTATGCTGATTTTGAATATGTACTCATCCGGTGTTGCATATGAATGATGTATCATTCTTGCATTTAAAGAGATTGCGTACAGTTTTTCAAGAAGAGCATTTAGGCCCCCAAAAAAGTCTCTTGTTTCTGGTCATCGGTCAGCTTCAAAATCGGTGTGGTGACACGCTTTTTTTTTTTTGCCAACAGGGAAATATGTGATACATGTATACGCATGGACCAAATTTCCCATACAACAAAGTATGGTGGCTAAGAGAGGCCTCAGAAATCGGGCAAACGTACATACCCCTATGTGAAAACGTCGTTTAAAACACAGCCCGGCAGAATTCCAATCGATCCAGCAATTTTGGCTGCAATTGGACATCGTTTCATACCATACCCAAAAAAAAGAAAATTAAAAATGCCGACGCGCGCGGAGACCAGAAACCGGAGACTGTTTTTTTTTTTCTTAAGGCATCATTAATTAATGTTGTTTTTGTTCACTTGGAGTGTCGTGGCCGAGCGGTCTACCTTACCGTACTCAAGTTCTGGTGTTAGCAGCAGAATGTGGGTTCGATTCCCGGCCGTGACACTTAACCATAATTGCTTCTCTCCACCCAGGGGTTAAATGGGTACCTGTGAGGGCAGAGTTGGTTGATTAGCCCAATATGCACTGTAATGGCAGCAATTGAGCTGTATACTCCCCAGGGAGCTGAGATGGTTTCAGGAATGATTTATGAGCCTGATGAGCGGGGGTAATAATATGCGCCTTGAGCACCACTCAGTTGGTGGATAGGTGCGCTATATAAGTCCACACATTATTATTATTATTACTTCTGTTTGGGGTGTGAAAATGTCTTTGTACAAGATTTTAAGGAGTAATTTTTGTTGTTTTCAACAGAGAGCAACGGAAGCTAATCATTCCGCCTCATCTAGCCTACGGCAAGGAGGGTCAAGGAAATATTCCACGTAAGTCATGCGATCATTTATTCACTGACCCATAAGGGAAGGGTTCAAATCTATATCCAGTTGGAAAATTAAAGAAGAACAAAAAAGAAAAATCATTAATCAAGTTCATGGTGCTGTTTAAAGATAATTTATATCGCCAGTGTTTGGGCTGATTTGACGGTTAAAAAAAATTTGATTTATATGTTGACTTGCTATTTTTCTGGGGTTCAGACTTTCAACAGGGCGTGGAATCAGTGTCCTAGTTTAAGATGAACACAGTGACTGAAAATTATTGGCTCATTTATGCAGCAGCAACGGTAGTATGACCTTATCATGTGGGGTATTATTTACAATCACTGTGTTTATCTAAAACTACATGTAGCACTCTGATTCAATGCCGTGTTGATCATGACATTACTGTCCCTTTAACCCTCCTGCTGATAGACCATTTGAAACCATTCAAAATTTCCACTTTCAAAAATGGCCATTGGTTTTGTACACACATGGTGATACCATTTGAAAAGTGTTGGTAGCAAGCTTTACTACCATTCAAATCCATTCAAATGGTTTTTGAATGGTGGATACACTACACCTTGGTGTGTTTCCATAGCCGAATGGTTTCAAATGGTGAATGTACTACACAGTGGCTTATAAATCATTCAAATGGTTTTGAATGGTGCATCAACTTGTCTGAAAAAGGCACCAGACGTACATGTAGGAGGGTTAATTAAGGTTAAAATGCTGTGATTAACCCTAACCCCCTAGGTATTCTGGCTAGGAAACTTCCTGAACCCTCCAAAATGTATCAGTGCACTTTTGGAAACATGCCCCATGGGGTATTAATTTCAGTCACTGAGTTAATCTAAAACTGGAACTCCGATTCCATGCCCGGTTGATCGCCACGATATTGTTCCTTTAACATAACTGGGTGGTTGAATTACATGTATATTATGTTAGGAATATTTAGTTTTTTTACTTACCCAAATTTCATTTGCTCCTTTGCAGCCGATTCTACCCTCATCTTTGACATTGAGCTGATGGACATTAAGAAGCCGTCGATGTTTGCCGCGTTATCCCAAACTCTTCCGTTCCTCGTCGGTCCGGGGATAATTATCATCATGGGGATGTACCTGTGGAACAAAGCCACCGCAGACTCGTCAAAGAAGAAACAGCCAAAAAAGAGGAAGAAATAATTCTGTGATTGAGGAGGTCTTCCTAACAAAATGTAACCTTTTTCTTTTTACTCTGATTGGTTCAACTGCCGGTAGTTATCTCCAATCTTAACCGTCTTGGAGATTTATTAAAGGGACAGTATTGCCACAATCAGAGCAGACTTTCAACAGGGCATGGAATCGGTGTCCTAGTTTAAGATGAACACAGTGACTGAAAATTACTGGCTCATTTATGCAGCAGCAATGGTAATATGACCTTATCGTGTGGGGTATTATTTTCAGTCATTGA
Organism: Zoroaster sp. YZ-2022; assembly: GCA_029582265.1. Taxonomy (NCBI): domain Eukaryota; kingdom Metazoa; phylum Echinodermata; class Asteroidea; order Forcipulatida; family Zoroasteridae; genus Zoroaster; species Zoroaster sp. YZ-2022. The sequence goes on from CM055826.1 coordinate 14,538,920, forward strand.
GTTAATCTAAAACTACATGTAGCCCTCTGATTCAATGCCGTGTTGATCATGACATTATTGTCCCTTTAATTAAGGTTAATATACTGTGATTAACCCTAACCCCCTGGGTATTCTGGCTAGGAAACTTCCTGAACCCTCCAAAATCCATCAGTGCACTTTTGGAAAATATGCCCTTATCTTCCAAAATGCACCATGCATTTTCGTTGATCTTTCATATTCAGCACTTATGGCCTGTACTTCTTACCAGGTAGTAATTTTGCCCCATTTGAAGAGGTGAAAGTACCAGTTTCCAACAGTGCTGAATTTTTCCAAAAAAGTGCCCCCTTGGAGGATTTTGGAGGATTTGGGGTGGTTAGGGTTAATATTAAACAGTCTGACATTCATCACTGTACATTTTCTACACTTTGCATAATGATGTAAACAAAACAAAATGGACAAACCCTCTTGTCAGCCATTTTATTTCAACTACTTCATCGGCAACTACGAAAATTAAAATGAAATATTTCACAAAATACTTTTCAAAAGCATGGTTCAGTAGTAAGGCTAATAAAAAAAAGTCTCGGGTTTTCTTGGTCTCCGCGCATGTCGGCATTTTTAATTTTCTTTTTTCTTTTTTGTTGTTGCTATGAAACGATGTCCAAGTGCAGCCAAAACTGCTGGATCGATTAGAATTTTGCCATAAGCTTGGGCGATAACACGATAATATCGAATATCGCGATACCTTTTTTTTATTCGAATACGATATCGAGAACCTTTAAGTTATCGAGATATCGGCAAATCGCGATTAAAAAATATATCGCGATTTAAAAAAAAATAAAAAATCGTCATTGTGAGTCAAGTCAGAAATTCCATGGAAACAAAATAAGAGTCTTTTCAGCTTTTGGAAGAGAGAAACAAAAGCGAACTACTTCAGAAGTACACATACACGCTCTGCCAATGAATTTGTGATTTATTGTGATGCTTGTAGAGGGGTACATACCTGTGGTTGTCGGCTCTAAAGCAATCATGCGTGAATGAAAAAAATTATCGTGATACTATCAAAAATTGCGATATATGTTTGCTTATTCTGCCATGCCGACTTTGTGATGGCTCTCGAATAGCCACCATACTTTGTATATATGGGAAATGTGGTCCATGTGTATACAATGTATCACGTATTTTCCTGTTGGCAAAAAAAAAAGTGTCACCGCATCGAAAACCGGAGACTTTTGGGAGCCTAATTAGGCGCCTCTGTGAATTTATGACTGGACACTATTAATTCATTTTGAACGTACAACATTAGTAATTTCCAGATTCTAAAAGTAAATATTATCTACAAACTGAAGCATATCCATCATTCTGAGATATAATGTCGTCTCAGTGAAGTGTTTTCATCTTAGAGAAAACAAGAATTGTTATGTCGAAGTTATGGCAACATTTTTAAAAAGATTTTTTTAAAAAAATTAAAAAATAGAGAATTGGCTGTTGCAAACTGCTTACCAACCTAAAGGACCTGTAGTATAAATGCAAAATAATGGTTATTGACCTTACGTTTCAAACTTTCTCAAAAGTTCTTTCTCAAAGGCAAAATGGGACGGAGTACAACATTTTTTTAACATAAAAAACATGTTAAGTTTTGTGTTGAAAACTACAGCAGGCCTTCTATGGGAACCTATATTTTTAATCTCCTGCAACACATTTTCAAGTTCCTCATAAAATCCTCATGGCTTTGAAGAAAAATTACTTCCGTATAAAGTATAAAGAGATGAAGCCAAAACAGTAGTCAAACTGTAACATGTGTACTACTCTTAGATTTTCTGCCGGACAGGGTATGGGGTAATGTACTTTGTTGCAAAAAGTACTCGGAAGGTAGGCAATTTACCAAAAACTTGTTACTTAACACTGCATAATCACGGGAAATAACCTATAAAAGCCTATATTTTGGCATTTGGTAAACCTATAACCTATATTTTGATTTAAAATACCTATATTTGGTAGGTTAGGCACTGGAAGGCCTGATACAGCTTTGCCATTCCATTACTAAATACTAAAGTTGTACCTACAATGTATCCTTTTTAACTACTGTGAAATCATGCCTGTAATAATTGTTTTGCGAAATGTGTTATTTTAAAGTATATGTTCTCCTTTCAACAGATCAAAACTAACAAATCAGTAATTGCCGGTGAAATAGTAAAAAAAAAAACTAAAAAAACACAGGCATCTTTAAACCCGCTTCCAAATAATTTGAATTGAAAAAAAAAACTCTTATTTTGTCAGGTTTTACTTTCTCATTCTTTCAGGGTGCTTATTTCATCATTTACTGTTGATTCTTTTTCAGGTTCAGATTTTAGTGGCTTTTTTTTTAAATTTATTTTAAGAAAGTACTTAATATTGGTCAAAATTGAAAACAGTGGTTATATATAGGTTGGTGAAATTCTTGCGTCGGTTGATAAACAATTGATTTAATTTTGCCCTACACCGACGTGTGTATAGCACTGTATGCTCAGTGCTTTCCGAGTGTCTGTGAGAAAAACTTCACAGGCGACTCGGGCGGGATTCGAACCCATGACCTGCTTACATGTACCTATATAAATCGCGGAACCCGCTGCTATATAGGATTCTTGTCATCGGGCAAGCTCGGTGGTCGAGAGATTAAGACATCTGCACTAGCAAGCAGGAGGTCGTGGGTTCGAATCCCGCCCGAGTCGCCTGTGAAGTTTTTTTCACAGACACTCAGAAAGCACTGAGTATGCAGTGCTATACACACGTCGGTGTAGGGCAAAATTAAATCAATTGTTTATCACCCGACGCAAGAATTTCACCAACCTAAATCTAACCACTGTTTTCAAAATTAGGGCAAAATTAAATCGGTGGTTATATTATTTGCTGCAGAACTGGGAATGTATGGCATTATTTCTAATAATATAGGGTAAATAAATAGAGAATTAGCCATTGCAAACTGCTTACCAACCTCAAGGATCTGTAGTATAAATGCAAAACAGTAGTTATTGGCCTCAGCAGGTTCTTTCTCAAAAGGCAAAATGAATTAATGATATAGGGTGTGAAATGGGGGGGGGGGGGCAACCACTGGACATCCTCATATTTCTTTTCGCAAATCAAATACCAATTTTAAAAATAGTTTATATTGCTCCAACAGGTTGGATGTGAAGGTTTGGAGTTTCATTCCTGAGTATACAGAGCGCAATGCCTATCAAGGCATGGTTGGTTAGAACATGTAGGCTAGTTCCATGTCCTACTAGAGCACTTGTGAATACTGTTCCGGCTGGACTTGTTCCTTAAACTGCAGGAGAACAGTGCAGTAGGATCAGGATTTGCAGTTAGGTAGGATTAGTTTGTAGGGCTCCCCTCCATGCTTTGCCAGATGTCATTTCTCTAATTAGTTTAGTTCAATTGAGTTCATTCATGTATGTCACCTTTGCATAATATGTTTATATTTATTCTTCTCTTTTTTTTTTTACTCTGTTCTGCAGTGAACCATTTGATTGGCCTATCAGATGACCTCTTTAGTCATTTACTGATGTGGCTATTGTTCACAGTTGCTTTTATATATACTACTGGAATAAAGTAACTGTGCATCATTTGAAGTTATGCTATTTTTTAATGAAAAAAGATAATACAATGATTTGTGGTGTTCTGTTAAATCACTGTTTAACTGTTAACAGGATAATCTCGAAATCTGTATGCTTGGACAATAGGCTTCGTGACACGTCCTTGAAGAGATGTGGTGTCAAAAGTCAGTTCACAAACTCAGTATCGTGTGTGTCCACCATTGGCGTTGATGCAGGTCTGAGATACAGGGACGAAATCATTGGGCCTCATGTGCAAGCGTTCATTCAAAGACAAGGACGTAACATCACGCTTCAGCAAGATAATGCCCGTCCACATGTCGCTCGTGTTGTGACAGATTTCCTGAGACAGCAGAACATTCCGGTACTCCCCTGGCCAGCTGTTTCTCCGGACCTGTCCACCATCGAGCACGCTTTGGGATGAAATGGAGCGACGTTAACGTCAAGCCCAGAATCAGCCATTGACGTTAGCTGAATTGGGACAAGCGTTGGTTCAGACATGGAACAACATTCCCCAAGCTTTCTTCAATCGCTTAGTGTCGTCTATGCGTCGTCGTTGTCAAGCCTGCATCAACGCCAATGGTGGACACACACGATACTGAGTTTGTGAACTGACTTTTGACACCACATCTCTTCAAGGACGTGTCACGAAGCCTAGTGTCCAAGCATACAGATTTCGAGATTATCCTGTTAACAGTTAAACAGTGATTTAACAGAACACCACAAATCATTGTATTATCTTTTTTCATTAAAAAATAGCATAACTTCAAATGATGCACAGTTACTTTATTCCAGTAGTATATAAAAAATAAGAAGAAAAAAAAGGGCACTTCCAATTAAATACATGTATCGGAATGTCTATTTTTAATGGGGGGTGGCAAAGCCAAAGCCAAGGGCAGTGGAGGCCACGGCCTCTAGCCTCAGTGAAATCCTAGGCCAGCATATACGTATGTCATGGGTTGGTCCGTTTGAGATTGCGTGGGTAACCATACTGACAAATAATAATATATGGCGCATGTATCCACCAAACTGGTGCTCAAGGCGCATTACATTATTACCCCCTGCTCATCAGGCTCATAAATCATTCCTGAAACCATCTCAGCTCCCTGGGGAGTATACAGCTCAATTGCTGCCATTACAGCGCATATAGGGTTAATCAAACACAACAACCAACTCTGCCCTCACAGGTACCCATTTACCCCCTGGGTGGAGAGAAGCAATTATGGTTAAGTGTCTTGCTCAAGGACACAAGTACCACGGTCGCGGTCAGGATTCGAACCCACATTCCGACGACTCGGCCATCAGAACACAAATTTGATGCACTAAACCGCTCGGCCATGGTACTCCACAAAAAAGGGCGACTTAAAATTCACTGGATGCCAGTTGCCCTGAGTCAACTTGTTAATTTTTTTTTAATGCTGCACCCTGATGCATTAAAAAAAAAAGGCTTGTCTTCCTAAATATGTACCGGTACACATATGCATGAAATTAACCATAAGACTGTAAACAAGTCATATAGGTTCCAGTAATTATTCCTAAGAGACTGTTTGCATGGTCCTTCCGCAAACCTAACTTCTTATATTGGTTTTATTGGTATTCATGTATGTGACCCGCTCTGTGAGTCACAAGTCGCAAATTTGAAAAATTGAGATTTCTATGTGGCTGGAAAGAGTACATCATCAGCTTTAATTTGGTATATGTTAGAGGTGTGTGACGTATTGCATTATGGAGATATGCCATTAACCCTCGTACAATCAGTGTAATTTTTGAAACAACCCATTCAGGCCACTCCAAGCCATTAGCTGTTGCCAGTGGCCTCCTATGGTTACCCTTCTGTGCACTGTCACACCACTGAGATTGCAGGGTAAAGTGGTCTCCCATCGATACATTGCAGGCCATACTAATATGTTCAAACATTTACAGTGGCCTTGGGTGGCACACAGTTGATTTTGTAAGATTATTTCGAAAGGACAGCAGGCTTGTACATGTATGCACTGAAGGTTGCTCAAGAGCAGAATTTAGTGGATCGGAGTGGCCTCCATGTGTAGGAGGGTTAACATAAATGCAACCCCCTCCCAAAAAAAAATAATAATAATAAAATAAAACAAAACAAGTGTGCTTCGCTGCACCATTTTTAAACAAAGTTCTGAACAGAAACTTAATACTTTTTTCTTTCTTGCCTACAATGGGCGAAAGTTGTTTGGAGTTAGTTTCTGTAAGCTCTTTCCGTCTTTCTTTTTTTTACTCCTGAATTAACAAACGGAGAAACTTCACTTTCTGAAATATTATTGTTATTATTTATTAAGCATTTTACTTCTGTTTCATTTTAATGTTGGTTTAAGTGAAATTGTTTTAATATTTCAGATAATCATCTTGATTTTTATGAAAACTTTAAAAAAGCAATTAATATATCAGTACTTATTGTTCAATTGATTGTTTTTGTGTTGTGATTTGTTACATTATTCACAGTCTGTATGCCAAGGTATGGATTGTGTTTGCAGGGAAGTAATATTTATTGAATCGTCGAGTTGTAACCTCCAGTTCTTTTCAGAATTAATTACTACTCAAATGAGAATTTCACATGGTGCCACCGAAAACAGTCTTTACTTATCTTTTTCGCCGTGCAAAGCTACAAATCTTACCATTGATGCACAATCTTCCTTTTTAATGGTGTGGCAAAATGAGCAGCTGCCGTGTTCAGATACTCTGTTATTCTTCAAATGTTCTTTGGTATCGTTCAGGGTCGCAATAACCTGGTGAGTGGCATGTCATGTTAAAAGTAAACTTGTGCCCTCCACTCCCATTTTTTTTCATTTTTGTGTCACGCTCCCTCCCCCACATTTTTGTCACGACATGTTATAAACATTTTAGGAAATTTGTATGAAAGTGTAAAACAATAACCCCACCCACCCCTTTTCGGTTGATTGATTTTTGAGATGGTAAATTTTTGTGACTTTTTGGAGGGGAGAACCGACGCTTAATTATTTTGACATTTAGTACATATATATGAGGAAAGCATGTGCAATGCGCAGTTTTAGTTCTCGACGTGTGTAGGCCTATCACATCCGGCCACAAAGTACTCACATGGCAATTTATTGCCAACAGAGGGCACTGTGCATAGTTCCCGAACTTCAATTAAGTTGGTCTTGCTCCGGCCCCTCAGCAAATGGAGCAGTCCAACATTGTCAATATCTCGTACACCAGGCGGTAGCGAATCGCGCCTACAGTAACATAGTACAGGGATCGCGAGAGGTTGATTCCGTGCGTGACTTTTAACCGTTTTCACGGCTTTCTTTTCACGCTTCGTGAAGCGCAACTTCGCTGCCTTTATTTATTTCAACACAAAACACCAGCGGCGGTGGTGCGCGAAACCAGAGTTGGTTGTAGGTGTGCGAGCGAACGGTTTACCTGGTGTGTACATTGATAGAGTTAAAATAGTCGCCAGCCGAAAAACCGAGGGAAAGAAAAAAATAATATGTCGACAGTCGTTTGTTGTTCAAACTGAAGAAAATCTCCACTTGGAAACATGGGAAAGTGTTCTACGCTGTTTCTGTGTCTGGCTGGGTTGGTGGGTGGCATTTTCGCCGCCATCCCACAGGTTGAGGTGACGAAAGAGGTAAGTGAATCCGAACAGTACTTACCTTAGCTAAATGTTCATGTACTTTCTTGTCTGAAGTGCAATAAGTTCCGTAAGTAACAACCACCACGCCTGGGGTTCGGGGAAAACGTCTCGGTTGGTGATGTGGCTTTGGCGCGCGTTCTGTGGGGTAAATTTAAATGAGTTTATGAACTTACATAAATTGTTTACAATGCATGATCATTTATACAATGATCAAACCATGCGATAAATAAAACAGTACCTATTTATTATTTTAGTAGAATGTCTTTTAACTCACTGCAAAATTCGGGTTCGGTGATTCGGTGAAACATCTTGGTTGCTGTGGATTTGGCGCGCGTTCTATGGGGCAAATTTAAATGAGTAATTTGTCTAAATGCATAGGTGGATGACATATCGTATATGTAACCCCTTACACTTTAGTGGCTATTGGCCTTGTTTAGGTTGTTTAGTAAATAAAAAATAAATAAAAAATAAATAAAAAATAAATAAATAACAAGAGGTGTTCGCGCTGTAGCTCGAACACCTAAAAAACATTCATTTATTCACGCATTATTCTAATGTTGACAACAAGAATGTTGTTACAATAATTACACAATATCAAGAGGTCGTACAAAATGCAAAGACAAAATTAGTAACATGAAAAGACTATTTATAAAAGAAAAGCTTGTCAACATTGAGGAAAAGAAGAAGCCGAGGCTTTTATTCCTTTCCCTACCCCCACCCCCTCCCCTTAATTACAAAATGACGAAGTTTCTGGACAAATACAATGGACTACATTCAACAATAACATTGGCAGTTGTGACTAATTAATTTATACAATGATCAAAATATGATATCAATAAACCTCTATCTATGTACCAGTCAGCGGAATGTCTTTTAATTCACTGCACAATTCGGGTGTTTAATACTACGCCAGTGGAGAGCATATTGGGCAACTCATCCAATAGCGTATGAACACAATGACGTAATAAAGTTTACACCTCTGGATCCAAGGGAAGCAAGGGAGCGTTGCTTCCCTTTTGTATCACAATGTATGTACATTTACCATACGATTTTTGTGTGCAACCCTTTTCTGGCCCCCTTTTCCAATCTGCCCCCCCCCCTTTGAGATCCTGAATCATCCCCCAGTTGACACCACTATGGTGTCATTTTAACACCACAGTTTTATTGTTTGGTGTCATATGAAAAGTTTCAAAGAAAAACGCGATACACGCCATATTCAAAAGTTTTGCACCAGCACCACTCAGACATCGTTCACAGGTAGGCAAACACAAGTTTGAACTCAGTTTTTAGCAAAAACGCGATATAACCACTATACAGGGTGTCCCCATAAAAAGTATACCGAGATAAAAATTACTGTAATGGCAAAACTACTTTATATATGGGAAAGAGAAATATATCTCTAGAAAGGGCAGAATGTCCTCTTTGCAATGGTATACAGCTTGTGATGTTATTGACACAGATGAGTGAACAAATTAGACAGATGTTAAGGGTACTGAAAGCAGGACTGTGACAAGTTTGCATATTTGAATAACAAATCTCAACCATGCAAGTGTGCAGAATACCAAATGCCTTTGTTTTTTCAACACATTCTTGAAAACAAGGAATGTACCTAAAACAATGTAATCTGCTTTGTTTTCGCTACTTACCTCAAAAGTTTAATGTGCAGGTTTTAAAAAATGCTTTTTGGACCTTTGTTATTCAAATATGCAAACTTGTCACAGTCCTGCTTTCAGTACCCTTAACATCTGTCTAATTTGTTCACTCATCTGTGTCAATAACATCACAAGCTGTATACCATTGCAAAGAGGACATTCTGCCCTTTCTAGAGATATATTTGTCTTTCCCATATATAAAGTAGTTTTGCCATTACAGTAATTTTTATCTCGGTATACTTTTTATGGGGACACCCTGTATATATAAACTCAATCATTATACACGTTTTATTCCAAACCGCGATAAACGCCACGCCAGCTTCTCTGCAATCTGCAATATATTCTCTCAGCCAAATGGATAAATAGCGTTTTGCTATCAAACTCTTCATATACCGTCCACACATTGCATTGTGAGGATCGACACATTATAGGCCTTTATTATGTTTAAAGGGACAATATCGCCATGATAAACAGGGCATGGAATCGGAGTGCTAGTTTTTTGTTAACTCGATGACTGAAAATAATACCCCACTTGATAAGGTCATATTACCGTTGCTGCTGCATACGTGAGACAGTATAATCTCCATTCACTGTGTTCATCTTAAACTAGGACACCGATTCCATACCCTGTTGAAAGTCTGCTCTGATCGTGACGACACTGTCCCTTTTTATAAAACCAACACGTGACTATTAATCTGCTCAACTGGTCCACACGGACGTTTCAGCTGAGAAAACTTTAAAAGTGAATTTACAATTCCAGAACAAACAAACAAACAAAAACCTCGCATGCCGTGGATAATATCGAAAGTATGAGGCCTACATCAGGTATTTGATAATGTACCAACATGCAAACCAGTTTATTCTTACCCCCCCCCCCCCCACTCTTCTCTGTGTTGCCTGCACTCGCGCGCAGCCGACATCTGGCATATCGCCCCATGGGGGCACTACTAGTAGTACTGTACCGTGGAGTGTACACACATTAAATAACATGCCAACATATTGCAGGATAATAATTGTGTCAGTCAAAACAACCTTTCCACAAAAATTGACCCATTCTTTCACTATTGTCATCGTTCTGATCACAATTGAGTGTAACCTTTGATATAGTCATTCCTCGCCAAGCATAATACAGGTGACAGTTCCCACACAAAATTAATGGCAATAGACATTTAAATCCATTCCCAGACCAGTCTCAATTTTCACCGGTAGTATGGCAGTTTTATTACATTCACACAAATTAAATTATAAGTAAAGGATTGGTACTGATAAAAAAAAAATTGGGGGGGGGGGGTGAGTATAGCTGATGCTGGTATCAATCTTCCTTATATAAATACGTTTGTCTGAGGAACTGTAATTTTTCATAAAAGTTAAATATTTCAGTTCCAATTTAGAAAGGAGCACACTTTACACTAAAAGAGACAGTATCGTCACGATCAACAGAGAATGGAATCGGAAGGCTAGTTTTAGATGAACTCAGTGACTGAAAACAATACCACACATGACAATGTCACTATTATCGCTGCTGCTATGCTGCATAAATGAGCCAGTAATTTTCAGTCACTGTGTTCATCTTAAACTAGATTCCATGCCCTGTTGAGAGCCTAGCTGCTCTGATCGTGGCGATATTGTCCTGCCTTTAAGGCCACATTTGAATTAATACAAGTAACCAATGGTGTACCTCATTTTACTTGGGTGAGCTGGGAGTATTAAATCTCATTTCCTGTGGTTAATTAAAAGAATTACTGATATATAGTGTTGTTCATAGGATATTGTATTTATTTATTTATGAATATTTGTTTTAAATATCAGTATAGACCCTTTAAAGCTGTCTCAAAAGGAGTACATAATCTAAGTTTCATATGAAGCTAATTCTGTAAAGTCCACGACTGTTATATGATCAAGTTATTTTTTCTACGGACCTGATGGCAGAAATAAATTGTAAATGGACTTTGGCACTTCTCATAAATATGTTGACCAGTTGGCTGATTAAAATGAACGTTGCTTTGAACAGTGTAAATATATTTGGTATTCTCAAAAAAAAACATAATTTATCACAGGCTGACATACAAAAGTTGCTTGGTATAAAATTAATGATATTTTATATTAAACATTTTCTCCGGTAATCGACACCATATTTTGTATAGGCCCATGTTTTGTTTTAGACCAAGTTCCACGCTAGAATGCAAACGAAGTTCATGCCAGTGCATGGATCCTCATCCAATTCATTTGGTTTTCTAAAAAAAAAACATAATTTATCACAGGTTTACATAAAATGCAGGTAATGATATTTTATATTAAAAGAATTTTCTCCGATAATCGACACCATATTTTGTATAGGCCGATGTTCTGTTTAAAACAAAATTCCACGCTAGAATGCAAACAGATGTTAGTGCATGGGTCCTCATAAAATTCATTTTTACTACCGTAAAATCGTTTAACACACAACGTAATATTAAAGTTGAAACTTTTACTTTGGTTTGTTGGTTAATAAAACATCTTGTTTCAGAAACAAAATCAAGCATATTTTTAAGGGCAGTTTTGCCATCAAAACCCCAATGTCGTACATTATACTCATACATATAGCTAATAAAAAGCAATACTGGAGTGTCGTGGCCGAGCGGTCTAGCGCACCGAACTCAAGTTCTGGTGTTGCCAGCAGCAGGGTGTGGGTTCGGGCCCCGGTCGTGACACTTGTGTCCTTGAGCAAGATACTTAACCATAATTGCTTCGTCCTTCGGATGGGACGTTAAGCCGTAGGTCCCGTGTACTAGATTAAGTAATGCACGTAAAAGAACCCAGGACACTTATCGTGGAAGTGTAAGGGGTTTACCCCGGTGTTTCTGGTTCACATTGCAAGCGCTCTTGTTTACAGGTTTCCTCAGGCTTTCGAGCTTACAGTGCTTAAGTGCGCTTTTCTGAGGCATCCCTTGGTTTCATTACCAGAAATGATAAATGAAAATAAATGAAAATGAAATGAAATACTAATAGCTTCAGTTTCCATGTCCTACATCTCTTTGGAATTCCTTGCCTGGTGCATGTTTCCCTCCATCCTACGATCTATCCTGTTTCAAGAGGAATCTCAATTTCCACATTCAGCTCCTCTAAGTCTATTTACTTTGTATTTTTCTTCTATCGTAGCCCTGTACCCAGCGGCGTAGCCAGCACTTTTTCAGTGGGGGGAACAGGGCAGCATTGCTTTTCAGTGGGGGCAGGGGTATGCATTTTTTCGCTTTTCTTTTTTGGGGCACTATCGGGATTTTTTCGTGGGGCGGGGCACTGGAAATTTGTGGGGGCACTGGAAATTTGTGGGGGGCACTGGAAATTCGTGGGGGGGCACTGGAAATTTGTGGGGGTACGTTACCCCCAGCCCCCCCCTCCCCCCTCCGCCGCTGCCTGTACCTTCAATGGCTTTTAGCCTTGTTCAGGGCGAATATGCATACAAGAATTATCTTGTATTACCCATGAACATAAATTACACTTTATAAAAATACTTTACCTATATATTTAGTATAACATGCGTGTGTCTAATAAACCTAATGCATGCACCTACATAGAACACCGGACAGACATTATGTTATTATTAACTTAATAATACTCAGCTCAGTTGGCCAACGTGTCTTGCACTCCTAATTCGATAGTTTTGTTTGTATTTAAAGGGAGTACACCTCCCCCCTTCAAAATAACTGAATCCGTTTTTAAAAAATCACTTGATGTGAAGTTGGTGAAGTCTGCCATGCAGTGATTTTGTTGGGTGAAAACGTGAAAAGTATCGTAGAAATTTTGAAATGGATGCAAAACAACCCGAATGCATATTCGCTATTTTCTCGTTTATGACGCTACAAAATGAGCTGAAATCTTCACATGTTGGTGTTATGTACATAGGCTTATTGCTTGATTGTATGGATGCATTTACTTACAATATTTATCAATAGTGAATACTCTCTTTAATTAGCTTGAGTGTGTTGTAAGGCCTATGTCCTTGGGACTTTTTTTTCGCTCGATTAAACTCGACAATTTTTTAAAGGGTAGTTTTGGTTATTCAGTTACATACTAATTAAAATAATAATGGTATTTTGGACAATTATTTCGTACTGGGTGCTGCAAAGTATGACAATCATGGCATACGAATAATTATTACCCCCTGTCTGTCACTTGGGCCATAGAGGCAATTATAGGTGTCTGTATAGTATGACAGGTTGACTCCCTACATTCTGACGACTGAGCCACCAGAACTCATTGAGTCTGTATGTATTATAATTATACACTCAGCCATGAAACTCTTATTGTTTGGAATTGTTACACGCTCTGTGTGTTGTGTTCTGGCTTCCTTCCTCCATGGGTCTGTGTACAATATGTCTGGCCGTTTCGTTACATTGATTTTTATTGCATACCGTAGTTTGTAAATAATTCCGTTAGGCCAAAATAAAAGTCTCCAGTTTGTGGTCATCGGTCGACTTCAACATCGGTGCGGTGACGTGCTTTTTTTCGGCCATCTTTTTTTGCCGACAGGGAAATACGTGATACATTGTATACGCGGGGACTAAATTTCCCATACACAAACTATGGTGGCTTAAGAGAGGCCTCACAAATCGGTCAAGCGTTCATACCCCTATGTGGGAAAAAAAACGTCGTTTAAAGCACGGCAGAATTCCAATCGCAATTCCAAAAGCAATTTTGGCTGCAATTGGATATCGTTTCATAGCAAATAAAAAAATAAAAAATAAAAAAAGCGACGCGCGCGGAGACCAGAAACCGGAGACTTTTTTGGGGCCTTAAAGAAGGGAAAACAAGTAGATTATGTCCCAAAGTGAATTAATTGTGGGTCCCTTCATAAAATAATTTGGGCACTGTAAAAACAAGCTTCTGACAATTGTTTTTAAAAGGAAATTGGTCAATGTACCAATTCAAACAACAAATTTCGGAAATTGATGGGTAAAAACACGGGCAATACATCTTTAAAAGTCTTCTTTGTCTTGGATTTGCATAAGTTGTATTTGTATCCTGCGTGTAATTACGGTTTACCCTTTAAAAATCAGTGTTTCACTTTTAAGGTTTTCCAAGGGGACGAGTTGGTTCGGGGACGAGTTGGCTAGGGGACGAGTTAGCTAGGGGACGAGTTGGCTAGAGGACGAGTTGGCTAGTAGATGAGTTGGTTCGGAGACGAGTTGGCTAGAGGGCGAGTTGGCTAGGGGATGAGTTGGTTCGGGGTCGAGATGACTAAGGGACGGGTTGACTAGGGGACGAGTTGACTAGGGGACGAGTTAGAAATTGCCGGTAAAACACGGGCGATACACCTTTAAAAATCGTCTTTTAATTATAATTTTGTAAAGTTTATATGAAATCATGCGTGTTCTGTACTGATTGAAAAGCAGTACTGTTTCACTTCAAGGTCTCCCAATGTTCAATAAGGGGGGGGGGGAATGAATACATGAATAAATTTAATCTTCACGATTAATTTAAAGGGAGTATTTAAAGGCTGGATACACTTTTGGTACAAAAATCACAATTCGGCTTATTGTGTAAAATGTGAACAGAGTGAAAATGCTAATGATCCATTTCAGATTTGTTTGACTACATAACAAAATGTTTTCTCATCAATGACAACACGTCAGACAGAATAACCTCTCAGAATGTTTGGTATCGTTACCATCTGTAAACCAAATCAGCTTGGAGATAATTCTCCCAGTTTTTGTTCGGGTAATAAACCAATGGTGCTCAGAGCCGCCCCTGTAAATAATGCATTAATAATTAATGCATTTTAATATAATTGTGGATGCATTATAAATGTGAATAGATGAAATCTCACGGCTGCATTCGAAATAATCTAATTTGATTTGAGTTAATATATAATGGCCTAGTTCCGACTGTTTACCCCGACCCGGTTTCTGCTTATTAGAGGAAGTGTATACCATTGGTCCGTACGTCTATAGACACATCCATACTTTATAAGAATTAAGGTATAACCATGATTTGAAAGTTTCAGCTGTGTCGGCAACAAGGAAATAGTGACTAATATGCAGTAACAAATCGTTAATATTCTCAATACGAGGAAAGCACAAAACATGGGTATAAGAACAAGATGATCAAATCAACCAGTACACAAATTTACCAATAAACTAATTAATATTGACTCTAATTACTACTCAATTGAGATTCCACATGGTGTCACCGCAATTAGTCTTACTTAATAATATTGACTCTGCTTATTGTACCTTCGTATTTTGTGTTCATCTCACATCTGTCTAACCTCTGTTTACTCTTGTGTTTATGTAGGCCTATATGTATGTATATTTGTATATTGTCCATTTTTGCCTCTTATAGAAAGAACCTGCCAAATTCGAAACGTACACTGTAAAAAATTAAACACGCAAAATAAATGCGTTCAGGAATGCGTTTAAATGCTAAACGGCCATCCTCTGTACATGTCACAAAGCTGAACGTGCTTAGCTTTTTTGACACCTGTTCATATGGTTTGAAGCATTCAAACACACATCACAGAAAAAGCACAATCTAAAAAACATGGTTTAGGCTCAACATGTGAAAAAGTGAGTACAAGCTATGTGTTTAGAAATATGTTTAAATTCTAAACACCATTAACAAGCGTAAGGCCAATAACTACTATTTTGCATTTGCAATGCAGGTCCTTTGGGTTGGTAAGCAGTTTGCAACAGCTAGTTCTCTTTTTATTAAAATATTACTAAGTGTTAACACTTAGAAAAATGATTTCGCTGGACAACTGTTTGTAACGCAAACAAAATGTTTTATCTTGTTTCGTCGTTTTTTTTCCAAATAAGTGTGCATCTATTTATACATCTATCTACATCTATCTATTTATTGATATATAAATTGAAAACTACATGGTTTAAATGAACGTACACATTGCCAAATAATAATGTTGTATCTTCCCTAGGGATAATTAAAATAATGAAAATGCCAGTCAGATATTTTTCACGGCCGTGATCAATTTTACATTTTGGAAAGACTAAGAATATAGAATATATACAACCGCCACTTTTTTATCAAAATTTTATGACAAATATCACATATTTCCTTTAAAAGATGATAGAGGACACACTTGAGGAGAGGAAAGTGTAGTCAAGTGAGGATTGGAAACAATATTTTGGGAGATTTTTGATCAATGAATGTACACACATCCAGTGAGATGTTGGCCATTTTTCGTCCGCTAAACACATACTTAGATATTGTGCACAAGTGGCGGTTGGGTTCGACAATTCTTTCCCAAATGTGTAATCACATTTTTGTTCTCCTCAAGAATTTACAGAATGTCAGAGTAACATGGGTGATTTCATGTTGCTAATGGAGACGAGTCTGTTTAGTTTAGTTACTATTTTTTATTTTTTATTTTATTTTTTTTTCAATTGTATGAATTTATTTCACAGTTTCTTCCGTTTCAAAACCCATATTGATTTTTGTTTATTATTACTTTTATCGACGCTCAGTCAAAACTCTCATCGCGTCGTGTGACATGTGTTTTACAAAATCATACAAGATTTAACACCATGGGGGAAAATGAATTTAAGGGACACGGATGTTTACATATCGATACAATTGATTAACCACAGAGTGTGTACGGTCGTGCAGACCGCAATATCATTCCTTCTATTTTCACACAAAACGTATCACTATATCGACCCAGACAGGTCATAATGAAGTCCCCTTATGTAAATGTACAGTCAGACCACCACCTTAACCAACATCTATTCATAAACAGGAAAAAATACTGGTACGAAAACCATTCGGAAAGGCAAGTCTAATCAATCATCAATCTCCCCTATTATTGACAAAAACACCCGATCCTGCGAACAGTCGAAAGAAAATGCTAAAAAGAAAGAAAACGCGAGCTGTGACCTATACAATATTATTGTCAAATTTAGCCTTCGGCTCTACAGTAACGTCGTGTATTTTCTTTCTCTCTTGTTTCTTTGGGTTCTATACAAATATAGATATCCCAAGGCCGATCGGGGGTTCGTTTTTCGTGCTTGATTCTTTTCCCAGCCGTTCGCCGTATGTTTGTGCCAAGTCAACTGTGCACGGTCTGTCGCATAACGGTTCAAAAAAATGAAAAACGAATTCAAAGGAGCGCACCTTTTTTTTCAATTATGGGCATATTATTAACAGACACTCGATACTGTGTAATGCTGGTCGGCCATTTTGGTTTTATTTGTCATGCGACACCGTAGTGACATCGACACCGTAATGCATAATAAACATCAGTTAGCATTTATAATTAGTTAAATCAGTTCAATTAGTTTGAGTAATATTTGTATATAGATTTGCACGGTGAAAAGGATGAGTAAAGACTGCTTGCAGTGACGCCGTGTGAAATTCTCAGTTGAGTAGTTAGTTCTGAAAAGAACTGGGGTTACAACTCCTCAATTGTGTAGTAATTAGTTCTGAAAAGAACTGGAGTTACAACTCCTCAATCGAGTAGTAATGTAATTAGTTCCGAAAAGAACTGGAGTTACAACTCCTCAATTGAGTAGTAATTGGTTCCGAAAAGAACTGGAGTTACAACTCTCAATTGAGTAGTAATTAGTTCCGAAAAGAACTGGAGTTACAACTCCTTAATTGAGTGAGTAATTAGTTCCGAAAAGAACTGGAGTTACAACTCCTTAATTGAGTGAGTAATTAGTTCTGAAAAGAACTGGAGTTACAACTCCTTAATTGAGTGAGTAATTAGTTCTGAAAAGAACTGGAGTTACACTTACAGCTCGAATTAGTTTTTAAAAACTGTAAATGCATGCTTTAGAAGAACAAATAAGGTATATACATAAACCATCTGATGAAAAGTTGTGTCGGTATTAAAGGGGGACTGACATCCTTGACTTAAGGCGTTTTGTAATAAAAAATATTGTTTTTGAGACCCACCTGTGTCTATTTAATAATTGATTTCTGAGTACAAGTATTTTAAAACAATGTTTGAAGTGTTTGGGGGAGGCAACCCCGCCCCATGGTGGAAGCTTCATTTGCAGAAAATATGTGACGTCAGGTCGGGAAGATCCGATGTGTACATGATGTACATGTACATACATACGTTTCACACACGTAGCGTCAATTTCATTTCTTCCGTGATTTTTGTTTCCGGAACTAATAAAATGCCGGGAAGATGTGTTGCTGCAGGATGCAGCAACACTACCATAGACGGTGGTAGCCTTCATCTGTTCCCAAGTGACCCAAAATATCGCCGTATTTGGACGAGCAAAGTTCGTCGGAAACAACGGGATGAACATGGTTTCAACAACCAACAATCATGACTATCGAATTTCTCTTCCCGACATGACGTCACGAACAGCTCCTCCGTGCAGGGCGGGAACAACTAATAAAAGTGGGGGGCTTTTTTACAATGGTAAAAAAACAATAAAAACACAAACAAAAATTGTATTGATCTTTTACTGATATAAAAGAATAAAACGATCACATATTTAACTGTTTGATTTAAATCCACGACAGTCACCCTTTAAAATGATTAAAATGCATATCTCATCTAGGCATTGTCCATCCACTGTAGGATGTAGCCCTCTGTCAGAGTCCTCCATGATGCTCTTTTCTGTGCCATCCTTGTCTAGGTCCCCCCCCCCCCCCCAGCCAGCTTCACTGTATCGCCCCTCCAATGTGTTACATTCCCTTTAATAACACCGCGAAAGCATTATTGTGTATTTCAAAAGTGGTGATGCGATCCAGTGAAATCTCATTTTACTGGACACCTTGCCCGACCCTATCAGTCAAGGATGAGTTCATGGTTCACTATCGGATAATCGATTTATTTCATTAACTCTATCATTTTACATACTTTCAATTAGATAGTAGGCCTAAATGTTACCTACATGATTGCTCAAATTATGAAGTGATCATTTTGTATTAACCGTTCTCCCAAGTACCTACTCCCATGGGTGTCGAGTTGGACACGCGCACAATTGCATCGCTAAATTTGCTTTTAATTCACGGCGAATTTTACATCGACTACTATTCGATTAAACCGTTTTGTTTTTTTAACAGAGCGGCCATTTTGGTTTTCGAATACACAAGTCTATGGGAATCACAGCGAGATTCATGTCAAAAATATAGTCTATTTGTTTTCATGATGAATGCGATTGGTAGTCTGTGGTTAAGGACCTACTCAAAGACTTGTTTGACATTTTCACACCCGAATTTCAGACGTTGTTCTTGATGGCAACACCAATTTAAAAACACTACATTTTGAACGTGACCGAGTTACCTTCGAAGCATGGTCTGTAAAACGCTTGCACGCACGTTCAAAACTTACTGTATGATTGAAACATAAATTAAACATGCAACAGTCGTGACCTGCTTAGCTCTACTTTGGAGTGAACGAAGAGACGTTAATAATTGTCCAGCAGCAGACGCTTCCCATAATAAATCAGCCGTTGGGCCTTATAGATAAACAAAATAATTATAATGCTCTTCGACAGTCATATTTCGTGATGACCAATCTGACCGAAGTAGGGTTTAATTGCATTATATCGAGTTATTTACGTGCACAGCTGGTTAAGGGGTTAATTACTCCCATCGACGCCTACCAGTACATTTTGAAGGAAAAAGAACTTTCGAAAATTCGAAAATTAGAGGAAGTTTTGCATTTGTCTGTCTCCATTTTGCCTCATTTTAGAATTTGAGAACGTTTTAACACAATGATGGTTTCCAATAACTTCTCATATATACGTTTTTCTATTGTGCTACCGAAGTGTTTGTTCAAATGGGCCCTGATTTGGACTTGCTTGGAGGGGGTGACCCTACTGACCATCCCCGGCCCCCGGACCAAAACAAATTGGGGGTACCCCCAACCCCCCAGGGTTTATACCCATGATGTGTACCGGTGGAATATACACTTGAGACATCTGTGTGGTTACATCCGTCTTGGTTCGTTAGGAGGACCGTGTAATGCAGTGTACACCTTTGGTAATAACCCGATTACAAAGTTACTGATTTTTTCCACAGACACTCGGAAAGCACTGAGTATACAGCATGGGCGGATCCAGAATATTTTTAGGGGGGGCTGAGAATCAAGAACGATTTTTCAGTACTACAAAAATTACAATGAAATAATCAAAGGGAGAGAAAAACAAAGCACAGTGAGGGGGAAATGAGGGGAAACATGAGGGGGAATACCTTACCGTTTGTATCAGATTCTGTTTTTTGTTTTTTGTTAACGATTTTCGGGGGGGATACATCCCCTTACCCCCCCCCCCCCCCTGGATCCGCCAATGTACAGTGCTATACACACGTCGGTGTAGGGCAAAATTAAATCAATTGTTTATCACCCGACGCAAGAATTTCATCAAACTATAAAAACTAACTTGATGTGAACTTATATGTGAGTCTTATTCTCGATTTCCCACTTAAGTCGGGCTCTAAGCGGATATTAAGAGTTGACCTTTCTCAGAGAGGTTTGTCATAATTAAACTGAATAGCCTGACAGAAGTTTCATTAACCCAACCCAAGGTAAGATATATTGTAATAAGTCATGTTGTCCGAACCCCCTTTTGTATCTCGAACTCAGAAAAGACTAAAGTCTAATTGGGGGAAAACAAATCACCCCTTTTACGTTGACATCACCAATATTTTTTTTGGGGGGGGGGGGGGGTGTTTCTCAATACTTGGGTAATGATCAACTGAAGGAGTGACTTTGCAAGGGCGACATCAGGAAGGTAATTTTTTAACAGAAGAGGATTGATTTGTTTTTCCCCAGTAGGCCTAGACCTTAGACTTTTCTGAATTCCAGACAAATGGTGTTCGGGGAAAGTTAATTTGTACAATGTTTTACCTTGAGTTTATATAATAAAACGTATGTTTAGTTTACTTATGACATAACCTCTCTCAAAATAAGTTAAAGTGAATTAGTAATATTTGCTTAAAACAGTCCCACTTTAAAATACGCAATCTGTCCGGAGAAAAATGTTCTACCGACGGTTGTGAACCGACGAATAGAACAGTTTATAGAATGGTTCCTGGTTGTAATGCGTTCCGTTGAAAGGAACACTATCGTCACGATCAAGATTTTAAGATGAACACGGTGACTGAGAATTACTGGCTCATTTATGCAACAGCAACGGTGTGTTATGACCTTATCATGTGGGAGTATTGTGGCAGTCACTGAGTTAATCTAAAACTAGCACTGCGATTCCATGCCCTGTTGATCGTGACGATACTGCCCCTTTAATGGCACAACCAATGGGAGTTGCTACATTCCTAATAACCCTAATCATATAGAAAGGACACCTAACCAAGAGAAGGACTTACGGTAACCTTTTCAAGTTAAACTGTAATGTGAGAACTCGTTGCGAAGTCGTATGCGTTTTTACTTGGTAAATGCAATGTCCCCCAGGCGATGAACTGTGCACCCCAATTCTAAGTAAGATTATGAAAAACCTCAATGCATTTTTACGACAAGATCCAATAAAATGATCTCTTTATTCTTGTAAAGCGTGGATATCTTTACAAATATTTGAAACAAAAGTTCTGGCTAACTAGACAGCTTTCGATTAAATTTTGCCCTACACCGACGTGTGTATAGCACTGCATACTCAGTGTTTTCCGAGTGTCTGTGAAAAATCCTGCGACCCGGGCAGGATTCGAACCCACGACTAGTGCAGACGGCTTAACCTAGTGCAGACGTCTTAAAGGGGCAGTACCGTCACGATCAACAGGACATGGAATCGGAGTGCTTGTTTTAGATTAACTCACTGAAAATAATTTTCCACACGATAAGGTCATTATTACCGTTGCTGCTGCCTAAATGAGCCAGTAATTTGCAGTCACTGTGTTTATCTTAAACTAGGACATCAATTCCATGCCATGTTGAAAGCCTGCTCTGATCGTGACGATACTGCCCCTTTAACCCACACGTCGGTGTAGGGCAAAATTTAATTAATTGTTTATCACCCGACGTAAGAATTTCATCAGACAGCTTTCGTTATCGAAATATTTGTGCCCTTAATTTTGTTTATAATAATTAAAAAACAAAATTGTTTTTGCTTTTGAGGGATTTCATCCGGCAGTCGATTGACTAGTTCTGGTTTCGCACCTAAATATGCATATATACAACATTTCACCAAGGTCCTATACATTTCACCAAGGTCCTATATACGTTCATGTATATATATATATATATATATATATATATATATATAAGAATACCCGTTCATGTATATATAAGAATACCCGTTCATGTATATATAAGAATACCCGTTCATGTATATATAAGAATACCCGTTCATGTATATATAAGAATACCCGTTCATGTATATATAAGAATACCCGTTCATGTATATATAAGAATACCCGTTCATGTATATATAAGAATACCCGTTCATGTATAGATAAGAATACCCGTTCATGTATAGATAAGAATACCCGTTCATGTATAGATAAGAATACCCGTTCATGTATAGATAAGAATACCCGTTCATGTATAGATAAGAATACCCGTTCATGTATAGATAAGAATACCCGTTCATGTATATATAAGAATACCCGTTCATGTATATATAAGAATACCCGTTCATGTATAGATAAGAATACCCGTTCATGTATATATAAGAATACCCGTTCATGTATAGATAAGAATACCCGTTCATGTATAGATAAGAATACCCGTTCATGTATATATAAGAATACCCGTTCATGTATAGATAAGAATAGCGAGAAAAAATTATTGACAACTTTCATATTTTCTGACCAATTTATCTGCCGTGTGCTAATATTAAATTACCAACGCGTAGAAAGCGACGATAATGTTTGGTTTGTATAATTTATCGTACGGTAAATGGATATAATCAACACTACTGTGATAACGTGTTTGTTTTACTTTAATACATTTAGCATCTAAATTATACTATCCAAACACAATCTGTTTATTTGAATTATTTTTTTATTTTCAATTTCTAACTACCATTGAAGTGAATATTTCACATAAAAAATGGTTGCTATAAGTGGTAGTTGAGAAACTAATGAAAAATCATTCCCAGTTTCAGATAAATAACACCAAAATATGTTTATGTTTAAAAAGTGTTTTGTTTGTTTGTTTGCCCGTAGACTGTACAGAAATGATTTACAAGAGACCATGGGGACAACTATCCGATACGAATACAGTATCGAAAACGAATACAAGTTTGCCAATTGACATACACATAAATGTATCAAAGATGAATACGAATAGGGGCCTACGGGTATTCGTATTGGATTGTATTCGAATACTTAATGTATATTAAGTATAATTTTATATAATGTATATTCAACCCTACGTATACCATAGACTGATAATTATTATCTGTGCGGGATATTATGGGTCGCCATCATCTTGACAATAAATAACTTTTCAGGTTTACTATTGTAATTTTATACCAAATTGAAATTTTAGGAGCTTCCAGCATTGTATAGAGGCTTCTAACTGGCAGAATAAATCACTAATTATGCTAATTTGTATCAAAGCACTTCTTGCCTCAAACAATGTATAAATCGAAATAAATAATTAATATATCAAACAAAAGCCCATGTCACCTTTGACCCGAAGCTCTGTACCTGTTTCAATGTGTATGGCTGCTGGCGTTGGATTTGTATCAGTGAAACGCATACAGTTCGTAAACCAACGTTACAATAAGTGTTACTATTACTTGAAGATGATGTCAAGATCAATTTTAAAAACTTATTACAAAATGACAAACTTGTATACAATCTTCCGAATGTTACAGTATTGGCCTTCCATGGCCGGTGTTCCAGCGTTGTTTCTGAGTTAGAATGCGCATTTCAGCTGGTGTAGAACAAACAACTGCTAGGCTTATGGTAAAAGAAAACCCAAAAAAAATACCAAAAAATAAAATGATTGCTTCGCTTCGGCCATTACCTCCACAGTGCATTGGGATTGATTTAGACTCAACGCGTCCAATTAGTGGGAGAGATATAGCGACGGAATACTGGCAAACCCGGATAATTGTTTCCTCTCCCAAGGTTGCAGATTTCTCCACCAAATTAGGAGGGTTCATCTCAAATTAATTTTACGGGCAAGAAATCGAATCGCTGCGCGTGTGTAATAACCCACAATGCCAATTTCGTCTGTTTTTTTTCCCCGAGTCGAAAATTAGAAGGAAATGCACTGTGGCATTATATGTGCAGTAGGTAGATACGCCGCTATAACCGACATCATGTGGTCCACACAAATGTTCACTATAACGATCTTTTGTTTTAGCAGAAGTCTATTAAAGTTATGATACATCATTGGTTTTTTGAAGAATGCATTCATTCCAATCATCTAGTTTTCAAAATACACATCATAAAACTAACCTTTGAAAAATTCATCAAAATCGGTGTTCACGTTTTCGAGAAAACGGCGAATAACGGTTTCATCTATTTTATTAGTTATTATGTGCATGTTCATATTGTGTTAATTTCGATTGTTGCAATCGAAATCAGCTGTTGCGTTTGTGGAGGTCTTCATATACAATTTTCTGGAAGATGACAGCATTTCAGTCGGAAATATTTCTTAGTGCGATTGGTACAAGTATCACCTTTGTAAACATTTAGCTTTCAGATTGAAACTCAAACATTTTTTTCTATCATTACCAAAGCTATATCATACCTTTAAATATACTGAACAGCAAAAGAAACGCAAGTCCGAGGTCTTGTCAAGTTTTCAAACAGAAGACAAACCATTTTGATTCTAATCACTCATTTAATGAAAAATGCTTTCAATTTGTGAGCTGAAAGTGACTGTTGAAATTGCATTGCAAGATTTTCACATTCAACAGTCACTTTCAGCTTACAAATTGAAAGCATTTTTCATTAAATGAGTGATTAGAATCAAAATGGTTTGTCTTCTGTTTGAAAACTTGACAAGAGCTTGGACTTGCGTTTCTTTTGCTGTTCAGTATATTAGGTAATAGACTTCTGGTTATTGTGATTTATAGCTGCAATGTTTATAATTTACAGTGGAACACTGCTATAACAAACATTATGGGTTCACACAAAAAAGGTTCACTACAGCGGTCATATGCTTTACAGTGGAAGACCGCTATAACGAACACCATGGGTCCACGCAAAATGTTCACTAGTGGTCGTTACAGTGATTTCATGGTTGCAATGCTAGTAAAGTTGAACACCGCTATAAACAAACACTGAACACTAAATGTCGAATATATGCATGTACAGTGGTAGTTCGTTTTACAGTGGAACACTGCTATAACGAGCACCATGGGTCCACACAAAATGTAAACTACAGTGGTCGGTAGAGTGATTCATGGCTGCAATGCTAGTGAAGTGGGTCGCCGCTATAACGAACATCATAGGTCCACTAAATATGTTCACTATAGTGGTCGTTACAGTGATTCATGGCTGCAATGCTAGTCAAGTGGATCGCCGCTATAACGAACATCATAGGTCCACTACCCAGTGGGTACACGATGTCTTAAAGACGTCGTTTTACGGTCGTTATCTAGTCGTGTGTACTACAGCGGTCGTGACCAAAAAACGACGTCTTAAAGACGTATTTCTTCCCATCCGGAACTCATCCCCACCCGCCAAAAAAAACACCCCAAAAAACGACGTCTTTATGACGTCGTTTTACGGTCGTTATCAAGTCGTGTGTACTACAGCGGCCGTAGCCAAAAAACGATGTCTTAAAGACGTCTTTCTCCCTACCCGAAAACTCATCCCCACCCGCCAAAAAAATTAATAAATAAGCAAAACAAAAACAAAAACACGACGTCTTTACGACGTTGTTATACGGTCGTTATAGTCGTGTGTACTACAACAGCCGTGACCAAAAAACTAATATTCTATATCTATGCTTTATTGGTCGAAGAAACTCGCGCCTTGTCGCGTGAGCGTGGCACCCAGTACCGCAGTAAAGCCCGGTTCATACTTCCTGCGAATGCGAACGCGAAGCGAATTTGACGTCACAAATCTATATTCGCAGCGAAATTCTCAGGAAAGTTGAACACATTCCCAGTGGGCACAGGACGTCTTTAAGACGTCTTATAGACGTAAATTATTGACATCTTATAAATGTCTTATTTTGGTCGTATTTGCAAAACAAAACGACATCTTTTTCTGACGACTAAACGACGTCTTTTTCTGACGACTAAACGACATCTTTTTCTGACGACTAAACGACGTCTTTTTCTGACGACTAAATGACGTCTTTTAGTCGTCGGGAAAAGACGTGGTTTGTCGTCAGAAAAAGACGTCGTTTTGTTTTGCATATACGACCAAAATAAGACATTTATAAGACGTCAATAATTTACGTCTATAAGACGTCTTAAAGACGTCCTGTGCCCACTGGGTAAAATGTTTACTATAGTGGTCGTTCGATTTACAGCGGAATACCGCTAATGCAATAGGTCCAAACACTATATTCACTAGTGGGGTCATTCGGTAACGGTATTGTTAATACAGTGGAACGCCGCTATAACGAAAATTATGGGGTTCACACAACATATAGCGGTCGCTTATTAAAGTGATTCGTTGCTGTGAAGCTTATACAGTGGATGCTGTAAAACCGAACATACATGGGGTTCCACACAAATTGTTAAATATAGCGGTTGTTCATTATAGTGATTCATGACTGTTCCCCCCTCCCCAAGTATTACAATGTCAAGATGTCTACCTTAAGAAAAGGGTATATTTTTCATCCAAATAAGACTGAAGCGTATTGGCGAACGGCTTCGGCACAGCTAGTGTGGTTCACACTATTGGCCTATACGGAATTAAGACGCGTTATCGATTGAAACATGATTCGTGTCTGTATTATTCATGACACACATAGGCGGTTTTCGAGTTAAAGAAGAGAACATTTGGCCGTATTTATATTTAGGTTATTCAGCTTGAATATCTACGCTAAACCCGACCTTCAGTGGAGAAAGATCGTGAACTTTAAGCAACGGGGCACTTAAAGATGTATCGCCCGTGGTTTTTTTCGCCATTTAACTGGTTATTTGCATTAGAACGTTGAGGAAAGCAAGAACAAGTACTTTAAAATGACAAATTTTACAAAAAGATTATGAGAAAATGTGGTTTTACAATATACATGTCCCGAAATGAAGTTTTGATCGCTGTAAATTCAATAGGATACAAAATTACTGTTAAATCTCACAGTTTTGTTTTTGTCTTTCTAGAAGAAGAATAAATCAATTAATCTGTTAATTCGTTTATAAAATGTTGTTCGTTTATAAAGGTTATTCGCTTACAAGTGTATTCGTTAATAAAGGTTATTGGTTTATAATAATAATAGTAATTTTTATTTAGCGCATTCCATAATATTTCTATATGGCATTTGGGTCAATATCATTCCTGTAATCTTTCTCAGTTCCCTGGGGAGTACACAGCCCATAATGTTCAACCTCTTTGGGCGTCACAGTTCACAGGGCGAATCAAACACGGGTACCCATTATACCCCCTGGGTGACGAGAAGCAATGACTTAAACATTCTCCTGAAGACGATCAGAGCATACTGATCGAAACGTCGAGTTGTAACCTCCAGTTCTTTTCAGAACTAATTACTACTCAATAGAGAATTTCATATGGTGTCACCGCAATTAGTCTTACTTGACTTAAATGTTAATATGTCTTGCTCAAGGGCACAGGCGGTCAATATTCAAAGCCACATTTATAAAGGTTATTCGTGTATAAAGGTTATGATTTGGATATAAAGGATATTCATTTCTCAATGCTATTGCTATATAAAGGCCGTTCGTTTATAAAGGTTATTCCATAATAACCTTATGTTGTGGACGCCCTGTGTGTTCCTTTAATAACGTCGCCGTTGGTGATGCAGATGTACACCATTTCTAATCAGGTCATGCCTTTAGAGTACTTGCTCCATTTAACCCACAAGTTTTAGTTTCACAAGTATCATCCTCGCCCCCAGGGCTAACAAGCAGTATCGGGATTCCTCGATCCCACCACTCTCCAGTCGCCCTTCATGGTACTGGACATTTACAATATCAAAATAACTTGGATACTTAAATTAGGTGCATTGTAACCAATGTGTTTTGGTTAAACCGATAAACAGTTATACGTATATAGAATAGCAGCATGAGCTGCATGCAGTTGGGAGGCCAGGACTAGGCCAACCAATTTTCAAAACCAATGCACTCTAGGTAGAGATTTATTTTTGTCATAATTCATCCAGACATTTGACGTACCTGAAATCAGACTTACTACCAGGGTCTAGTAGTGAGACCGAAGTAGACCCTGAGGTGAGGTTGCATTTGTATTATCAGGGATAGTCCATTATAGGGATAGACTTCTGGTATTATTCAAAGTATACGTTTTACGGATAGTCATTGGGGGATGTCCAGTCATGTGAAGATGGTTGCACAGAATTTTGACGATCACATTATTCACATATGGGGGGGGGGGGGGGACTGACATTTTATATGCGACAATCCCCAGATCAAATGTCAAACAGCGTTGGGAGAAGGAGCTAGGGTCGGGGACAAAGGTTTAAAGGCGCATAAGCCATAACCGTTGACCAGAAACCTGGTATTGTAGGCAGTGTTGGAGCGAAGGCCGGGACCCTCAAGGCCGGGACCCTCAAGGCCGAGGCCACGATTATTATTATTATAAAACAAAATTTGACAAAGTAAAATTTTAGTTTCTTTTAGTTTCTTTGTTGTTACATGCATACCAGCGATTTGTAAAGATGTGATTTGTTTTATAATAATAATCGTGGCCTTGGCCTTGAGGGTCCCGGCCTTGGCTTTGAGGGTCCCAGCCTTCGTTGCTCCAACACTGATTGTAAGTTTAGTTTATATACTTATATAATTAATTAGTTTTTTTTTATGTTTATATAAGTAAGACTTGAAGGTTTGCATGGTGGAAGAACAATAAACTGAAAGGTTTGCGGTGACACCATGTGATGAGTAAATCTCTCTTTTGAGTATGTGTGTGGTTCCGAAGGAACCGGTTGACTTCGGAACCACACACATACTCAAAAGAGAGATTTACTCATCACATGGTGTCACCGCAAACCTTTCAGTTTATGTTTATATACTTATATAATTAATTAGGTTTTGTTTTTGTTTATATACCGATATAATTAATAATGAAATGAAGTAGTCTTTGATTATGTTATTGGCATTGAATTTACCTATTTTACACAGGCATACACTGTAAAAATGCTGTTTAGAATTTAAACACATTTCTAAACACATAGCTTGTACTCACTTTTTTCACATGTTCAGCCTAAAACATGTTTAGATTGTGCATTTCTTTGATGTGTGTTTGAATGCTAAATGCCATATGAACAGGTGTCAAAAAAAGCTAAGCACGTTCAGCTTTGTGACATGTACATAGGATGGCCGTTTAATATTTCAACGCGTGTGTTTAAATTCTAAAACACAATTTGTTTACAGTGTAAAGAAGTGAATTATTAATTGTAGACTTAATATATGTCTCCTGACGATGACTAGAGCAGACTAGTCGAAACGTTGAGAACAACCCAACCGGCTCTTCTCAGAGCCATCACTTTCCAAAATGAGATCATTACATGGTTTACCCGAAAGAACTCAATAACATATTTAATATACCAATACTTTTGTCAAAAATTAAGAGCTTACCTATGTACCTATTTTCCTTTAAAAGAATATATATATCTAATAATAATAATAATAATAATAATGTGTGGACTTATATAGCGCACGTATCCACCAACTGAGTGGTGCTCAAGGCGCATTATATTATTACCCCTGCTCATAAGGCTCATAAGGCTCATAAATCATTCCTAAAACCATCTCAGCTCCCTGGGGAGTATACAGCTCAATTGCTGCCATTACAGCGCATATATGGCTAATCAACCAACTCTGCCCTCACAGGTACCCATTTAACCCCTGGGTGGAGAGAAGCAATTATGGTTAAGTGTCTTGCTCAAGGACACAAGTGTCACGGCCGGGTTTCGAACCCACATTCTGCTGCTAACACCAGAACCTGAGTCCGGTAAGCTAGTCCGCTCGGCCACAATTTGTTCAATGAAATAAATTTTCCAATGTGACAATTTTGGCTTTATTGTTAACCTCCCTCTCTCCACCTCTCTTGTCTTTAATTACCACTGACCTTTAATTACCACAAGCTAATTAGAACAAAACTAAAATCCAATTTCATTAATAACCAATGCGAGCATATTTAAAAAAAAAAGAAATTATTTAACAACATGACACCCTTTCCCCTAGCAGCGAACCCAGTTAAATTGCGATAAGTCCATGAATAATTATTAGAAACCTTGGAATCGTGCATAAGCTGTTCAATTCGGTCCTTTAATTGTATTCGTACTTTCCCGTTAACAAAGTACAATGACCTTGCTATTAAAATTATATTAATTTCTATCTAGCCTTTATAGTGAAGGCGCACGTTGCGTCTTGACAAGATTAGGGTGCGGCCCGCGCCTGTACATTGTGGTTGTATCTTTGAACGAAATGCTGAGGGAAAAAGAGACCATCAACACGATTGGATTGCATGCCGCGAGCGAGCGAGCCCGAGCAGATTGCGCTGGTACAGATCGTTATCATGATCGGACAATCTTCGTCAGATTGCGATCCCTGCTTGCGCAGTGGATACGTGCTAGATCCAAGATGGCGCAAACGAAAATAACAAGACGAAAATCATTACAGAATTCATCAAATCGACATGAATAACCTAAAAAGCCTCTTGAAACTATTTATTTGAAATACAAAACAAATGATCATTGCCATCGGATGATATCTAGTCTGTCACTACAAAAATCTAAATTTAGCGGATGGATTCTGCCACGGGCACTGTTCAGCCGTAGACTGGTACTCAGCCGTATACAACAGGCATTATCTAGCGGCTGAGCTACGACATGGATTTGATCCCCAAAAGTTTCCGTTTGTTTTCGCACTGCGATGCGCAATATCACACGATCCTGATCCGCGATCAGGAGTGAAACAAAGACACCCTGCATGTACTGGAAGAAGGATCATGCGTTTCACAATGAAGCCAGTGGATGCCATGTTGCTGCTCTCATAAACCATGTAGTGCATGGCTAACAGGGAGAACCAGACTCTCTTAAGACCTTTTTTTGCAATGTCAAAGCCGTAGTTTTGAATACTGTCATAAGTCAAACAGAATTGAATTTAGACTTATAAAAATGAAGATTACATCCCTATTAAAATATTTAAATGTGGGCACAATTTGAAATCATGGCTCACTGATCATAAGGTGGCCGCCCATACAAAATTAAGCTCGATGCTTACAAACAAAAGAAGGGTACATAATAATGTTGTGTGTAGGCCCTACATCCCTTTTGTATATCTTGTGGTTTTTCCCTCTGTGTTACTTTTGTTGTTGTGGTCTTTTTGTTTGTGGAGTAGGAAAAAGGCCCCACGATGGTTTTAATAATTGGTTTATAGGCACTAATCGGCACCGAACCTCAACCCAGTCAGTATCCTGTTCGTAAGTGTGACGTAATTCCAACGTAAACCACCCCCACTTCGCACGTGCTGGCATGACTCTATAGCCTGAAGATCTGACGTCACGCTTTGAGCTCGAGGCGCATTAATCACGCCAGATCCAGGCCGTGCAACCGCCATATTTTCGCCGATGTTGAACTTTGACCTTGGTTGGTAGCTAGCGCGCGAGCCTCGAAAGCGTGATCTTCAGCACAACGTATCCAATGAAACCCTTTGAATGGTACGCCTGGAGCCTGTCTATATCCTTGATTTAGGATAAGACAGGGGACCAGTCTAGCATGACTCCAACGATCACCAGAAGCCCATTGGAAATGCATTGACCACCTTTTCCTTATAAGGATTTACGCGAGAAATTAGAAAGCTCAGGACTTGCATTTAAAATATGTGTTGCAAAGACTAAAATTCTTATTAACAAAGTGAATTTCTGCCTCAAGAATCGCTTTTGAACGTTAAATATCAAGGAATTTAGGTTATATTATACACAGCGGTATGCCAGCTTTGGAACCGGAAGTAGCGAAAAGAATGCGCGCACCACCAATGCGCGCGCTCATTATCGACTTACGAACAGAGGGACAATTTCATACAGCCGCTAATTGTGCTAAGCAAGCATTTTTGCTATTAAGCAATTTTAGACAGACTAACAGTCAATATGCATACAGTTTGTATGAAAGTTTGGCTGGTGACCCAAAAATTTACTAAGCACATTTTTTCTGGTAAGCAATTTTGTCTGTTTAGCAGCTCAATGAAATTGGACCCAGAGAGCAGAGGTTGATTCTCAATAAATAAAAGGGGCCAAATGGATGATAACACGAGTGGTTATGCGTGCACTGGGTACCGTACACGCGTATACCAGCTACGTGAAAATAATGTACAGTACCACACCTCCTATAACCAATTTCACTGAGCACTACTATCCTCGATAAAGTGGCGCCGTACTCAATGTTCATCATGTATAATGCACTGTGATATTGATGGATGGGGGAACCTGTTTTTTAATATCCATGTACAATGTATAACTCGCTTCATTAGTTTACTACCGTGTGCCTGGCTGGCTCACTGGTGGTGCAGCTGACGACTTACAAATCGTGCTCATTGGTTTATACACGCCACGGCATCAATCATTACGAAACGGAAAGACAAACGAAGAAGGAACGAATGATTGAATATGCATGTTAATGGGTACGCTATATTTACACAGTTTGATGCGGTATGAATATTTATGAGATGACGTATTTTAGCAGTAATTGGTGCAGAGCATTTTGTATCATGTTCGTAAGTCGATACGTAATACGTGTGCGCATTGGTAGTATGCGCATTCTTTTAGCTACTTCCGGTTCCAAAGCTTGCATACTGTTGTGTGTAATTTAACCTAAATTTCTGTTTTTTTCAAAATCAATTTTTGAGCCTTTACAACACATGGAAGTCCCAAGCTTTCTAACTTCTTGCGTAAATCCTTAAAGAAAAGGGTGGTCAATGCATTTCAAATGGGCTTCTGATGATCGTTGGAACAGCACGTGCGAAGTGGGCGTGGTTTATGTTGGAATTACCGTAAATTACGTCACACTTACGAACAGGTGTATTAATTTAATTCACTGAAAGTTTTGAGCTGTCTGATCTGGTATGGTATTAATGGTGTATATAGCCCATGCTCGCCTAGACGAAGTTACTAATTATTCACTTGTTATTAAAACACTTATTGTTTAAGCATACGAATGCATATGTAATATTGAAAAGACGTTATCACCTTATAAATATTCATACCGCATCAAACAGAGTGAATTATAGCATCTTCCTTTAATGTCCGAATCATTGTTTAAGCAACAGTGTCTTACCACTGTCTTGAATAATTAAGTGTACCATATATTGTTCAAATGAAACATCAAAAAAAGTTATTTTATCAAACCGATTTTTAGTGACGTTATTACGTAGGTCAGAAATCTCCGAAATATTTGTTTCATTGATGTGGAACTATTCAATTCAATACACATTCTATTTCCAAAACTTCCAGAATGTTAGAATTGATACAATTAAACCAAATCAGATATTTCAATTCAATTTAATAATTACATGAATTTCCATTCTCCAGATAACATTATAAATGGACAAATGTATGACAATACATAGTATAAGAAGAAGAAAAAAACAGACAGAGAAAACAAGATGTAGACATAATAAGCAGAAGCTTGTCAATGTCAACTTTAAATAAATAATAGTTAATTAAAGTAATACATATATATAATATATATAAAAAGATAAAGCAATGAATGTACATGAATGAGACAAAAATTGATGCGTAGAATAATGTATCAGAACAGAGGCACAATAACAATAAGCAACAAGAGCTTGTAATAATAATAATAATAATAATAAAGATTTATAGCGCGCACATATCCACCCTGCTGGGCGCTCAAGGCGCGGAAACAAAGATAAAAACATGAATACAAACAATATACAATGATAACATAGGGAAAAATTATGTACTGAGATACACGTACCTACAATGGAATTACAAATATACATCATCTTTGAAGAATTGTGACATAAGATGAGTTTTAAGCATCGACTTAAATCTATTTATACTAATGACAAGATTTGAGTTTAGTTGGAAGATGATTCCAGAGTCTCGGGGCCGCGACAGAAAAAGACCTATCACCCCAGTTCCGTTTTGATGTTGGTTCCTTTAGGAGTGACATGTTGCTGGAGCGCAAATTGCGTGATGGAGTGTAGACTTTAAGCAGTTCAGAAATATAAATTGAGCAATGTTATTAAAGATTTGAACAATTAGCATAAGTTTAAAAACAATTCTCTGTGAAACAGGAAGCCAGTGCAGTTCTTTCAAGATTGGCGTGATATGGCATGACTTTTTGGACAAAGTCACAACACGAGCTGCTGTGTTTTGTATGTTCTGAAGACGAGATATTTGATTCTGCGGGAGACCGTAGAGTAGAAAGCATTCCGTTATCGAGACGTGATGTGACAAACACATGAATAATTTGTTCAGTAGCACTTTTATTCAAGTATTTCCTTATTCGGCTAATATTTTTGATATGAAATGATGATATGCGAACAATGTTGGAGATATGAGGTTTTAAAGTCATTGTCGAGTCAAATATAACACCCAAATTACGTGCTTGTGATGAGGGGGTTATCTGCGAGTCACCAATTGCAATAGATGGAAGAGAAACTTTAGACAATTGCTGACGTGATCCAAATAGAACAAATTCTGTTTTTCGTCGTTCAATTTCAGGAAGTTATTTCGCATCCAACTTCGAATCTCATGAATACATTTCTCCAGTGTTGTAATGCAGGAATCGGCGGGTTCTTGAGAAGATTTAAAGTAATGTAGAGCTGCGTGTCATCAGCGTAGACATGGTAATTTAAATTATACTTCAAAATGATATCACGAACTGGAAACGTATAAACAGTAAACCACTGTGGGCCGAGCACGGAGCCTTGGGGTACAGAATAGTCAAGAATAACAGGCTCGGAGGTGGCATTACCAATACAAACATGCTGAGGCCTATTTAAAAGGTAGGACTTACACCAATCCAGGGCTGTGTCATGTATTCCAAGATGATATTGCAGGCAGGAGAGAAGGATTTTGTGATCGACCGTGTCAAAAGCGGCGCTTAAGTCTAACAAAACTAATGCAGTGATTTTTCCATCATCCATGGCAGATAAAATGTCATTGTTGACGCGGAGAAGAGCAGTTTCCGTTCCATGAAATGGTTTATAGGCTGACTGAAAATGTATCCGACAGGTTATTCACACGAACATGGTCAGAGATCCGTGATGAAACAACTCGCTCGATTGTTTTCCAAGGTACTTTAAATTCGCTACCGGTCGGTAATTTTTGAAAACTTCATGTCCAAATTGGGTTTCTTCAGGAGTGGTTTAACATGAGCAATCTTCTGGCTATCAGGGAAACAACCGGAAGAAAGAGATCTGTTTACAATAATTGTGATATACTTAGCAAACACATCAATATTTTGTTTTATTAGCGAAGTTGGCACTGGATCAAGTTTACACGATTTTGATGGCGATTTCATGATGAGTTTCTTGATCTCCGTAACACTAGTAGGCTCAAACATAGACAGTCTACATTGTGGATCCTTGCGTGATGGTGTTTGTGATAGAATGACAGGTACTGGGGGAAAATAACGACGGATATTCTCAATTTTGTGACAAAAAGTTTGAAAATTCATTAGCGAGGTCCTGATTGGAGTGTGTAGATGGAAGCACTGGAGCTTTGGGTTTATGAAGCAGCTTTTCAACAATGTTAAAGAGTTTTTTCTGATCGCCAGAGTTCTCTTCCACAAGAGATGAGTAGTGAGTTATTTTGGCCTGGTTAATCATGTTCTTCACAATATCTCGTTGGTTACAGTATTCTTGCCGATGTACTCCAAGTTTCCCATTGTCACGCCATTTTCGTTCAAGTTGACGACGGATTTTCCTTGCAGCACGAATATCATCATTGAACCAGGGGGATTCAGATTGTAGTTTTACAGTTCTAGTTTTTTGCGGAGCATGATCGTCCAAGATGTTACGGACAGTAGATTCAAATAGATTGACACAAGAATCCAGCTCACCATCTTCAAGGTTTACATTTTCCAGTTGAGATTCAAGATCATGACATAAATCTCTAATATTTACATTTTTCCAGTGGCGAGTAGTTACAGAAATGGTAGGCATGGGAGGCTTTTTAAGGTTCATATCTGCCATGATTGCATAATGATCAGATAAGCCGGGATGGATAGTTATATTCGAGATAAGAGGTGAAGTATTTTCACGCGTTATCATGAGGTCAAGACAGTGACCATATCGATGAGTGGGTGCTGTGATATGCTGGATAAGTCCATGAGCAGAGCAGATCTTTAAACTGATTCGCATAATTGTTTGAAGAGATGTCCATATGAATGTTAAAATCGCCGGTTAAAATAATGTCAGATGGGTGCAAGAGATGATCCACAATTAATTTCTCAAATTCCTGCAGAAAACTGGAGAAGTTTACATGTTTACCATCAACATCCCTTTCTGGTCGATAAATATTAACAAGGCGAACAGATCTAGAGTTGCACGTTACCTCAGCAGAGATTCAAATGTTAGGTAGTCAATGTTAACACTTTTCATACTGACAGATAAACTGGACCTAAAGAGAAGTGCAACCCCTCCACCGGTCTTTTTGGTCTGGGGATATGATGGAGAGAGTAGCCAGCGGAGTACACTCACGGAGTATTAAGTCATCATCGGGTTTAAACCATGTCTCGGTTATGGCAACAAGATCCAAATTGTTTTGAAGTACAAAGTCAACAAATTCATCCGATTTGTTACATATGGATTGAGTGTTTAGTACACAGAGCTGAAGTTTAGACTCATCATGAACATTTGGAGTTGAAGTTATGCCAATGTCGCTTGTTGATGTGGTTAAGTTCACTGCTGGGGTTGATAAGGCAGGAGTACTAGTTGTGTAAGGCCTGTCCATTCTACGGCGACCAGCTTTTTTACCTCTATGTGTGCGGCGGTATGTTTTGGGTTGATTAGCAAGTATCCCAAGAGAGTTCAATTGACTCAATGCTGAATAAGATAAAGCTGCATCGGTACATGGAGCATTGTGAAGATTGAGTAGTTCATTGCGGCTATAGGAAATTTTATGGAGCTGAGTGGCGTTTTTGGGTGTGTTGATCAGTGTTTCAGGTCCAGGGTTTGGGTTTATGTCACCAGAAATTAAGAGTTCCAGGTGAAAGGTGGCAGATGAATTATCATAGTATGATATAGGACGTCTCAAGAATTTAAGATGGCGGATCTTGGGTGAACAATCTGTAGATTGCATCTTGTAGCCATCTTCTGATGAGTCATTGAGACACAATGGTCTGGATAGCAGGAGTAGAATAAACAGGATGTAGACCTCCATTGTCTGATCACAAAGTTGTTGATCCAAACAAAAGGCTTGTGGTCAAGCTACAGGTTATAATCTCTAGCTACAGGTTATAATCTAAATCAGAGTTGACTGCACAAATAAAATGAAGATCCAAAATGTATATACACTCAACAGTAAAAACTTTCTGGAGAGACAGACAAAAAACAACAGTTTTTCACTTATTATAAGAAAACAAATGTACAAATACTCACATAAAACGTCCAGTAGATTCCAGATGTAATAAGAAATCCACTAGTATAAAAATGAAGACAAACTTGTAGCTACAAAACACTTACTTAGCACAAAAACTGGAGAGCTGTTATGAGTGGCTGCTTGCTAGGCGCTCAATCAACTGAGTAAGGACGTAGGGACGTGCCTTAATATAAACAGGTCTGTGCTTTCCCAGGATTTTTCCTGATTTCAGGATTTTTTTTTTTTTACAAATCTCCCTTTGCCTCATACACTCACTGGCCATAAGTATTGCAACACACACCAAAGTTCAGTTTGGAGAACTGTGTTACAATAATTTATTTTATTTTATTTACACTACTTAAGACTTCTTGAAAGTGCCTGCATGTGTTTTGAAGTCAATGTTCTTTTTTACTGTTCTTGCTCGGAAATTATGTAATAGGCCTACACGATCGATGAAATCAGATTAAATGATCATCTCACCTGTTACTGTAAAGTGCTCAGTTTTGAGCATGTTGCAATACTTTTGGCCAGTGAGTGTAATTGTTTTGAAAGAAGAGAAGTAGCCACCAAGGAAAGAAAGAAGTAGCCTGTATTGTGTCCAAATCTCTAGTTTATTGTTTGTGGGGGATGTGGAGAGTCTTGTAAATCCTCCAAAATTAAACATCCAGGAGGTTCAGGGGGGCTTTGTCCTCTAAACCAAAGGGAGACCAAGGCCTGGTATCCATCTTTCAGGATTTTTTTTACTTTTGTAAAATCACACCCCTGAATAAACCAGAAAACAACGGGGATGAGACAAATGGAGGATAATAACAGACAAAAGGGGGAATATTGGGATGAAATTAATACAATTCAAAAACTAAGGAGGTTTAAAATAATCAAGGAAGAAAGCTATATGTCATATCCATGGTCATATACTGGGAAACAAGAAGATTCCTGTAGGATGAAGATTTGAATTGGATGACTGAGGATTTACTCTTGATATGAATTCATTGATTTGATGTTGCCCTTTAATACACCGATGTATTTATGAAACACTGCATGTATACTCAGTGCTTTTTGAGTTACTGTGTAAAAACTCCACAGGTATTATACGTGAACCATCTTGTGTGCGGCATGAGTTAATTGTTTTTCTAATGTTATGCCGTAAATATTTTACGACCTTGATAATATATAAATAAATTGTGATAATTAAGAGGCAGTGAAATATCACGCGCAGAATAATTATACCCATAGTATGGATGAGTCAGACCCAAGTTATTTTTTGTATCTTATTCAAAATGACGAAACAAATAGGATGACTTGTATAAAAACCATAGTAATTACAATTCGATCATCCTTACAGTATCAGTATCATTATAAATCTTACAAGTTATGAAACTAAATATTCCTTAATGGAACAATATCGTCACGATCAACAGGGCATGGAATTGGAGTGCGACTATACTTCTAGATAAACTCGGTGACTAGGGTCATATTGCCGTTGCTGCTGCATAAATGAGCCAGTAATATTTAGTCACTGTGTTCGTCTTAAACTAGGACACCGATTCCATGCCCTGCTGAAACTCTGTACAAGCGTCTCGCAAATCTGAAGACGACGATGAAGGAATGTTCAATTTCAAGACAAAAGGAAAAACCCACGTTATCAGGTATAGGGACTGAAAACCTTATCCACATGTCAACTCGGGTCCGAGTGGGATTGGAACCCAGGTCCACAGAGGTGAAAGGTAAGGAAGGTATCATCACCTCGTCAGCAGCCGTACACCCCTATAACTATTATAATAATTATCACCTGTTTAATCATTTTTAATTCAGGTAACTGGAAATTGTGAACAACAGGCTAAGGATGGAGACAATATGACAGTCTATTACGAGGTAAGTAACTGAATGCTATTTTCCTCTGAAAGGAACAATACCATATAGTTTCCCCGAGGTTGCTAGGATAAGTCACATGGACAAGTCCCGGCACGCGCTAGATTATTCGAACAAGCATTCGCCCGTGGTTATTATTAGCGATATGAGAAATATGAAAGGTCCCGGCGGACAACTTTAACGACAATTGTAAACAAAATATCGTACAACGACACGATCGAAAAAAAAAAATTTCCAGGGTAAAAAAAAGGGACCTACTGATCGTAATACTGATCAGGTGGGTACCAACACGTCTTCCAGTACAATAAAAGATTCTACTTGTTTAAAAAGGTCCCGTGTGTTGTGTAATGCACGTTTAAAAAAAAGCGCCTTGAGCACCACTTAGTTGGTGGATACGTGCGCTATATAAGTCCACACATTATTATTATTAGTAGTAGTAGTACCGTCACGATCAGATCAGACTTTCAACGGGGCATGGAATCGGTGTCCAAGTTTTAAGATGAACACAGTGACTGGAAAATATTGGCTCATTTATGCACTGCAACGTTAATATGAGATTGGTATTATTTTCAGTTACTGAGTTGATAATCTAAAACTAGCACTCTGATTCCATGCCTTGTTGATTGTGACGATATTGTGCCTTTAAGTCAGAATGTTCTGACTGTCAGAGAATTTTGCAGTGTTTCAAATATCGGGGTCAGAAAATGGTCACAAAATATACCAATAATACCAATATAAGCTCACGACAATAGTGTATCTTGAAAGATATAGAGTTTGGTTATTCATTAAAATAAAAATATTAACTTACTTGGTGTAGAACTGGAGTGTCGTGGCCGAGCAGTCTAGCTTACCGGATTCAAGTTCTGGTGTTAGCAGCAGAATGTGGGTTCGAATCCCGGCCGTGACACTTGTGTCCTTGAGCAAGACACTTAACCATAATTGCTTGTCTCCACCCAGGGGTTAAATGGGTACCTGTGAGGGCAGAGTTGGTTGATTAGCCCTATATGCGCTGTAATGGCAGCAATTGAGCTGTATACTCCCCAGGGAGCTGAGATGGTTTCAGGAATGATTTATGAGCCTTATGAGCAGGGGTAATAATATAATGCGCCTTGAGCACCACTCAGTTGGTGGATACGTGCGCTATATAAGTCCACACATTATTATTATTATTATTATTATTATTATTATTAATGGTATCAAAATGATTTTGTGTTTGGAGCTGTCATTTTACAGCTCGAATCTAGGAAAGAGACCACTTTCCTAAAAACTCCCCATTTAATAGAATGAATATAGAAACTGAATGTACTTTCGCTGTTGTCTGCTATGACACTTAATGAGCCGACACTCTCGTAGGTCAACTTGTATATTTTGGTTCAAAGAGAGTAAAGAATACTCGTGGAAGCAGTACTGACACTCAATATTACCAATGCTGTCTACCTTCCCTTTATTAATGTATATCTTTATTCAAAGAAAGAAAATCATGCTCTTTATACAGTGGCAATTTTGTCATTATAACCAATGGCCCATACGTTTGAAAATTAAATCAAGCGTCGACCGCTTTGGGCCCACTTCACGCTTCTGTAATCGTGTATTAATTTATTACTGAATGCAGGGCTCGTTTCGAAATGGGACACTCTTCGATTCGACTACACTCGTCTTCATTCTTGGAGATCCCCGGCTAGTGAAAGGATGGAATATAGGTCTACAAGACGCATGCCTCGGGTAAGACAGTGATGGAATATTGTGGAAATCATTTGTTAGATAGACCGTATGCTGTCACAAACCAAATAGCGCCCTCTTTCAGATGCTAGGGGTCCACCCCACTAAATAAACTCCCATAGCAACTAAAATACGTCTAACCTATTATTTTATTCTGAATTTAATGTGGATTGTCAAGAGGCCCGTCAAGTTATTCTCATCCCAATGGAAACCACCCTCCACACAAGTGAAAACGCCCACACTGAAAAGCATCCATTTTGGAGAAAGGCCTTACGTTTGAAATCGAATTAGGACCACTTTTTCAGGGCCTGTGTCCAAAATACTCAATGTTGGAAGTCAAGGACCCCCAGGTCATGATATTTGACCATTTTTACACAAATGTACGGGCCTCAAATTTTTGTTTTTCAGAAAAAAATGGAGGACATACAAGCTTGGCGCTTAAATTTATCACTATTTAGCGGGGTGCACCCCTAGAGATGCATGGTCACTCATATGATCACGTCACTAATCTCTGTTATACTGACTGGATAGCATGTTGGCCCATTGGTGCCTAATTGATTAGTGAAGCCATCACAAGGGCCATTTTTACTACTCGCATACAAAAGCAACACAAAAGGAATACACACAGGATCACAAGGAATGCACATATATTAGGGAGGATGATTATCTCTGTGTAGCATTGCAATGCGTGGTTTATGAGAGTGGTAACATGGCATCTAGTGGCTTCGATGTAACGACATGATAAAGTAAGCTGAAACTTTCACTAGTTTGGTTTTATACAGTCATATCTCTAAATTCTGATTATATATAGATGCATCTACAGACATTCTTTATAGCAATAGGACTTTATTTAGTGGCTTTAAATACCACAACAAATATAGGTTCCAGTGTCTTCATATGTTAAATAATAAGAATCAAGTGAAGTCAACAGAGGGCGCTAGTAAACACTAATCGACACTGATCTGTTATCTTTTCCCATCATGTTTGTAC
The DNA here is from genome assembly GCA_029582265.1 of Zoroaster sp. YZ-2022. Taxonomy (NCBI): domain Eukaryota; kingdom Metazoa; phylum Echinodermata; class Asteroidea; order Forcipulatida; family Zoroasteridae; genus Zoroaster; species Zoroaster sp. YZ-2022. The sequence continues at coordinate 14,580,904 of CM055826.1, forward strand.
CGCAGTGATGAGCTACTGTTGATGATTCCTTACTCGCTTGGGTACGGTGACACAGGCAGCCCACCCGTCATACCTCCGAATACCGATCTGTTCTTCAAGATACACGTCCTGAAAATTAATGGGAACGAGGCGATGCCCGCCGACAGCGGAAAATCAATAGGCGGCAACGAGACGGACGCCATGACCAACACGACCCGGGTCGGAGGTCATTCGAACGTAACCGGAAACCTGGATGATGATGATGATGATTATGACGACGACGACGACGACGACGACGACGACGAGGAAGGGAATCCACAGCCTTATGACCCGTCTGGCCTTTTTTACAAGCTTCAATTTCTTGCCATCCCCGTTGCTGTCATCCTCTTCGTGATCGTCGCCTATTGCATTTACACCATTGAGTATCCGGACCGGAAAATCAAGTTTTACCGAGTTCGCGACCACGATTTCGACGGTGGACTCAACCGAGTCATATGATCGCTGCACGGCGTGCCAGTCAACTTTAACGCTGTTGATCGCGAGGCGGGGTTGAGATTGCTCAAGCTTTCCTGGAGAGAACCTTTTGAAAAAAAAAAAATCACATTTCCCCGCACGCAAGTTTCATTTCCATAGGATGGCAATCGAAGTCCTTTATGTATTCATTAATATAAAAAAGAATAATTTTTCAAAATTCTTTTGAACAATTAATGATAACTTCCATTACAACCCTACGTGAACGAACACGCTATATACCCACACCCCTTTAAAATAAAGTAGAGTCAAAACCAATAGTTCCATGCCAACAAAATTGCCGGCGCATTATCGCAGCAATATTCAAAGCGCTAAATATGGTACGAGGATGTTCAATTCTCAGTTAGGCACTTTTTCAAAACTATTCCGGGATAAGTTGTGGGAAGGTTTTCCGCAAAGGGTACCTATATCATTGCGGAAACGTTGCGGGTGGATTCTTGTCCTAGATAGATTTTTTCCCCCAATACAAAGCACACATTTACCCGCAATATGTTTATATAACTTATCCGCAATATATTTGGACTGCTTGGGAATACTTTGCGGGTTGAAAAATCAACAGAGGGTAAATCTCCCCGCAAGTTATCCCGGAATAGTTTTGAGAAGGTGCCTTATACCTAGATGTACACATGTTCAAGTGTGCCAACAGTTTTGGCCAGAAATGTTGATTCGGAGGCAGTTTACTATTTTTATAGCCATGTCTGTAAATATCTCAAAATTTATAGCCACTGCGCGTCTGTACATTTTGGCCTTTTCACCGTACGCTTGATATGTTCCTTTTTTGACAGTGGATACACCCCCGATAGACACTTAGCTAGCCTCAAGTATAGAAATGTTGTTAGTTTTATGCACGTATCAATTGTTTCAAACACCCCGCCCCTCCCAGGCCACCCGTCTCTTGATGTATGTATTTGTAAATTGGAAATGTTCATTCCCCCATACACATAGGCCACTAGTGGAAGTGACAATACCCTCACACTATAGCTCCATGAACTTCTTCCTTCGTAAACACTGACGTAGTATATGACGTAATACATGGAGGGACTCGAGGGCTACCCTCACACCAGAGGTGGGGATCCCCATTGGCCAATCGAATCACCGCGCGTGAGCATGGCCAACGTCCCGACCCTTGAGCAACAAACAAGGTAGCCTTCAAACTCCTCATCGGTTTTCCGATGTCAGTACACGGGCGGCCCGGTATGAAAAGGGTGGAGGGAAAGAATTGTTAGTTTACGAATCGCCTGACTGAAAGTGTTACGGGTTTTGTATAAATATTTTCAGTGTCCACTGACTCGGTCTAACAATTTTTGTCAACTTTTTGTATTTGTTATTTTTGCAATAAAGGTCCTACAAGATGGCGCCGCTATAATAAATGAACATAATCACATAAAAACTCAATGTTTGGTATAGCCCGTTTTTATATACCACCGATCTGTAATATTATACACATTATTATTGAGAAAAATGGGAAGAGTATATCACGAAATTACACATGAAATGATCCACCGCCTCGTGAAATGGGACAGTGCAGATTTATTTTACCGAGTGATTCAGTCTTACCGTTGCACGAAGTAAAGACAATCAATAGTTGTCAACTCAAGCAAAGATCCTTGTCATTTGATATCCGAACACTGACACGAACGCTGGGACGTGTTCTGTAGTAGCCGCCATGTTGAAGTTTATTGGATCGCAACGATTTAAGTCACTCTGCGGTACGGTACGATACTGCTGGAAGGCGTTGGGAATGGGTTGATCCAAACTAGGCCAATATCACGCATTTAGATATAGTGATTCGAGAATGCCTCAGGTTATATTGTAACATAGGGCGTTATCACTTTGGTTCAATGACTTTTGACTAGCGCCCGTGAACAAAGATCGAATAGGGAGACCGCTAATATAGGGCTAGATGGCTCAGTTGGTAGACCGCCGGCACTTTAACCTGGAGGTCACAGGTTCACACCCCCGCTCTAGTCAATTTGTCTTTGTTTACTCCAAAACAACGCATTTAAATAATGACAATTCATTAAGTACATTTTGGAGCTACGGGCGGGCGCAGATGGTAAAAATAGTTCATGACGCATGATGTGTGATCCACCAATCAAATGACAAGGTTTGTGTGGGTTAGTCTTTAACATAAATTCAAATTCAAATTCAGATGGTAGCTCCATAGACAAGCTGCGATATATATTTTTTTACAGACAAGCATTGCCAAGGTATACACTAGCCTATATGCATTCGTATATATACTAAATATGGATTATGGACTATTAATTAAACAAAATCATCTGCAGCTGCAAATCACTATATGCAGACAGGCGTTGCTTCTGAATAAATGTTGAAATTCAAAGAAGAAAAAGAAGAAAAAATCGCTCCATATCAAGGAGAGGCGATCGTGCATACCACTATGCTATCAAACAACTTGAAAATATCGATGAATTTATTATAGAAGAGGTTAACCCTCCTACAACTGCAAGGGTCAATATCAGTCAAGATGTTGATATACTTGCACTTAAAAGTTGAACACTGTCAAACTTTACGTGAAGTACATTTAAAGGTCAAAATGAGTCGACCGATTTTGACTGGTAAAAGCATTCTCTGGTATTGTTGAGGGTGGTCAAAATGACAGTCAAAGCCAGTCAACAATGCCCCCTGTGTGCACATTTGGGTCAACAGTCAGTTGACTGATTTTGACCACTATAGCTACTTGCCACTAAAGTGTAGCTATAAAGTCGGAGTGTTTTAAATGGCAGTACGTTTGTCTACAGAAGAACGGCTCTGTGGCGAATGAACTGATTGCTTCCTATCGTGACAATATTGATATTTGTAAAACCTTAAATTGGTTAAATTTGTTTATGACTGAAAAATCTGCAATTACTTGAAACATTCAAATTAATGTTTGCATGTAGTATATCAATTATATTCTAATTATACATATTAATGTTTAAAGTAATCCTTTTTTAAATAATAATACCTACTATTACCCTTTACATGTTGTGAAAAAATATAAAAGTGTGAATACAAATTTCATCATGGAGTGAGGAACACATACAAGCTATAAACTACATAACTAACTAAATATAAATATATAAATATCCTACTTATATATTAATATATTTATATATACATAAATATCATACTTATATATATATATATATATATATATATATATATATATATATATATATATATATATATATTTGTAAAACCTTAAATTGGTTAAATATTTAAATCTTTTAATTTGTTTATGACTGAAAAATCTGCAATTACTTGCAATCATACTTAGGCCTATATATTTATATATATATATATAAATATCATACTTATATATTTATATATATATATAAATATCATACTTAAATATATATCGCCCGTGTTTGGCCAAGACGACTCATAAAATAGAATTCATAAAGCAAACGAATTCTGAAAGATAATATCGTTGTTAAACGAAAAGACAAATTATGAATTTTGGATGTCGGAAACTGTAAAGAAACGCGCTTGATTCTGCTTGACATCCACGCTGGCCAATCGGAAGATAATACAATAAATTTGAGCGGTCACGTGCAACCCGAGAATTAAAACAGTGGGCCAGCACTTTATTCATTTGAGTTTTTAATTTACTGGTACTAATCACTGAAGAATTTATTTCGTTCAATGTCTCAAATGAAAGCTTATAACTTCATTAACCCTCCTCCTACTACAAGGGTCAAAATCAATCAAAATGTCGATATACTTACTGAGGTATATCTAGTGCACTTGAAACCTTACGTGTAGTAAGTGCATTTACAGGTCAAAATGAGTCAACTGCTTTTGACTGGTACGGTAAAAGCATTGTCTGGTATTGTTCAGGGTGGTCAAAATGACTGTAAATACCAGTCAAAAATGCCCCCGTTTGCACAATTGGGTCAACAGTCAAAACGGGCAATTGACTGATTTTGACCTCTATAGCAACTTGCCACTAAAGTGCAGTTATAGTAGGAGGGTTAACCCTGGAAAAATAATATTTAAATCTATTTTTAACCGTCAAATCGGCCCAAATACGGGGATATATCTTTAACAAGTACCGCCATGATCATAATTTCCAATATGTACAATTCGTGGTACAACAGTGGCGGACCCTCTCCCTACTTTGGCCATGTAGCCCTCTTACCCCCCCCACCCCACTAACACAATTACCCCCCCCCCCCCAACTACCACCATATGCTCCTCCCCACCACCACTACACTGTTAAAAAATTGTTGTTCATTAGTAAGTTGTTTTGTCAATTGTCATCACGGAGAATCCTTTATTATACAGCAGTATTTTCCCTTGTGCATCAACAGCAGACCTGATGTAACTTTACAGAGAATAGGGACGTAACCATTTAGAAACGGCACATTTTTGTATATTCACAGGAAAATTTAAAAACAGCAATTTCTGCTGAAAATTTTTAACAGAAAAACTACTGTGAACTCACACAATTTTTTAGAATGTAGCCCCCCCCCTCCTCCCACAAAAAATATTTAGATGATCAATATCAGGAAAATGTATACTCGACAAATGATTGTGTTACAGCTCCCTCCGATTTCATTTCTGAGTCCGCCGCTGGTGTTACACTATTGGTAAACGGTCATTAAAAAGCAGTCATTATGCTCAAGAAACATCAACGAACCATTATGTTATCCCACAGGGCTCCATCATTTTATACTTGTGGGTGAAAGGATGCAATCGTGATTATGTGTCTTGCTCAAGGACACTAACACCAAGACGTTGTATATATATTGAAGAACAACAGGATGACATACAGAGCAGTAAAGGTCTACAATGTTTATCTTAACGCCAGTTATGAACACGTATAGCTGCATATTAATGAGCCAGTAATTTTCAGTCACTGTGTTCATCTTAAAAGTATAATAGGACACCGATTCCATGCCATGTTGAATGTCTGCTCTGATCGTGACAATACTGTCCCTTTAAAGGGGGTGTACACAATTGGTAAAATTGATGTAAAGTAATGCATCCAGTGAAGAGATACTTAGGCCTATATGAATTTTAACACGTCAACGTTTCAGCTTATTTCGTCCTTTCATTAACGAGTAAATAGTGAAATGCATTCGGGCAATTCCATGGTTACTCCTGTTACATTTTTGAGGTTTTTGGGCCATAATATATATTTCTCTCATCAGTTTTTTTTTCACAGTAGTTGCATTATACCCAGACCTTACTCAGCACAAAATAAGAATTTCAGAAAATTGTTATAATTGTCTACGCTATATAAGAGAAAAAAACAACATTTTATGCATGTTCGAAAAATGTAACGTGAGTAACCAATATTTTTCTCTTATATAGCATACAAATAAATTTCTTAAATTATTTTGTTGTGCTGAGTAAAGTCTGGGTCTAATGCAACTACTGTGAAAAAAAAACTGATGAGTGAAATAATACAAGTAAGGAAATTATGGCATTAAGAGTGGGCCCAATACCTCAAAAATGTAAAGTGAGTAACCATGGAGTTTAATATCATCGCTAATTTGACATCAAGTACGTTTGTAGATCATAGTTTAATTAATTAAATTAATTAAATTAATTAATTTAAATGGGTTTATACAAAGCTGTACTCCCTCGAAGCAAACACCGTGAAATACCCTTTTCCTCAAATGCAGTTAAATTAAAATACGACACATGATAACAACACAAAACAAATTGTAATTATAATAATTCCCTTATTTCATTTTTCTTTTGTTGAAAATGTCAAAGACGTACCATTCACCGTTCAATCAAAAATTTCAGAAGCAAACACCGTGAAATACCTTTTTCCTCAAATGCAGTTAAATTAAAATACGACACATGATAACAACACAAAACAAATTGTAATTATAATAATTCCCTTATTTCATTTTTCTTTTGTTGAAAATGTCAAAGACGTACCATTCACCGTTCAATCAAAAATTTCAATTTTCATGTAATTATAAAAATATTACTTTTAAATTTGCATGTACAATTTTAAAACACCTCAACTTAAACCATGTATTGGTTTAATTTTAAAAATGCATAATATTCCGTGTGCGTCACTATTTCACCAGTAATGTTGTTTTCTGTTTACATATTTTTTGTTTACCTTGTAGAAGGGAGGTAAAAAAGTTCAGATTGAATACTTCACAAAATAATTGTCAACAGCCAGCATCTGCCATTGTTTGACCCAAAACTAAATTGATCAAGATGTGTCATGAATTCATTTATTCACTCAATTTCTCTTCATCATCATCATCATCAATACCCGGGCAATTATTTTGTGAAATTAATCTTATGAAATGAATTTTAATTTATTTTTATTCTGCAAAAACCGTGGTGTTAAAAATTATAGTGGCGTAGTCAGGATTTTCACAGGGGGGAGGGGGCATCAAAATACAGACGAATTCCTGACGTTCAGAAATACCAACACGTTTGTGAATTACCGACAGACACTATTTTGACAACAAGTGGGGCGCCCTCACCCCGTTTGGCTACGCCACTGAAAAACTACACCTAATATGACCACCAAGGTTAACACCATTGGTGTTATTTGAACACTTCAGTTTCTGCATTCTATTAGGGTAAAGAGCTGTGTATATAGACTTTAAATAATATGGAACCATAAGGAATTATATGCCTCTGTGCATTTTTAATGAATTTATTATCAAGGCGAGATAACGCAAAACGAGTGACTTCCACCTTTTATTTCTCAAAAAGCAATAATAAAAATGTACATGTATATATTCTGAGAAGCATTGGCAAGGCGAATCTGGCTTAGCAATATAATAAAATTGTTCAAGTTTGACAGAATATCTGGCTGGTCGTATTTTGATTAGTGATTTGTTTAATTATACGATCGATGAGTAAGTAACCGAGTACCACAATAAAGACATGTGAGATTTAAGAATGTTGTCTACGCTCCTCGTCTACCGCGCTGCCCATGCAGCATCTACCCCGGGGATTGTCACATATGAATTACCCACATCAATGTGGCCATCCCGAGGGTGGTGGGGAAACAGTATTAAAGAGAAGATGCATCATTGGCAATGTTAGCAAAACTGCTTTTAGTATGAGTATGCTTAGTCTCTTTGAATCAAGATATACATTGAAGGGAAGGCACAGCATTTGTAATGTTTGTAAAACTGCTTCTATGAGTATGCTTACTCTCTTTGAATCAAGATATACATTGAAGGGAAGGTACAACATTGGTAATGTTGGCCAAACTGCTTCTATGAGTATGCTTACTCTCTTTGAATCAAGATATACATTGAAGGGAGGGTACAACATTGGTAATGTTGGCCAAACTGCTTCTATGAGTAGGCCTATGCTTACTCTCTTTGAATCAAGATGTACATTGAAGGGAAGATACAACATTGGTAATATTGGCAAAACTGCTTCTATGAGTATACTCTCTTTGAATCAAGATATACATTGAAGGGAAGGTACAGCATTGGTAATGTTGGCAAAACTGCTTCTATGAGTACGCTTACTCTCTTTGAATCAAAATTATACATTGAAGGGAAGGTACAACATTGGTAATGGCAAAACTGCTTCTATGAGTATGCTTACTCTCTTTGAATCAAGATATACATTGAAGGGAAGGTACAACATTGGTCATGTTGGCCAAACTGCTTCTATGAGTACGCTTACTCTCTTTGAATCAAGATATACATTGAAGGGAAGGTACAACATTGGTAATATTGGCAAAACTGCTTCTATGAGTATACTCTCTTTGAATCAAGATATACATTGAAGGGAAGGTACAGCATTGGTAATGTTGGCAAAACTGCTTCTATGAGTACGCTTACTCTCTTTGAATCAAAATTATACATTGAAGGGAAGGTACAACATTGGTAATATTGGCAAAACTGCTTCTATGAGTATGCTTACTCTCTTTGAATCAAGATATACATTGAAGGGAAGGTACAACATTGGTCATGTTGGCCAAACTGCTTCTATGAGTACGCTTACTCTCTTTGAATCAAGATATACATTGAAGGGAAGGTACAACATTGGTAATGTTGGCCAAACTGCTTCTAGTAGTATGCTTACTCTCTTTGAATCAAGATATACATTAGACAACCAACCTGTGAAAGTTTCAGCTTATTACGTCATGTCATTCACAAGAAATTAGTGAAAATGCATTTATATGTTTTATTTTCATTCAGATGTGGAAGTTAGGGTAGAGAATTCTTTCCTAAATTCAAAACAGATAATATTTCACTTTTTCTTCAAAAGTGACAGCACTTCAGGCAATATATTTCTAGGGAAGATTGATACTTTATGTTATTGTTTAATTATCAGTTCTAAACCTTACCGTCAAACACAAATCATATTTAAATCCTGCATTTTAACACAGCCAAAATTCCCACCCTCTGGCTTAGGCCAAAAAAAAGGTCCCGGGTTTCTGGTCTCCGTGTGCGTCGCCTCAGACCCGCGCGTCACCATTTTTAATTTTCTTTTTTTTAAGCTATGAAACGATGTCCAATTGCAGCCAAAATTGCTGGGTCGATTGTAATTTTGCTGCGCTGTGCTTTAAACGACTTTTTCACATAGGGGTATAAACGTTTTCCTGATTTGTGATGCCTCTCTTAGCCACCATACTTTGTATATGGGAAATTTGGTCCCGGCGTATACAATGTATCACGTATTAAAAAAATATATAAAAAAAAGAAAAAAGGATGGCCAGAAAAAAAAGCGCGGCACCACACCGATTTTGAAGCCGACCGATGGCCAGAAACCAGAGACTTTTTTGGCCTGTCCAAATGGATAGAATCCCCATGTCTGACCTTGAGCGGCGTGAGAAGAGAGAGAGAGAGATATATATTAGGACAATCCTTGATAGACGCATAACAAGTAAGTATAGGCCTACACATTGTTGTGTCGACCCGCATTTTCGAATCAATAAAATATTAATGTATGTAATTATAGACATGAGTATTTAAGTTGAAGGAGTTTGAATCGGTTTTTGTAAATATGTCTCGATTCTGCATATCAATCATCATTTTTTTTAGTTCGTTACACCTCCCCCACCTCCAACGGATCACTTCATCTGGTTAGCACTCAAATTAGACTTGTAGCGATATTGGCAAAATGCCGTTGGGGGCGGTATACTAGACTGCAATATTCGGCTCCCTCTTGCGATATATATATATATATATATATATATATATATATATATATATATATATACGGATAGCGAGCAAAGAAAAAAAAATATATATATATATATATATTTTGGCAGTACACTTCGTCTACTATATGTATTTCTAAAATTGAATTTTGGACTTTATTTTCCTTTGAAAAATTCATCCACTGCCGTGAATTCCTATTACATAGAAAGGCCTTGCTTCTGAATTAATTTTGTAGTTAAAAACAAATTATAAAAAAAAATAATGAAAATATTATACGACCTAAACTTGGTCCCGGTGCCACCTAGCTACTTGCAAGGCGAGCATTCTAACCACTAGACTACCACACCAGTCAAGGCTGTGGTGAATTGAGCCTTGAGCGCCCAGCAGGGTGGATAATATGTGCGCGCTACAAATCTTTATTATTAATTCTTCTTCTTCTTCTTCTTCTTCTTCTTCTTCTTCTTCTTCTTCTTCTTCTTCTTCTTCTTCTTCTTCTTCTTCTTCTTCTTCTTCTTCTTCTTCTTCTTCTTCTTCTTCTTCTTCTTCTTCTTCTTCTTCTTCTTCTTGTGTCTTCGATACAATAGGAGTTAGTGTTAGATGATGTCCTTCCACCACAGGGATTGTACTCTGCCAGATCTTCAGATCTTGAGCACGGTGTAGGTAGTTGAGGGCAGGTGAGAAGATGTTCCATATCTTGGGGTCCAGTACCCACATTCACATTAATAATAATAATAAAAAAAATCATTTTGAAATTAGATTTCTAAGCTAATTTCTAAGCCATTGAGGAAGCGTACTGCAGAAAACATAGCATCCCGCTTAATCATCAAGCTCGGTGTAGTCGGGTTCCCTAGTGGTGCTCAAGGCGCATTATATTATTATCCCTGCTCATAAGGCTCATAAGGCTCATAAATCATTCCTGAAACCATCTCAGCTCCCTGGGGAGTATACAGCTCAATTGCTGCCATTTCTAGCGCATATAGAGCAAACCAACTCTGCCTTCACAGGTACCCATTTAACCCCTGGGTGGAGAGAAGCAATTATGATTAAGTGTCTTGCTCAAGGACACAAGTGTCACGGCCGTGATTCGAACCCACATTCTGTTGCTAACACCAGAACTTGAATCCGGTAAGCTATGTCGATGATCGTAGTGCTGATTTTAAATACGGAAAAGGGCCAGGCTTTTGTTCATTACAGTGTCTGTTTCGGCACGTGTCTTCTACATTGAAACATCTCTGAATATTTGATGAACTCAAGTCTGCACCTGTACCATCAATGTGCACAAAATTTCACCGCTCAAATTTCCCTAGTTAGCAATGATTCCATACTTGACTCGACAACATTTTCATCTTCTCTAATTTGTCCACTACATTGTACAGGCGACTAAAGTCCTATAACATGTTCTCTTAACTCTTTCTGGACGGCAGGCCTTTTGAAAGGCTCATGCGCGCATCGCGTTTTTACAGCGAGCGTTTTAAAAGGCTTGAACTTCATCACCTGACAATGGGTCTTGTTTTGACAACAGAGTGCACAATTGACCAATAAGAATCACAACCTTTACTTTTATACCTTCAATAATCCAAATATAAACAGATTATTAATAATTTCCACACATATTTGTTGAATTTAATTGTTTACAGTATCAAATTGTAATAATGAAAACAACGTTTAAAATTCAATAGTCTTTTCTCAGTAAGAGCTGAAACCTCTCATATAATACGAGCCGACAGCAGGCGGAAAAACGTAATGAAACACTAAATTAGCCTGTCATCAAAAAGACTTCAAATTTATTGATTTCATATCTCACGTTGACAAATGATTTATATGATATTCGGTAGTTTTATTGTCATTTTGTTTGAGATAATTACCGTTACAAGCACAACAATACCGAACAAAAATAGTCTGTTCACAGCAAGAGCTGAATCCTCTCAATGTACGAGCCGACTGCGGTTGTTTCCACTTAATGAGCCATTTCAAATCCAAAGTCCTTGACTTTTAATTTAGTAATTGAATGTTATTGAAATTCAGTAAATGAATGTTATTGCAATTCAACACACGATTGCAATATAAAAAGACCACTCTGTAAAATGCTATTTTTTGAGTGAGCTGTACTGCTAAAATTAACATAAAAATTTCCTTTTGAGTGAACAGAAGCAATTGTGTTCGCGCGCTGTCGCACGCGAACACCTAAAAACCGAACAATTTCAAAGAGGTGTTTGCGCTGTCGCACAAACACCTAATTAATTCCGGAGAGAAAGAGTTTTAAGACATAAAAGTGGCGGCAGTATACTTTTGTCATTATTGTCTGTTAGGAATCAGCTTACAGTTTTTACACAAATGAGCTGATCGCTTGTTTGTTTGTTTGTGGTTTATATTCGTCGCCATTCTGCCCAGTCCATCTGCGGCTTAGACGCGTTGCTCTATCCCGTCGTCCTCTTCGGCATCCGGTACAGACTTCGTCTGGCGAAATAAACAAAAATTGTTCAGCAAAATGTGTAGGCTATACCTGGGATTTCTCAGGATTTTTTTAATTTTGTTTTTTTACAAATCTCCCTTTGCCTAAAAATGTTCTTGAGAAGAGAACTAGCCACCTAGGAAAGAAAGAAGTAGCCTGTATTGTGTCCAAACCTCTCCGAGTTTCTTGTTTGTTGGGATGTGGAGAGTCTGTAAATCCTCCATAATTAAACATCCAGGAGGTTCAGGAGGCTTTGTCTTCGAGACCAAAGGGAGACCCAGACCTGCTACCATTTTTAAATATTTGTTACTGTATACGTGCCCGTCCGTTGATTAGAAAGAATAATAAATTGACCTGGATTCTCGGGCACTTTGGACCATTTTCCAATTGGTTTTAGAGTGTGAGCCCAAAAGCTAAAGAATAAAAATTATGTATCTCTCACCCAGGGGCGGATCTAGAGTCTCCAAAAAAGAGGGGGGCACGCGGCAAAAAATATCTTGTAATATATTACTGAAAATAGTGATATTAATACCAGTCTTGTGTAGCCTATAACAATCGCTGCAAGCGTTTCTATTCTCTGTACAACACAGAGAAGATAAAAAACATTGGTATGTTGGTAAAACTAATTTTACAAGATGCTTAATACTTTCTTTGAATCAAGATATACATCAAACTGGAACAGTGAAAACTATGACACCTGTTCCATGCCCTTTCAAACGTCTGCTGTGATCGTAACGATAGCGTCCCTTTAAAGTGACAGTACCGATAAAGATGATATTGTTTTCAAGGAAAATGTATCATCAGCTTTAACACAAAGGAAGTTTCACATTACAAGTAGTCCGTTTGGTTACATAATTATGAACAACTACCGGTAGTTCTACACCCATGGGCTTACCTTAAAACGCTCCAAGTATGTGGCAACTGCCAGTTTGCTGCAGGTTTTTAAGTTCGTGCCCTGCGAACCCCTCTGTACTGTCTCCCTTAATCCCTTACAGCAGTTAGTAGACCCGTACAACAAGCAGTCCATATTGGTCCGTTTGGTTACATAATTATGAGCAACCATTTCTACACCTGTAGGCCTACCTTAAAACGTATAAACGGCTCACCTTTGATGGCAACCGCCAGTTTGCTGCAGGTTTTTATGTTCGTGCCCTGCGAACCCCTCTGTACTGTCTCCCTTACAGCAGTTAGTAGACCCGTACAACAAGCAGTCCATATTGGTCCGTTTGGTTACATAATTATGAGCAACCATTTCTACACCTGTAGGCCTACCTTAAAACGTATAAACGGCTCACCTTTGATGGCAACCGCCAGTTTGCTGCAGGTTTTTATGACAGAGTACTTCTAGAATGTTCATGCCCTGCGAACCATTCTGTAATATTGTCTCCCTCCCCCATCAAGCCCTTACAGCATGCAGTCAGGTAGGCCCGTACAACAGCAGTATAGGTCCATCTTTCAAAGAAAACAAGAACGCGAAACAGCCGCAGAGGATGAATACCAGCCACCAAGGTCCTGGCCATTGAGGATCCTGCGGGGTGATGCCAAGTCAGTGAACTCCGACAGGCAATAGCTAATGAGTGAGTAAGCGAGCAGTGGAGCGGTAGTCAACAAATCAGAAAAAATTAACACTGTTAACTGGTAAACAGGAAATTGTCGTCAGTTTTTGTTAAATTATTAATGAATGATATAAAAATAAGAACGTGTAGTGATCTTAGTAATCTTATTCTGATGTTTCCTTTACCTCTCGGTTAGAGCTGACATGTGGATTGGGTTTTCAGTCAATGACGTTTTCCCTAAAATATCAACCACTGCATCGTCAATATATGTTTTTTTTTAATGGCTAGCAGCAAAATGGCAGATTTTCAGAAGCCAGACAGTAGCTGGCCCATGCAGTATGATAGACAAAAGCCCTGCCGAGTTGAGAGACCCAGATGTTTAAATTTACACACCGACGTGTCATTTCCCCGGGAGTTACAGGCAAGTTCGGCAAATAAATATGGTGTGATCCAAGGAAATAATTATGTAGGACTAAATAAAATAGTATTGACAACCGGCAAATTTCCCATACACAAAGTATGGTGGCTAAGAGAGGCCTCACAAATCGGAAAACGCTCATACCCCTATGTGAAAAAGTGTCGTTAAAACACGATTGGAAACATTTTGTCCTTATTGGAAACAAGCAAAATCGCATTTTTTTAAAGTACAATTTCGTGGTTTTGAAATAATAAGTAATTTTTAATAAATCAATTTTCAGTTTTTCCCCAATAAGGAGGCAAACTCAATAAGGGCTGGAAATTGGGACTCCTTATAAATCTCCTTCATAACAGAACAGGGTTAAATTTGGTTTCTCCACAAATAAAACATTGGTTTTTTTTTTTTCAAGGTTAAAAACGAATGTTTGTTGGCAGGAGCCATGTGAATGTGAAATGGAATTGAAATTTATTTGAGAATCAAATAGAGAATTAGCTGTTGCAAACTGCTTACCAATCTTGAGGACCTGTAGCATAAATGCAATAGGCCTATAATGGTTATTGGCCTTACGTTTACGAACCTAGCAAAAAGGAAAATCTTCACTTCAATAAGGAAAACATGTTTCCAGTTACATTCGTTTAAAACACAGCACGGCAGAATTCCAATCGATCCAGCAATTTTGGCTGCAATTGGACATCGTTTCATAGCAAAAAAGAAAAAAAAAAAAAAAACTAAAAATGCCGACGCACGGGTCTCAGGAGACGTGTGCAGAGACCAGAAAATGAAAATGTTTAATTTTTTAATTTTTTTGTAATCAATTTATTTTTTGCTTATTGGGAACGATGTTAACCCTTTCGATCCCATGGGCTCTAAAAAGAGCCTTTGTTGTGATACGCTTCGATCCCGTGGGCTCTAAAAGGTGCCGGGAATCGGCATGCCCTAGACGACCACGGCTACTTAATTCACCACATGAAAATGCTTGAGTGGTTTTATGTTTGGCGCCCTCTATTGACAGGAATGACGTATTTAAAAGTTCATAAAAGAAAAATGCGCGTCACTCCTGCTGCTAGCGTCCACTCGCGGTACACAGTTTTTACTGCAAGCGTCCACTCGCTTTACACAACGGTCAGTTTTTAGTTGCAATCATGATGGAAACGGACATAAATGATGGCATTTTGGCTGAGATTTTGGCAGACAGTGGCTCAGAATCAGATGACGATAGCACATTATCTTTAGTAGAACTTCCAGCGGAATTCGTTCAACATGTTCAAGAGGTAGGTAACGTTAGGCCTAGGCTAAATCACAGTAAAAATGAATAAGTAACAGTTAACGTTAGTCGTTACTCTTCCGGGCCCAATGCAAATTAATGTAATTCACATATTTTCCTAGGCTATAGCGTAAATATTGGATGCATTTTTTTGTATATGCTCAAGGGGTTTACAACTGTTGGAGATGAGGAATGTAAATTTAGAAAATGGATCCCTTGAATAGGATTGACCAAATCCCCACCCCCTGGACTGGGTCCAAAAAGTCATGCACAAAGTACTCAAGTGAAAATGTACAATTTTTAGTAGTTTGTTGGGGTAATAGGCCTATTTGTGTTCATTGAAACAGCAAGTTGAAGTATAGATATAGCATAGAAATGTTAGCATCCACCCATAGCCGGTCGTGCTATTTAATTAGCGTCAACAAGCTGAAAATGCACTCTTAGGCCCGTATTTTAGAACGTTCCTTTACTGCAAAGGACGCCTTTATGCCTATTGTTCTCTTAAGAGAACAATAGGCATAAAGGCGTCCTTTGCAGTAAAGGAACGTTCTAAAATACGGGCCTTAGTCTCACGCTTCCAAAAGAATAGCCTCGTATTCGAAAGGCCCTTATAAGTCGTATAACACACGAAGTTGGGGGAATTCACTTTCACAATCCCACATTAAAACAAAAATTTATCGGCAACTAGTTTTGGAGAGTGGATGGAAGCCGCCATATTTCTTTTCTCAGCACAATATTCATTTTGCGCATGACCCCCTGTGGCCTGTGTGCACATGCAGCAAAGTAGCATTGAGATATTGTATTTACAAATGTAAGACCGAGATTAATCCTCCTTTGCCTTGTTTTTCTGTTGCAGCCGACCTACCAAGGTGATAGCCGACCGAGATCAAGGAGGTCGACAGGAAAGTTAGATTTCCGATCTGGTTGGAAACGGCGAGACCATTACGAGTGTGGGACTGTGCAGTTCACTGGAAATTCTGGCCCCACCGGCGACTTTGCCACACTGTCGGCAGTAGAGATCTTCAAGCTGTATTTTTGTCAACTCGTGTGGAATATGCTCGTCGACGAGACTAATCGCTATGCGCAGCAAACAATAGACTCAAATCCTGATCAACAATTCTCCTGGCACCCAACCAACATTCCAGAAATGATGACATTTGTGGCACTTCTCATTGCTATGGGCATAAACAAATCCTCTCAATACAAGATGTACTGGCCGACATCTGAAATTCTTCACATCCCATTCTATCCGTCGATCATGTCCCGTAATCGGTTTATTTCAATTCTTCGGTTCCTCCACATCTCAAATAACCAAATTCCTCGTAGAGCCTTGGCTAAACGGGACAAACTTTCCAAAGTTCGGCCCTTGATAGAAGTCCTCGTCCCGAAGTTTCTCAACCTGTATAACCCTGCGCAGAATCTGTCTCCAGACGAGAGTATGTTGAAATTCAAGGGACGCTTAAGTTTTGTTCAGTACATGCCTAACAAACCTATCAAACGGGGTATTAAAGCCTTCTCCCTGAACGAGTCCAAAACAGGATACACGTGTGCTTGGAAACTGTACACAGGAGCCGACGACACCCAAACTGTTTGTGATGCAGACGTAGATTTCAAGTCATCAGACTGCCATCCACCAAACCCAACAGTTGCAGGAAAAGTCGTCATTGATCTGGTCCATGGACTTGAGAATAAGGGACACGTAATATATTGTGATAATTACTATACTAGCCCAGCTCTTGTAGCTAAACTTGCTAAACTAGGATTCGGATGTTGTGGAACTGTTCGTTACACTACACAGGGAATACCCCAGGCCGCAAACCCAAAAAACCATAAAATGAAGAAAGGAGATGACCCATTTTTTTTGCTGAAAGGTGGGCAATTGTGTATCGTTTGGCAAGACAAAAAATCTGTAACACTTTTAACTAATGTAGGCAACACTGATTTGTCCAAAATGCAAATTCGGTGTAATAAGAGCTCAAGTGGATTTTGTGATGTTATGAAGCCCAATTGTATTGAAGATTACAACAAAAACATGGGTGGAACTGATCTTGCCAACCAATGTTTTCAGTACTACAATCATACACACAGAAGCTTGAAATGTATTGTCAATAGCAGAGTAATATTCACCAGCATAGCAGGGAACAAAAATGTCAGTAACCTTGATTTTCGTATAGGGATTGTACAGGGCTTGCTGTTGGGTTGGGAACGTAACGCAACAAGTCAGTTGAGATACCATTATTCCTATCGAGTTGACAGGGCAACAGCACTATCCTGGCAAAACCCCAAATGGAAAGAAACGCGACTGCATTGTTTGCAGTAACCGAAAATTAGGCAGGCGAAAACAAACAAATATGATCTGTAAACAATGTACACAACCTATGTGCATAGTTCCTTGCTTTGAGAAATACCACATCACTTGATTGTAAATCTATACTATTTGCCTTCAACCCCCCCCCCCCCCGCCGTTCAATGTTGGGAAAGGTCAGACAAGCCGCAGATTACAGTCCAAACCAACATTGAATTGGAGAATGAAATGTTAGCATGGATTGTGATGTATTTACACTGAATACAAGTAAATGGTTCATTTCCAAGTAGAAAACCCAAAAATAATCCCAAAAAATCTCATCCAAGTTATTGTTTTTCACATGGAAAAAAAATCTTATACCTGTACCGTATTTGCATGAAATATCACCCATTTGTATTACTTTTCTTTAGTGTAAATACTGATCTAATTATTTCGCTTTTGCACAATGTTTTCCTCCCTTTTGTATACTCATTTTTACCATCATTTTTACATACAAATGAGAAAGTAAAAAAAGTGTCTATTCCTGCCGTGTGAGGGCGCACTTCAATGAAATTGTGAAAAACCCACTGGTGCTGAAGTGACATTGGGCTCCTAATTACTGTGGTAAAGAAGGGTACTCTCTGACATAACTGGCTGGTAATGAAAGGGTTAAAGAAACGGTAACTGTCTGTGGCCACCTAGCGTCTTCGATTTACCATAAGTTTTTTACGTGCCCCCCTTTCTGCTATGTGCAATGAGATCATGGATCAGCCCCTGATGGAGGAGGGAATGGGGTGGAGACAGAAGACAGAGAAGGGTAAAACAAGAAGACAGTTTTATTTTTGAACATTTATTGTTTCATATTACTTTTTAACAGTTCACTTACTTTCATCCAAAGTAAGATACAAAGAGTATCCCCCACACAAGGCAGCGATGGCTTTCATAGACGCCAGGAGACCAGACTCTGAACTCATCTGTTGGAACCACTGATCTCTATTATACGGTACTGAGTATAATAGAGATCAGTGGTTGGAACCTGATCTTCTCAATAGTTGAGATGACTCCAGCTATATAAAGGCCGCCGGCACACAACATGGTCATGAAGAGAAGACCAACATTAACTATAAACGTGGTGGGATGCGGAAACACTTTGAGGCAGCGGCACCGTAGCCTGAAGATCTGACGTCACTCTTTGAGGCTCGTGAATTACGCCAGATACCGGCCTTGCGCGTGCGGCCGCCATGTTTTTCCCATTGCACGCGATGATCGATGATGGGCGTCCCCGCACAATATCTCCATTAAGTGCGCGAGCACGAAGCATTGTGTACGTGACAATTGACCTTTGGCACAACTTATCCAATGAAATCCCTTGAATGGTACGGCGAGAGCCTATCTCTATCCTTGATAATTATGTAGCGAAAGTGTACGGACGTGTCACGTGGTAGCTCCCATAAACGTACCTATTTTATATTGAATGTAACATCTAATGTTGGATATTCGGGTTCTAAGCCAGGAACTTGGTCATAAGTGAGCCAAGACTCTTCGGGTCCTTTTTGTGGTCGTTCTGGTTTTCTTGTGAACTTCGATCCTTCTGTAAATATGCCTCCAAAAAGGCAAGCATCAACGGTTGTATCTAGCTCTGGTGAATCCTCCGCAATAGACCCTATTCTGGAATTTTAGTTTGTGATATATCTGATCATTTTCCTATTTTTACCTCTTTTCCTTTTACCCCTAGAAAGTCTCCTCATCACACACAAAAATGTTTTCGTAAACTTTCCAGTGACAATTTGCGTCAGTTCAAATCTGAGTTGAATTCCTTGGACTGGTCTGTGGTTTTCAGCACCGATGACCCAAATATTTCTTTTAATAATTTTATGGATATTTTTAATCATTCATATGATAAGAATATCCCCCTTGTTAGGATGAAGCACGCCAATAGAAAGTCTCAACCTCGGTCTCAGTGGATTACCACTTCCCTGTTGAAGTCTATTAATCACAAAAATAGGCTTTATCATAAATATCTTTCTTTCCCCACCGAGTCAAATCGTTTAAAACACACACGTTACAGAAATTATCTTACCTCAATTTTACGATCCGCCAAACAAAATTATTACTCACAGCAATTCGAGAAGGAAAAAAGCAGTATTAAAAATACCTGGAAGGTTATCAACAGTGCTTTGAAAGTAGTACTCCCTCAAAAACTACTACCATTAATATTAATAATCAGACTATAAATGATCCTCGATTAATTGCTGAACATTATAATAATTTTTTTGTTAACATTGGACCCAATCTTGCTAATAAAATTCCTGATTGCACTTCCCATTTTCAAGATTACCTCCCTGATGCTAATTCACATTCTATTTTCTTCAACCCAGTTACTGAACATGAGCTTTCCTCTATAGTTTTCAATTTACCCAATAAGAAAAGTTCGGGTCATGATTTTGTAAATTGCCCTCTTATTAAAGAAGTCATCGATGTGATCTCCAAACCTTTAACCTTCATTATGAATTTATCCCTCTCTACCGGCAGAATCCCTGACTCCATGAAGATTGCTAGTGTCATTCCTATTTTTAAAAACGGTGATCCTCAGTTAGTTAACAACTATAGACCAATCTCTATTTTAAGCTCCTTTTCGAAAATTCTTGAACGTATAGTGTATATTCGTACTTCTCAATTCCTGCATAAACACATTATTTTATCTGATTCTCAGTTTGGATTCAGGGCTAAACATTCTACTACTCATGCCATTTTACAGATGATTAATCAAATTAATGCTGGTATTGAACAGTCTCTTCATACCGTGGGAATCTTCCTGGACTTCTCCAAGGCTTTTGATACCATTGACCATGCAATTCTTTTATCCAAACTTTCTTATTATGGTATAAGAGGTATCGCGTTGGAGTGGTTCAGGAATTATCTTTCTAACCGACAACAATATGTCTGTCTGGATGGCATGAAGTCTTCTCTTAAAGAAGTACCTTGTGGAGTTCCCAGGGTTCGCTGCTGGGTCCTCTTCTTTTTTCAATTTATATCAATGATTTTGTTAAATCATCAAACATTTTTTCTTTCATTCTTTTTGCAGATGATTCCAGTTTATTCTGTTCTCATAGAAATCTTGATATCCTTGTAGATATTGCTAATTCAGAGCTCGTTCATATCTCCAACTGGATTAAAGCAAATAAACTTTCTCTCAATATAAAAAAAACTAATTTAATGTTATTTAGTAATACGGCCAAGTTGCTTCCTTGTGATGTTTTATTTGATAATATATCTATTAATCAAGTTGACTGTATAAAGTTTTTAGGTTTATATGTTGATTCTAAATTATCTTGGAATCATCATGTGAACTATTTATGTAAACTGTTATCCAGAAATATAGGAATTATTAACAAATTAAAACATTTTTTCCTTCTGGAATATTGTTTAATATTTATAATGCATTAATTTTGCCTTATCTATCATATGGTATTCTTGCCTGGGGTAATACTAGTGCCAACCTGTTAAATAGAATCCATATTTTGCAAAAAAGGGTCCTCAGAATTATTGATCGAGTTGATTTTCGGGCGCATTCCAATCTTCTATTTTTCAATCATAAGACTCTTAAACTTAATGATATTTATTTGCTTCAACTTGGTATTTTCATGTATCAATTTATTTCACATGATTTACCAATCTCGTTTCAGAGTATGTTTACTTTAAATACTCAAATTCATTTTCATCAAACTAGACATTCTGATGACTTTCATATTCCATATGTGCGTACCTCTCAAGCTCTTAAAACTGTCAGTTATCAGGGACCTAAGTTTTGGAATTCTTTAGGCATTAACCTCAAAAGTCTTAAAACTTGCCCCGTATTTAAAAAGAAGCTTAAGTATAGCTTGTTGGAAAAATACTGTAACATTTAATTTCGGCTAATTTTAATTATTTGTTTAAGTTACTCCTTACTCTTATATTAATAATGCCCTCCCGATCTTTCATTATATATTACTGCTGTGTAGTTACACCATGCTGCCTTGTCTCATTAGTGTCTGTCCTGTCTTGTTTATGTGTAGGTAACATTAATATATTTCTCTGTGTGTGTAATTTATGCATCTAGTTGTATTACAGTTGTATTAGCTCAGTTAAATTTCTACACACATTATTTTTGGGGGTCTCTACTCGACAAGCTTGCTTTTTGGAGACCTCCACCACTTAATCACCTTTGTCACATTGGCCCTTCGTTTATAATTACATGTATTATTGTTTAACTGATTTTGTATTTTTTATTGGCCTTATATCTTAATTTGTTGTGTTCTGATTGAGTGGAAAATAAACTGAAACTGATAGGATAAATACATGGGACCAGTCTAACGGCATCGCAGCCCTCTGCCACGCTGCCTTTCTGCACTGAGATCGTCGTTGGTGGCGTCCCTTATGATGTCATAATTCTGTTCCTTGGCAGATGGTGCCAGGTTTTGTTTTGTTGGCGGGAGGGAACCTCTTTTCTCTGTCTTCTCCGGTATGTTTTGACTGAAGTTACCTGCTTAGGAAGCAGGTCACTTGATGCTATAAACCCGGGTACTGACGTACCGTGACGTCACTTTAAAAACTTTCCAATTGAATTTCCACTTTTTTGTTAAAAACACTAGATTTTTTAAAGCCTACTGTAAGCCTGAGCTTACTTTAGTTCTTAAAAGTTTTCCGTATCAACTTCAATCTAAAGAAAAACAACAACAACCAGAGCTGAGAGAAATGATTTGTTTGTATGGGAACATCGACGGATAGACATTAGTTGGCGGGAATTCTTAATTTTAGTTCATTAGAATAGTATGGTGGCCCTGAAGGGACATAGGACGTCGAAGAACATTAGGCGTTAAATTATACGACCTCGCAGTCCGTAGTAACATTTTATTAGACCTACCAATTTTTGTAGATAGGAGATTTAAAGATCAAACTTCCCGATCCTATATTAATGTAACGTAATGTAAAAAAATCTTCATTATGTAATGAATTGTGTACAATTTGAGATCAAATCTTGCTGTGTCGTGACTTTTTACAACAATTTATTGAATTTAAACCGAATTTATTAAATAAGGCCTACAACTTGTCTAGTTTTATTAAGTACATTCTGGTGATGTACAACGTGTTACACCAAACAATTCTTCTTAAAGATAACAATCTAGTTGATAAAGATAAAAAGGCCTCAACATCTAAACGCCAAAAACAGTTTAGAAAATCTGATTGGAAGAAACGGTAATCACGTGGGGTGTATTAACGGATGGTAAAGACATGGCTTATCAAAATCTGAGCAGGGCGTATGTGCCAGCTGTTCGCCAGCTGTTTAGTGTCACGCGCGATGCGGATTTGAACCAATCAGAGAGACGAAGGTTGGCATCACGCTGACTCATGTACTTTGGAAGGTCTTCGTGTGTCCCCAAAACGAAAATTACATTTTTTTTTTTACATTTTGAAAACGAAATCAATACGGGCATTTATCGCCCGTGACCGCGCCCAAAAGCGGTCATTAACCATCGATAAAGACCAAGCGTCAAACTGCTATTCCATTAAGGGGTCTGTGAAGTGTGTTTTTGTATTAATGTACCGGTATTTGTTATTGTTATTTTATCAGTTGATATAAATAAAAACAATTTTAAGTTTGTTTTGTGTCTTGAGTGGATTTTTTTAAAATTTTAATTGAATTAAAACAAAGTTTCAAATTTTGCACGACGTGAGGTGGCGCTATTTGTGACGTACACCTGGGCAGACAACAAAGCAAAAACAGGTTTCAGTGCTAGCATGCCTATGTAACCCATTATTGTTGGCCATCATTGTTTCCACTAATAAAACAGTCACTAATAAAACTGCTAGCAACGTGTGTACACACGACTTACGTTATAAACATGTACTTAATTAAGTAGACTTAAAAAACTTCGTGAAACTTCAATAGTAAAATGACACAGAGTGCCACGTAAACATGGGTTAGTGCTAAAATCTCCCAGGTGTACGTCACATATTTTATGTAAGGAGGAATGGGAGGAGCGCTCCCCTACATTTAGAATTTAATTTTTTAATTATACAAACAGACGCAGAAAAAATTGACAAAGGGCAAATATATTCTCCATTAGGCATACTTTATTATTGATCGCTTTTCTCACGTGCGCCGCCATAGCTTAAAATTTACTTTTTCATTGTTGCATTGCAGCGAGGTTGCTGGGTTATTGTAAAATTGATGTTTTCAGATCAAAAACTTATTATCCAAGTTTGATTATCAAAATGTAATTTTTAAAGTTTGATATCAATATCGTCTTGTTTCAATCGTGTATAGAACCATATAATTATAAAGACCTAACGATTCTCTCATACCCAATACCTGACTGGCTTTGAGCACGGGTCACAAAATATCGTCGCAGTTTTCACGAAGTGACGGATTCTTTGGGGGGGGGGGAATAAGTTTAGTCAATATTTGGACTTCAAATACTGTTATCTTTCATTTCACCAAGTTTTAATCCTCAAAACTCTCTAGTTTTCAAATTAAATGAATGAAGTTTTTGTAAAATTGAAGTCAACTGTGGTTTTAAGTTTTCACGAAGTAACCGATCGCAGCCTTGTGCATGTATTACTGCATGTATTTTATGCGAACGGCATGTTTTTAAGTTTTCACTAAGTGACACAATTCGATCACGCCACACGTGTGTTCCACGAAGTTGACGCTTGTCCCTATACTAATGCACGGGAAACGTCAGTTCGTGAAAACTTATGACAACATGTGCAGTTTTCACGAAGTGTCTGTTTGGTTTATAAGTTTGTTAGTCGTTTATAGTTATTTTCCTCTACAAAACGAATCCAGTTACGTATCATTTGAGATTTCAGCTTTCTAACAAAGTAAACATTAATGATCTTTCGATATTAAAATGACATCGAAACCGCGGTTTTAAAACTTGACCAACTTCAATCGCTTATATCTCGCAACGCGATTTTACCACGACGTGGACGAATATGTCACTTCGTGAAAACTGCGACGAATTATAGTTTCCCGCCAAATATGGACAAGATGACGTCAATGTGTGTTTGTTTGTGGTTTGGTTCTCATTTCGTCATGTCCTTAATTTCTTGCTCATCTTGCTTTGTCCCATCATCTTCTTCGGATTTCTGTACAGACTTTTTCTGTTGAAAATAAAAGGAATCCAAGACACTACATTGCAAAAGTACCCAACAATCATAATTATCCAGCTATGAATATAATATCATATATTAAGATAAAATATCGCTTAATTGGTTATGCGCTACAGAGACCTGCACCTGAGGTGCCTCTCGCTGTCTTCATGAACCCACAAAACCAACCATCAGAACCCTTCCGACAGGGCGGAGGCCTGCGCCACACCTACATTTCACAGATCATAGACAACCTTAACGCCATCGTCCTCAAACACGATCAGGCTGTTCGTGCTGCCCAAGATCGGGCTGGATGGCAGAGACGAATTTCAATAATTGGAAAAACCCTTGGTCACAACGTCTCCAGCCACAGGAGAGTTTATACGGCTCGAGTAGCGTCAACTAGTAAGATAATGTGGCATTCCTGACTTTTCGTTCCCGCCGGGCAGGTAGTTTCTGGCATTATCAGTTAATAGAGATATATTAATACACGTCGTGAGCAAACCGAGGCTGACCAGGAAATAGGCTGGCAGGGAATCAGACAAAGATGGCCGCAGCGGGATAATTAGTGCACAAATGCATTACATTGTATACTATCGACTTGAATTGTCTGTTACAAATTGTGGGCTAGTGGCTTTGGATGTTTCCGTGTTGCCAGTGGCGTAGCCAAATGGGGGAAGGGGGCCGCCCCACTTATTGGAAAAATAGTGTCTGTCGGTAATTTCACAAACTTGTTGGTATTTCTGAACTTCTGAACGTCGGGAATTCAATCTGTATTTTGACATAAATTTACCCCCGAAAAATGTTTTCCCCCAACTCTGAATGATCGCCCCCACTCCTAGCTACGCCACTATGGATAGCTCCGTACTTTTCTGTCTTTAGCAGCACAAGCAGCTAATTTCCAGCAATTGCAGTGCTTTGGCTCACCGATTTGGATAAACAAAATTAATAAACTCTTCGAGGAACTGACTGTTTCTGCTTACCAGGTAAAAAATGCAGAGCGCACTCACGCAGAAGAACAGCACCCCAATCGACCTGAAGGCTCCCGCTAGACCGAAGAAGATGAACCGTAAGCCCGGCCGGTCATACAGCATGCACTCCCCCGTCCTATCGCACGATTCCTGCAAGTACGAGCACTTTGACTCAATGGCTCCACCGAAGATAATTGGAGAGGGTATGAAACCTGTAATAGTAGAAAAAAAATTAAAAAAATAAAAAGCTTTCGATGCATTGTTGACTGAAAATCTGTGACCGAACGTCTTGTGTGCTGCCCTCAGGAAAAGGAAGATGATTTAATTTGTTTACAGGGAGCCTGTGCCAATGGGACGTCCTTGTCATCCATCATGCTCCTTATATGGTTATGGGGGATGATGGATTACACTTCATAAACACCAAAAGAACCGTTATTTCAACAAAAGTTTCTCCTGAGGACGATCAGTGCATAATGAACATATACAGTGTGTCCTCAGAGCATACTGATCGAAACGTCGAGTTGTAACCTCCAGTTCTTTTCAGAACTAATTACTACTCAATAGAGAATTTCACATGGTGTCACCGCAATTAGTCTTACTTATCCTCTTCACCATGCAAAGCTACAAGTTTTACCTTTTTACCTTTCAACAAAGGTGTCACAATTAACACCTATCGGCAATATGGCCAAGCGGGGGTGGGGGGTGTGGAGGAGGGTGGCCACCCTGAATTGTTTTCCACGGCTCCCCCGGGCAGCCCATCTGTTGATGTGGGGATTGGTAAAATTGAAATGTTCATTCCCCCACCCCTGCCCTCATGGGGCACTGTGGAAGTGACAATTCCCTCACAACATCCCCAATACCCATAGGTCTATGTGGGGATGTTGAATCACCACCCGTGAGCATGAACAAAGTCCAGACCCTTATATAGGCAACAAAAAAGGTACCAAATCCAGATGTTCCCGCTATCAATACACGGGAGGCCCGGGGGGAGGGGAGGGGGACACAACTGATAGGTTCATAATGAACACATACAGGGTGTCATCTGACTCACCTAGTACTTTGCTGAAAAATGACGACAGTCCTACGGCAAGCTCTCTGTCTTTTGGTAAGACTGTCCTAATGACAGAGTTATATGAGGAAAAAAGATTATATTTTTGGACAAAATTTCAGAAAAACAACAACCGTGGGTTATTTAGAAATACTAAATGTATACCTAGTTTAATGGGACAATATCGTCACGATCAACAGGGCATGGAATCGGAGTAGATTAACAATAACAATAATACCCCACACGATTAGGTAATTTTACCGTTGCTGCTGCATAAATGAGCCAGTAATTTTTAGTATTAAACTGTGTTCATCTTAAACTAAGACACCGATTCCATGCCCTGTTGAAAGTCTGTTCTGATCGTGACAATATTGTCCCTTTAATTCACTTAAAATTATGTATCCCAGGTTGTATCGTAACATCGGGCGTGTGATCCCCGGCTATATATGGTTCACATCTCGCTCTAGTAAATTGTTCACAAACAATATATTGAAATGTTTTCCTATTTGAACATTTTCAAGATTTGTTTCATATTCGTCAATGAGTTTTATACATTGCATTCGTCCCCAGTCGACCAACTCGTCCCCAGTCGACCAACTCGTCCCCGACCAACTCGTTGGCGATAAAAGCCCTCACATTCGGCTCGGTCCTTTATCGCCCGTGGCCACAACCTTCGGTCTTTATCAATCAATCAATCAATCAATTTATTGGAGTTACACTTTCAAATCAGTGGCACACGTCAAAGACGGTGCATCCTTAAACATAATACAAAACATAAACAATAAATATAAACTAAGACTTAAAATACAAAACACTAGTACAAAGTACACAAGAATAAAAAAAGAAAAGGAAAAAAAAAAAACAAAAAAAAAAACATGCAGCGTGACATATAGATAGAACAGAAAACTTGTCAATTAATTCATCAATTTATAGCATTCAACAACATCTTACGCTCATCCCAAAGGTTGGTCAAAAGATTCTTACATGATGTATCAAGAATGTTTCCAAGTGTGTTATCGAATTCATACATGTTACCCAGCATCATGTATAGTTTTAAGTCGATATTGCCTGAAATAAATATTTCCCAAAACAAATCCATATTGTTACCAAAAAGATTATTTTCAAGGGCTATGAATTCCTTAATACGAATGTGATTCAATGCTGTACAATAAAACATGAAATGGCCAATATCTTCATCTACATTACTCTTACACAGTTTGCACAACCCGTCATTATTTGGTGACCAGGAGCGGGTATATCTCTCGAGTTGTAAAGTGTTAGTACGAGCCCTTAATTTAGTCATTGCGGCGGAGAAGTTCGTACTATCGATAAGATATTGTTCAAGAGCCGGTACTTGTTTGAGAGACATATATAAAGACAGCGAAGATTACTTTGTGCACCTTTGCGCCAATCATTCAATTCAACCTGATGAAGAGTTTTCTTAAAAGTATTTAACCAAGATTGGTTTATTGGTGGATTGTTATTAAAAATATGATCCATCCCACAGCGCGACAAACTTTGCTTTATGTGATTAAGCCATTTCCACCGCAGTTTATTATGCTCACTCAGAGTGTGATATGACGCATTAAAAGAGTTTTGGCCATCTATTATTTTCCATTTTGAAAAGGCGATCAACATAACTCAACCTGAATTTATCTTGAATTGAGGAGATACTCTCCCATCCTAATTCACCATACATTGCTTCCTTATGCATGTTACGCGGGGCCTTAAGAATGGCTTTTGCCATTTGTACTTGAACGTTTTCAAGCCTTTTAATATCTGAATTGCCACCAGGTATCCAAACAGAGCATGCATAATTTATTGACGGAAGGCCTAATGACTTCCATAAAATATCACCATAATATACCCTGTTGTAATCATCTTGCTCATCAATAATTGATATATGCAATTAATCGATTCCCTTTACGGATGGCTTCCTCGATATGACAATGGTCGGATAAATTAGAGCTAATTTGAACACCGAGATATTTATAATGATTAACTTCAGATATAAAGCTGTGACCCAATTTCCAAGATTTGGAGCTAACACGCCGACCAATAATAAGCACATTTGATTTATCATGATTAAAATCTAACCTCCATTGTTGTGAGAAAACGGCCGCAATGTCTAACATTTTTTGTAGTTCATTGCCATCTTCTGCAATCAGTACAATGTCATCCGCCCAGAATAGGCAACCAATCTGCACACCACAAATTCTTGTACCTAAATTGGCCTCTTTGAGTGATTTTGATAATTCGTTGATAAAGACGCAGAAGAGAATCGGCGAAAGCACGCAACCCTGTTTGACACCTTCATCAATGTCAATAAAGTCCGTAGTTAGATTGCCAAATTTAATTTGACTTTGAACATTATTGTAGAGATTGGATAGAACACGCCATAATCTACCCCGAATACCCTTACCCCATGCTGCATTAAGAAGACCTTCACGCCAAACAC
The DNA here is from genome assembly GCA_029582265.1 of Zoroaster sp. YZ-2022. NCBI lineage: Eukaryota > Metazoa > Echinodermata > Asteroidea > Forcipulatida > Zoroasteridae > Zoroaster > Zoroaster sp. YZ-2022. The sequence goes on from CM055826.1 coordinate 14,610,118, forward strand.
TATCGAAAGCCTTTTTAAAATCAAGGAATGCTACGTGGGTTTGCTTCCCTTCGGCGAGTCTACACGCCGTAATACTTTTTATTGTGAAAATGTGATCTTCGCAGCGATGGTTTGATCTAAATCCACTTGAATTTCACCAAGAGAATCCTACGGTAAATTCCCGCGGGTCGGACTTTTATTCCCTCATCAAAACACTTTTTCCACTTGGCCCAATTTTCCCAATGGCAATACTCACCTGAACTGCAACATAAATGTTGGATTGACGGCAGTCGTCTGAACGGCGGTACTTATACCCAGAAACACTATAAATAGAGTTATTACGTCACAGGCTGAAGGGCATGCACCTTGGACAGCGAAACCGGAAGTAGGCGCGTCCAAAAAACCGCTCTCCGTTGACTTGATACAACTACAATCTTGGAAAATCTGTTCCGCATATTAAATAAAATAATAAAATAAAATATTTGTAAAGCCCATTTACAATACTGGTAATCTCGAAAATAAATTCAAAATTACAACCTTGTAATCTTTCTGTCCAAGGTGCTATTATTTTAGGAAAAAATAAAAAAGCAATTGGAGTGCCACGGTCGAGCAGTTTAGTGCATCGGATTTGTGTTCTGATGGTTGAGTCGTCAGAATGTGGGTTCGAATCCCGACCGCGACCGTGGTGCTTGTGTCCTCGAGCAAGACATTTAATTGTTTCTCTCCACCCAGGAGTAAATGGGTACCTGTGAGGGCAGAGTTGGTTGTTGTGTTTGATTAGCCCTATATGCGCCGAAATGGCAGCAATTGAGCTGTATACCGTACTCCCAGGGAGCTGAGATGGTTTCAGGAATGATTTATGCGCCTGATGAGCAGGGGTAATAATGTACAGCGCTGTGATACCTTGTATAAGAGCGCATTTAAAATGCCTTTTATTATTATTATTAATTTTCCACAGAATTGTTGTCCTCTGACCAGGAACAAAAAGATCATCGTTGGGAAGATTATGAAATATCTGAGTGCATTTACATTTTGTTTTTGATAACAACATAACATAATAAGCAGAAACTACAATAGCGGTTTGTTGTTCAGTGTATATTTTGTTCAGTGTATATTTTGTATATTTTGTTCAGTGTATATTTTGATTAAAAGAAAGTAAGGATAGAAGTTGAAGTAAAAGATAGTGTTGCCAACATTACCAATATATATTGTAAAACGGCTTTAAAGGGGCAGCCAGAAACCAAATAAAGCGTTCATCTGTTGCTGACACCCATCCAGTGGGGTGTCGTGGCCGAGCGGTCTAGCTTACCAGATTCAAGTTCTGGTGTTAGCAACATAATGTGGGTTCGAATCACGGCCGTGACACTTGTGTCCTTGAGCAAGACACTTAATCATAATTGCTTCTCTCCACCCAGGGGTTAAATGGGTACCTGTGAAGGCAGAGTTGGTTTGCTCTATATGCGCTAGAAATGGCAGCAATTGAGCTGTATACTCCCCAGGGAGCTGAGATGGTTTCAGGAATGATTTATGAGCCTTATGAGCCTTATGAGCAGGGATAATAATATAATGCGCCTTGAGCACCACTTAGTTGGTGGATACGTGCGCTATATAAATCCACACATTATTATTATTATTATTATTATCCACACACTGCCTGGACGGTTTTAAAGAAACAAACATCGTTGCTTTAACGTACAGTTTTGTTGTCTTGGTCCGCAGTCACTGTTTTACATCCAGCAAAGCAAGCCGTTACGTATGTCAATTTGTCGGCACCACAGACTGGCGAGTACACGCCCTTTTCGCATGTGCAGTCCATGTTACATGAGGCGTTGAGTCCAAGACTGCGCGGCATTAAAGAAAGACAAACATTGTATATTAAATAGACTCTCCCTCAGAAACCGTTGTTCCAATTCTTCCTCAGTGTGACATGCTGAATCATTACGTAATACCACTGCTATTGTAACCGCTAAAGGGCATGATTCTTAACAGAATTGCACGTACACTTTGAAACTATAAGGATGGGCCCGTTGATTTGACGTCACGCTTTGAACTAGTGGCGCGTGAATTACGCCAGATCCTGGCCGTGCGGCCGCCATATTTTCCCCGATGTTCAACTTTGACCTTGGTTGGTAGCAAGCGGCAGCGCGCCGCCTCAAAACGTGACGTCAGATCTTCACCATAACGTATCCAATGAAACCCCTTGAATGGTACGCCTAGCCTGGAGCCTGTCTATATCATTGATATAGGATAAAGACAGAGAACCAGTCTATTTCTCAGGTAGTATTGGCGGATTGGATTTTGACGTCATAAATTCGAATGATTTCAAGGATTGAAATTAATGTGTTCAACCTTACGAATCATTCCAGTGAACCTCAGGTTTTGACGTCACATTTTCCTGCTCATTCGCATTCGCGTGAAGCATGAAACCAGCCTTTACCCATCTTGTCCGTCTACTGGGCCGTGAACTCCATACTCCGCCGTCACTCCGGCTATGCCGTCGTTTTGACAGCCCATGAACATCAATGCGATGTACGTCAGCACAGCAATGCTTTGGGTAACAATTGCTAGCACCACAAAGCCACGATTGCCCTGGGTCGAGGCCACCCGCGAAGTCAAGATGCCACCCAGCACCACACCAAGCAAGGAACTGGGCATTATTGTAAAACCTGAAAATTACCAACAAATGTTCCTATTATTTAATTATATTCTATAAGCTTACTTGATGTGATAAAACAATCTGACTTTGTTTATATATTACAGAAAACGCAGACTTGTAATCGAGTCCTCAGTGTCCAGTCCAAGTCCAAGTCCGAGTCTCGAGCCACGAATGTCTAGTCCGAGTCTTGAGTCCCGAACGTCGAGTCAGAATCCCAGTCAGGAGTCCTATTAAAAGTGGAATTTTAGCAAGAAATCCAAATATTAGATCCAGACCACCAACATTTCTTCACATTCAGCAATCTTCGCTGTGTTTAAGAATGGTTTATACTGAACAGGCAATTTTGCTTCCGAGTCCGAGTCACTAAAAAAGGTCACTCGAGTTGGACTAAATCTGATTTCGAGCCTACACATTTAAAATGAGTCACAGCCGGGCGTGGCCCAATTGGGAAGGGGTAGGTCATAGGTCCAGCTCACAAACGCCCCCAAACTTCTATTTGACCTATTGTTTCTGGTACTGAACCTAAATATAAAATGGTCTTGAGGTCAATAGGTGAAACCACCATGCGTAATATTCGCACCGTGCATGACCTGTTGAGGGCACATGTTGTAAGACCACTGTGGGCGAAAGGGCAGTGATAGTGCGTTGCGTTTGGCGTATATTGCAGTTGATGTGTGTACGCATGGAATATCTCCAGCGATCATTGGCTGGCAGAAGTACACGCGCGCTTAGTACCATGACATACACGAATAAAGTGTACGCACAACGCTCACTTGACGACTTAGTGGCTATCATCAAGACACTGGGTGCAAATTCACCGCTAGAGGGCTACAATGTGCACTGAGCGGATAAAAGGTGGTTATATACAGATAAAAGCCAAGCCCAACATTTTTTCGACCCATTCCTGAACCCTTTTCGTTGGTTGTGGGGAAGGTTAGGAGCATCCGTCGCCCCCACTTGGAAAGTGAGTTCTGCTCAATAATGCACAAAGTTTTGTTTCGTATAGCCAAATAAACGACACTTTGAATTTGACGAAGTTTACAAACCAGCATACGGGCCCAATGTTACACGGCAAAAACTAGTGTTAAAAACAAATCCTGCGGTTTTCCATGATTCGGCAGCTCACCCACTATAAACACCATGGACGACCAACACTGACAATGGTGTTTATTTTAACATCCTAGTTGTTTTGGGGGCACAGTAGCTTAAAGAACGATTTTGTGCTTAACATCCGTCTAAAACGTTCACGCACCTAACACGAGGCCAGCCCAGCCGGCATCCACTTGGAACTCGTACTGGATGTATTTGGCGGCAAACGCACCCAACCCAGCGAAGGAAATCAGCACACAACAAAAGCCCAACACTGCAGACATGTAGGTCACGTTGGTCAGGAGTCGAAACAGAGATGCTAGGAATTCTGGGAAGAAAATAGTTCCAATAAGGACTAGACTGTAAAGGGAAGGTACAACATTGGTTTTTGATGAACGCACTTTCATTTCATCCATCTGCAATGGTGACCAAAACTGTTGGCACACTTTGACACAGTGTCATAATTATCTAACTGAGAAGTTCTTCACCAAGAAAGACCCCCTCTCTCCCTCGTCCAATTTAATGCTGAGCACTTTGAATTTGGCTGGGACATCGCGCTGCCAAATATAAATTTATGGTTTTACCTCAACATTGAATGGGGAGGTGTGCCAACATGTTTTGCACACACACTGTAAATAATTGTGTGAGTTCACAGTAGTTTTCTGTTGAAAAGAATCATAAATTTACAGCAGAAATTTTTGTTTTCAGATTTTCCTGTGAATATACAGAAATGTGCCGTTTCTAAATGGTTACGTTCCTATTCTCTGTAAAGTTACATCAGGTCTGCTGTTGATGCACAAGGGAAAATTCTGCTGTATAACAAAGAATCTGCTATATAATAAAGAAGTCTCCGTCATGCCAATTGACAAAACAACTTTTATAACAGTGCAGCACTGTGGTTTCAAATAAATTAAAAATAAATACACAACTTCTAACAGTTTTTCGTAATTTTCTCAAAAACATTTCCACCAATTGTGACGAACCAATGTCACCAAAAACAAATGTTGTACCTTCCTTTTTAATGCATCTTAAAGTTCGTGGATTCTGCCGTGCAGGCAATTAAGTGGTTATTTGTTTCACTGTACAGTTGGGATATAGACGAACTTGACTTAAGAATGCTGTAAGGGTGTTGGTTTGTGAGTACACTGGTCCCCTGTCTTTATCTTATATCAAGGATATAGACAGGCTCCAGGCATACCATTCAAGGGGTTTTATTGGATACGTTGTGTTGAAGATCTGACGTCACGCTTCGAGGCGGCTCGAGCGCTAGCTACCAACCAGGTCAAAGTTGAACATCGGGGAAAATAATGGCGGCAGCACGGCCAGGATATGGCGTAATTCACGCGCCTCTAGCTCAAAGCGTGACGTCAGATCTTCAGGCTAGTTCGTGAGTTACCTTAAAAGAAAGCCTATGGCAAAGGTTCTATAAGGGGTCAAAAGGTCAGGCGATTTGTTTTGTATTAGCAATAGCTTAGGCTTAACAATAAAATACATGGTATTAGAAGGATGAAATTCATGCGTCGGGTGATAAACAATTGAAAATACATGGTATTGGTGCATGCAGCAAATATACCAGTAACAGACCTCGACACAGATGGCTTACTTTTAATGATAATCAACGGCTTTCTAGAAGATTGTGGAGTGGACTGTATTTCCGACATGGGTATGTTCGCTTCCATCTTCCCCATCAAGCCCTTGCAGCAAACAGGTAACCCCGTAAAACAGCAGTAGGACTTGGGCTTGTCCATCTTTCTCGGGAAAAAGAACATGGGTAAAGAAAGCAAGAGCGCGCAACAGCCGTAGAGAATGAACCCCAGCCACCAAGCTCCTTGCCATTGAGGATCCTGCGGGGTGATGCCAAGTTCGGAGGCGCCTGTCTTGTAGAAGTCAGTGAAGATCGACAGGCAATAGCTGCTGACTGAGTAGCCGATCAGTGGTGCGACAGACATGGGTAGAAACATAATTGCTGTTAAGAAGATATAACAATTATGAAATATAATTATGTCAATTGATGTTTGATACGTAATGAAGACAAGAAGATAAAGCCCCTTTTCCGCAATCAACTGGCCTTATCGTCGCCACGCCCCTGAAAAGGGGTCCGTCAAAAACCAAGTCTAGGCCTATGTTACGTACAGAAAAGACGTGTTTATGGCGTTGAATTATGTAAGATTTATAGGTGTAGTGCGCTCGCGGCCACACAACATTTCTGATTGGTCACTAATGTACGACAGCTGCCGATTGGCCAATTAATATATGGACATACAACCATATTGTCTAAAAAGACCATGTATCTTTACACGTTGTTTGTATCTTTATTTTCCTCGTTTCGTTTTCGTAAATTTGTTCGCTTATCAAACAGCTTGTTGGCTAGATATCTTGTCTTTCATTACAAAATCTGTTCGTTTGTCATTCATTCTGTTGTTTGCCAGCTTTCCCTCGCAATGGCTCGCTCTTTATAGTGTCTATCCGCCTCGTGCACGACATGTTGCATGCAGAAACCTGTCCTCAGGGCATTCAAAACAAATATCGCTGGTTAGCAGGCGTCATTGAATTTATTCAAGTTTTAACGGTTTCCAGGATGAAAGGTATATTCAACTACTTTTTGATGGCAATAGTTTTCATTGAACAAGTACTTGTAATGTATTTGGACTACATAAACACACCACCATAAATGGTGCTGCGAAGTGCCCTGGTCTTGTGAGACTGAGAGTATTTTCACTGATAGAGGGACATGGTGTGCACGCAGCGGATATGCTACTTGTGCACGGTTGAATACTGTGTATTATACTATACTGATAAATCAATGGAATGACCAACCCAAGTAGAACGGCACCAGAGTCTTGTCCACTGCGTCATCAAGATACGTTATGGTTAGTGGCAGTATGGCGGTACCGCCAACCCCACAGAATAGCTGGCCCAGTATTATGGGCCATGCCTTGCTGATCAGTTGAGAGCCGGATGCATCAATTTCATCGTCTGTACACTCGGTGACATTCTTCTTACCGCCGCAGATGAATTCTGAGTGTCATGGTGATTGAAAGGGAATTACGTCATTAGTAAGGCCCCAAAAAGATAAAATTAAATCATAAGCTTTATACTTTTACATACAAATTTGATCATCCGTGTTTAAGACTATTTTACCAGTGATTTTTTTTTATAACCAGAAAATTACTAAATTGCATTATAGGATCACTGTGAAAGCAAACAAATGCTTTACAATAATCCATTTCAATAACAAGGTTTCGAAATGGAAATTATACAGTTCACATCCTGCTGTAGTAAATTGTTCACAAATAATATATTTAAATGTTTTATACATGTGAACATTTTCAATATTTGTTTCACAATCGTCAATGAGTTTTATACATTGCATTCGTCACCTAGTCAACTCGGTCCCTAGTCAACTCATCGCCTAGTCAACTCGTCCTCTAGTCAACTCGTCCCCTAGTCAACTCGTCCCCAACTAGCCAACCCATCCCCAACCAACTCGTCCCCAACCAATGTGGAAATTTTATTACGGGCCCCTTTAAATAGATTGAATTAAAAACAATGCAACCTTCTTCATAGACGGACGCTTCTTTTGTCATTCTTGACGATTGTATGGCACCGGAACCGGAAGTTCCGTCGAGATCCGGATTGTCGTACAGGAATTGCGGCAGTGCCGTCACGAAGCATCCAAGGGCGACGAAGATTCCTGACATAGCGATGATTCTCGGTCGATGGGACCTATATAGAGGTGCAATTGAGATAATGGGAATATGCCGGTTGCAAAAACAAACATTAGAAACCAATTTAGAAACCTTTACTGAGCGGTTTAATGCATCTGACTTATCCTGATAAAGTATTCGTCTGAAGCGCTTTCGTATTAGAGAAAACAAGAATCTGTATTTCGAATTTACAAAAAGTTACCGGACGGAAACCTTTTGTAAATCACAAAAACAGAAGAAAAGAGAGCACCAATTGTGATGGAAAACTAAAGGATGGAAATGAACGTACGTTACCACATACCGATGTCGTGAGCCTTACCCTTAAATCGCCAATAATGGACAGAGTTGTTGAATATTGTATTATCGAAATCGTAGATACGCAACCTCGTTCCCAGGGTCTAGCTCGTTCCAACAAATCGATCCACACCACACCAACGGAAGCATCAGACATTGACAAACTTGAAGTCGAGTATTTTTCAGTGAGCACAAGTACACCAGAAAAAAAATGTACTCGAGTACGAGCAGGGCCGTAGCGAGCGAGGGGTGTGGGGAGGGGGTTGACACCCCCCCCCCAATAATTTTACTCAGTCGGCATTTAGAGCCCTCATTCGGCAAATGAAGCATCAAAGGTACTACTACTAGAACAAGGGTTTGTCCAGAACAAATTTGCAGTTGCCGAACCTAGAGCTATGGGTTTGCCGACTGCAAATGTACACACTAAGAAATAATGGTTCAAATCTGCACCCATATCGTTGATACAATAGCAGCACCCCTGTGGGTGCAGACTTGGCACCCCCTGGATGTGTGCCTCCCCTACGGGTGCAGATTAGCACCCTCAAAGGAGCAAATATGTGTTTCTAAGCGCTGAAGATTTGCCGAGTTGTTTGTTATCAGTTGTTTGTACCTACAGTTGTTTGTACCTACAGTTGTTTGTGATACATTGTATTCTACTCACGGAAAGACCAGCGGTTTCAGGTGGCAGTTCCCCTGTCACCGGTCTCGGTGGGGAGATCGGTGGGGAGACCAGTCTCGAGACCACTTTTAGTTGGGTCTCAGTCTTGGACTCTGTCTAGGACCAACAGGTCTTGGTCTTGGTCTTGGATTCGGACTTTTTGGTCTCGAATATTTATCACTGATATAGGAGTAGGCCTATGAGTACTCTAGTGTTGAGTACTTTCTTCATATAGTACGAGTACAAGTACATCCAAATCTACTCGGGCACGAGTTCCGTTACAAGTATACTACATGTACATACAAAGTACTATGATGCATTTTACAACTCGTGCATTTAGATACTGTCTTGTGATTAGTTGAGAGCGTGTCACATGTCACGCTATTTTTACTGTCATGCCAAGCAAACAAGAAAAGACTATGCATCTATCAAGTACTAGCCCACGGCAACCAATGAAATAGCCCATAGAAACCTTCCAGCTGCATGGTATCATGGTATGAGGTGTTATAAAACAAATATTGACTGCTTTCACACGTGGTACAGTAAAACTAACCTCCCTCGTGATCCCTGCACTGTAAAGAAATATTGGGCAAACACGGTTGATATGTTGCCCAACACTGGTCATTGTACAACTGGTCAACAGGTTACACAGTTGGTTTACCATTGCCCAATGTTGGATAATTAAATTGTTTTGGCCAAAATATGTGAACAGTTGTGGTAAATACTGACCAATTCTGGGAGAAATAACCTTACCCAACCCCATGTTGCCCAACGTTTTTACAGTGTGGAGCGTTCTATTTTCCCGAGGCGAACGCTCCAGGGATCTCCTCATCAGGCTAGTTTTACTGTACCACTCGTAGCAGTCAATGTTTGTATAACATACAAAGTCAAAAGTTCACTTACTTTCCTCCAAAGTAGGTCACAAACAGTACCCCACTCAAGCCCGATATATCGTTCATGGATATCAGGAGACCAGACTCTGAGCTTTTCAGCTGAAATCTCTTCTCAATAGTTGAGATGACGCCGGATAAATATATCCCCGTGGCTCCGATCATGGTCATGAAGAGAAGACTGGCGCTGGTTACGAACGCGTTGGGATGAGCAAACACTTTGAGACAACGGCATCGTAGCCCGCCCAGCCCGCACTGCGCTGCTTGCTCTTCGATTATGACGTCCTTGATGATGGCGTCATTGCTGCCCTCGTGGGATGGAGTTGTATCCGTGTCGTCACCTTCAGTCTACGAAAGTGTCAACAATTTAGGGTTTTGATCATTACACAGGATTGTTTGGGGGTCACAGGAAGTTTGGGGGTCACTCATGTAAAACACTTATTTGGGGAAAAGGTGTTAAAAGGTACTCATGCTTTTAAGGTACAAATTGGTATTATTTTGACAAAAAACTGTTTTTTTAAATGTTTTATGTTTTCTCAGAATGATATCATTGGATGATACGTGATATCATTGATAACTTTAACCAACAAGGCCTACATTTTTCTTAGATTTGTTAATGTGATAATCTGTCATTACCAAGGTACCTTGCCTTTAAGATGAAATTAGCAAACCTTATATATTCAGAAATCATTTAATGTACACAAAAACATAAAATATTCATTAACATTCAATCAAACTTTGTAAACAATATTCTATAGTTGGACTGGTAAAGCCAATTAACAATGATGATGATGAGGATGAGGAGGATGAGGGTGAGGAGGATGAGGGTGAGGATGAGGGTGAGGATGAGGGTGAGGATGAGGGTGAGGATGAGGGTTGAGGATGAGGGTTGAGGATGAGGGTGAGGATGAGGGTGAGGGTGAGGATGAGGGTTGAGGATGAGGATGAGGATGAGGATGAGGATGAGGGTGAGGATGATGATGAGGAGGCGGGGGAGGAAAAAGATGATGATGCGGATGAGGTTGATGAGAGGATGAGGATATTGATGATGATTGATGACGACGACGAGATGAGACGACGACAAATGTGGTAGTGATGATGGTGGTGGTGGTGGTGGTGGTGGTGGTGGTGGTGGTGGTGGTGGTGGTAGTATGGACATACATTTAATTCATTTAGCACACTATTCATACGTACTATTTGATGAGCATCCATCATCGTGTATTCGAAGACCAGAATGTTCTGTTCAGGTGCACCCTACTTCTCAACTTCAAATTAACTAAACTGCGTAACAAACAGCTACTGTACTACAATACCTCAGGCTGTCTCGATCATGATCAAAAAAACATCATATCATTGAACGTCATGTCGACCAAGATTGGCTTTATGGCACATTAGACAGTAAGAGAAAACCTTTATACCAAACTCAGTATATACTGGGAATCAAAGTACACATTATCAAAATTGTCCACCACGTGATGTTGTTGCTCCGATTTGGTAAGTGTACAAAGAACGGACTTAATTGCCACCTTTACCATTGCGCATACCACCACTATTCTCTGGAGTCTGAACTACACGGACTCCTTTTGTTGTTTTGTTTAAATATTATGTAGTTCCAGCAACCTTTGTATTTAGCAAACCCTTGAGATTACATTTGTCAAAATGAGATGTCATTGATTGTCTGCTGTGCATCTCATTTCACTCGCGTGAAAGGGTCAAGTGCAGTTACATCCAAGTTGTTTGGTTACAATTTAAAAAAAAATGGGTTGATTGTAATCAGAACAAAGATTCAACTAACCTGGACTTGTGGTGATATTTTACAAGAGTGACTTGGTCACACTATCAATACCAGGGACTGAAAACCACACGCATGGCTACAGTGTACCTTAAAACTATGGAGCTTAAACTAGCGCTTCAACCTTTGAAAGTTCATGGATAGTTTGACCTCACGAAGTATATGATCTTATAACTTCTTCTTTTTTTAATCGTCGATCGGGTTTGTACGGAGCCCCTAAAGGGACCTATTTAAAAATTAAAAAAACATGGGAGCTCATACTACAAGATACAAACGCACATAACTTAATCAAATGACACAATTGTTTAGGTTTTGCAGTTATTATTTAATGCGTTTAATTGTCCACACATACAAAAACAATACAAAATCGGCTTTAAATATGCATCACCCGTGCTTTCTGCTTTTTCCTCTTTTTTGGCCCGGCAATTTTTGTATATAATTCCAACATAGCTAATTTCCTTTTCGAAAAGAGAAACAAATAATTTGAAATGAGATATTTCCGAAGCTTGGTTTGACAGTAATCAAGTAGCCGAATGAACTTAACGGGGCCCGCAGCTGTTACATTTCTGTAAAACCATACTTTTCACAAATACTTTACGAAATGTGCAATTTTGAAGTATCTATTTAATAATATTATTATGAAGACGTAACAGAAATTGCCGTAAATAACAGGTAAAACAGCGAAACAACAGGGGTGATACATCTGTACAATCTTAGGGACAAGGGCCAAAGTCATGGTACAGCCAAGCCTTTGAGAAGCCCGGCCAGGCCCAGGCTTTTCCCCTGCCTACTGGCCTATATATAATGAGCTCTGCTTGCCTGGGCTAGGCCCTCCAGAAGCCCAGGTTATGTTGATTGGCAGGTACTGTATTGTTACAGGATTAGGACTCGCAAAAGACAATTAGGAGGCCAGGGCCGATATTCATAAAAGCCTGCTAACTTAGCAGCCAACTAGGCCTTAGCAGCCTGCTAAATCCGTAATTTCCTGCTCCGCGGTTACCAACTAATTTTGTATTCATAAAACCTTGCTAAGAATGTTGCCAGGTAGTTGCCAGCTAGATATTTCTAGCAGGCAGCTAGGACGTTAGGCAATTCGCGAAACCACAAAATGGGAGAATGGCAATTTGCATTTCAATAGGATGAAGAGAATCACTGCACGTGAAAATCTGTACCTTTTTACCAATTCGTCATCATTAAAGATGTCAATGGGGTTTCGTCTGTCTCTGAAAACACTTTCTCTGCGCATTGCACAGTTTAGTTGTGCAAGCTCAAGTATACGTCTCGCCATGTTCGCTGCTCGATGTGTAACCCACAAATGATTTAGTTGCCAACTAGTGACTTAGAGACACCCCAGATCAACTCTAGCGTTAGCAGCCAACTTAGCAACCACCTAAGCTTAGCAAAGTTTTATGAATATCACTTAGCTTCCAACTAGGCTTAGCTGTCAACTAGGGGCCACTTTAGTTGCCAACTAGGCTTAGCAAGCTTTTATGAATATCGGCCCAGGTAGCCTAGGCCTGGCCAGGCTTCTGAAAGGCTTGGCTGTACCATGACTTTGGCCCTCCTCCCTTAAAGAGAATAACAATTTATTGTATATGCATATTCATTATTGGTCAGATTCGGTCAAGGAATCTAGTAAAAAGATGCAAAATAATTATAGGCTAAAAGCAATATTATTAGATCGTCAGCGGTAACACGAAGTGACAGTCATTTATTAACCTGGGCCCATATTCATAAAAGCCTGCTAAACTAGCAGCCAACTAGGCCTTTGCAGGCTGCTAAATGCCTAGTTGCCTGCTCCATAGTTTCTTGCTATTTTCATATTCATAAAACCCTGCTAGGGACAGTGCCAGGTAGTTGTTAACTAGGATTTAGTTGGTTGTTAACTTAGCAGTTGGCATTGTTCCAAACCACAAAACACAATATGGGTAAGTTTCACTTTCAATATGAGTGGCATGTTTATGTGTCTAACAATAGAGCTGTGCTTGCACGAACTGTGTGTGTGCGCCTATCGAATGCAATGAACAGGCAGTTCTATGTTCTCAGCATCGTGAACACAGAGTCAAACATACAAATGAAGGGTTTAGTTGTCAACTAGTGACTTAGAGGTACCCAGGATCACCTCTAAAGTTAGCAGACAACTTAGCAGTCCACTAAGCTTAGCGGCATTTTATGAATAACACTTAGTATCCAACTAGGCTTAACTGGCAGTTAGGGGCCAATTTAGTTGCCAACTAGGCTTAGCAGGCTTTTATGAATATGGGCCCTGCTGGCCAAAATTAACATTCAAAGAAAACGACATTTGAAGTCGGTCTCTTCTTTTTTTGAAACACGCATTTCTTCCATGAAAATGTATATTTTTGAGTTTTGTTCACGTTATGGATGCAAATGAACTTTTGAAATAACGAAATAATGTTGTTTCTGACTCTGAAAGAGCAAATATTAATAAGTGTCAGTTCGTGAAAACGAAAACCGTAGACACAGTTTGTTTTGCAAGTTCACGGGATGACACGCGTGTATGTTTAAACTACATTGTATAACAGCGTATAATCTAAGGTGAAATACTTTAGAGATTTGTTACATGGTGCTTCCGAAAACTTTCCTAATTACATTGTATAACCACAAAAAACAACAAACAAACAAACAAACAAACACCCCAACAAACAAACAAAAACGCGCTGTTAAACTTTTTTCAGATCGGTCTTCACAGTGTATATAATCTAAGGTGAAAAAAATGCGGTGTGTCAGTTCATGAAACCGAAAATGTTTACTTCCACACAAGTCGTGTCTGTTCTAATTAGTCTAGATAAAAGAGTATGACACTTCCAGCTTTGAAACTTCGTGACATTTGCAGCTTTTGGATAATAATATAGGCCTAGTCAAATACAAACAAAATCTTGAATTGTTTAGACTTTCTACATAATTATGTAGTGTCACTTTGTGGTACCGGTGATGAGATGGTAATAGTTGAATACACATATTAGAGGATAAAATGTGTTAATATGTTGATAATCACTTTGTACAACTATTGTTAATTTGTATACCAGTACATGAGCTTAGTATGTTTGTAACTGTTTTGTGAAAAAGTAAAATTGGCAGATCGAGGGTGGGGGGAGGGTGGAGGACAAAGAGTGTACCCCAAGGGAGCCGTCTTATTGTAATGGCACTCTGCCGCATATCGAGCATAGTATAACATACGGAGCCCGGGAAGTGATAGACTGGTCCCCTGTCTTTATCCTATATCAAGGATATAGACAGGCTCCAGGCGTGTTACCATTCAAGGGGTTTCATTAGATACATTGTGCTGAAGATCTGACGTCACGCTTCGAGGCGGCTCGTGCGCAATCTACCAACCAAGGTCAAAGTTGAAAATATGGCGGCCACACGGCCAGGATCTGGCGTAATTCACGCGCCTCTAGCTCAAAGCGTGACGTTAGATCTTCAGGCTAGGGAAGTAACATCTCGTTCCCAAGAAATAATTATCTCGTTCCCAAGAAATAATTACCTCGTTCCCACGAGATAATTATTTCGTTCCCACGAGATAACTATCTCGTTCCCACGAGATAACTATCTCGTTCCCACGAGATAATATCTCGTTCCTACGAGATAATATCCCAAGTGTATCTCGTTCCCACAAGATAATTCTCTCGTTTCCAGAGGATAATTATCTCATTCCCACATTTGGCTGATGGATATCGTATTATGTATGCTAAATGTCACTTTCCAAGCTCCGTATGTACACGTTTGGCTCTTAGTTTTTTTTTACAAGGCATTGCGTCGATTGGCCATTAAAGTATACATACCAATAAGGAATTACCTCCGTGCGCAACATTCCTTAAAACATGTATTAATCTGATTTTACCACACATTTTGTTTGTTTGGAGCTTAAAGTTCTGTCCTCATTTTCGTGGTTACGGGAATGCCTTTGTGGTCTTTGGTTTCATTTTCCTTCTCGTCCTGCACTGGTTCGTTCTGTAGAAACGATCATACAAACATATATTGCCATTTACTCTATGAATGACTACCACCAGAGTATCACTTTTTTTTCTTTTCTTTTTTTACTGTAAATGGCCCTTATCCGTTGCTGTGGTAACCTGTTTTCGGCACTTTTACTGATATATTATTAGAGTCTGCCAACATTTTTGGTAATAATTACATTAGGCCAAAAAAAGTATCGAGTTTCTGGTCATCGGTCGGCTTCAAAATCAGTGTTGTGACACGCTTTTTTTGGCCATTTTTTGGCCAACATGTGATACATGCGGGGACTAAATTTCCCATATACAAAGTATGGTGGCTAAGAGAGGGCTCAGAAATCGTGCAAACGTTCATACTCCTATGTGAAAAAGTCGTTTAAAGCACAGCACGGCAGAATTCCAATTGATCCAGCAATTTTGGCTGCCATTGGACATCGTTTCATAGCAAAAAAAAATTAAAAATGCCGACGCGCGGGTCTGAGGTGACGCGCGTGGAGACCAGAAACCAGAGACTTTTTTGGTTTTTTTGTCCTTAGGCCTTTAAGTCTATTTCTATACTGGGAAACATCCATCGCCGTGGTCATCACTTTTGCTGATTGAATACCATGTGATTCCACGGTGTAAGTTCCGTCAGATGTCTCAGTAGACGTCTAGTAATACCAAATGATGATGATGATGATCAGCCTGTATCAACCCACTGCTCTCCCATATGTCGCCATCTTAATGGCAATTTCTGGAAAGTTTTCATCAGGACATTGGTGATTTCCGTTCAGAAAGAAAAACAAATATTTGAAATGATACATTTCACAGAATAGTTGTGATAGTACAGCGGATAAGCTCCCATATAATGAAAATTGTGCACTTTTTGAGAAAAGCATGAAACTTCTAGCATAGTTAGTTTAGACCATAAGATTCATTTTCAGATGTGGAGGGAAGTCAGATTTGACCTCTGAGGACCGTGAGAGGTCAAATCCAAAATGGCCGCCAGTCCCGCCTATTCTAATGTACAAACACCCTTAACTTTTGAACCAAATAGTCCAGAAAAACGTTTAAGGTGTCATTTCCAACTAAATTGGGGATGCCAATTCATTTGGTAATACTTTTGAGATCACTTGAGAACTCAGGGTTTTGCATTTAGGTCAAGGTCAAGGTCAAAATTGACTAAAAAATAGCAAGTTTTGAATGTTTACAAAAAGTTTTCCCATTTATTTGTCATTTGTTCTCCCCTATGTTCTCAAATTTCTTTAGGAGTGGTTCCCCTGCATAGTCCCCCATCTTAATCCCTTTCAGTTAGTTTATTTCACTAATTAGCACCAGACCATTCTTTGTCTTGTAACTGACCATATGCATAGCATGGTCAGTGGGCAGCTAGGCAGTATACGGCAAACACCTCAATTCAAGTCGGGAAAACTGCTCCTTTCCATTACTGCTCAATAATACTGGTAAGTTGTTCTTTAAGTTACTTTGTGTTTTATTTGTGTGACAGTTATTTTTTGAATTAATATAATTTCCTTAGTGCTGCATTTAAGTTGCATTATCATTTAGCTGCATATTGGTGAACTGTCCCTTTAAAACTTCTTAGATAAGCTATGTCTTTAAGGCACTAAGGTTGCTTAGCAACAACCACATGCTGTGGACCTTGGAACCTGCAGCCACAGACTAGACACTCACGGAGAGGATCACTTTGTGATCATGTTTGGTGGTCTACACATCGAGATGGCCACGTTGAAGTTGCTGGGAGACTGGTTGGAAGACAGTGGCTGGACAAACGCCCTGGTACAGGCCGACATTGCAAGTTCCGGAACAGCAAATTCCTTCATACATGCCAGCCATGTCACCAAGACCCGCCATGCCCACCAGGTCACAGCTGCAAGCCTTTTTACACTCCTCCAACAAGCTTACATTGAGGAATGCACATCCGATGATACTGATGCCATTCAACCAGATAGTCCGCCTTTTGAGGAGTGGTGCGTACGGCGAGCAAAGGCCTGTGTCCACTGACTTCTGGCTTAAGACCCTGTCATTAGAGCTTCTGTTGCTGCGGTACATCAGGTCTCTTCGTGAAGGTAACTTCAAGCTGTACGTGGAATCCCTGACGCAGATTATGCCCTGGATGTTCGCCCTAGATCACACGCACTACTCCAGATGGCTTTCCGTACACATCCGTGACATGACAACTCTCGCTGTAAAACACCCAGATGTACTAGCAGAATTCATGTCTGGAAATTTTGTGGTGCACAAAACCAGCAACAAATTCTCTGCCATGGCAATTGACCAGTGCCATGAGCAGAACAATGCAATGGTGAAAGGTTCTGGAGGAGCTATTGGACTTACTGGCAATCCGAGGAGCACTCCGACGCTGGATGATAGCAGGGCCAGAAATTGCCAGGATCACTACAGAGTTTGAGGAACAGGCCATAAAGCAAAATAATGGTTCTGCTAACACTGGACAACATCACCATGACCAGCAACCTGGAGTGCAGGCAGCATTCCTGAGGGATGTTAAGGCACTTGTGACAGTACTGAAAGAGATGGGAATCCATTTCTAGAACAAAGTCAAGACCTACTAGTCATTGACACAAGCGACATCATGGACACCCAAGTGGCTGAAACGGTGAGAAGGATTGAGACCCTCGGTGAGGAGCAGTACACAAAGTTTGTGACAGAAAGGCTAGAGCAGTGTACAACACCTGTCACACAAACACTTCCTAAGAACAAGTTGCCACTTTTCAGTCGGCAGCCGGCCAAGGTTATGTCAAACAGAAAGCACAGCTCGCAGCACTTAAGAGTGACTGTGGTCTTTTCGAGGCTGTACATCTCGTGTCAGACACGGGATGGAGACATGGACAATTTCTTCTCCCATGAAAACCAGGCAGCCCCGCCAGCTCTGTCAACTGGAGGAAAAATGCGGTTTTGGAGTTAAAGCAGATCTACTTCGCTGCCTGGAATCAAATCTGCTCGAAAACAATAGTGCACCTGTGGCCCCAAGCAATCATTCTTGATGGTGCAGCTGTGATTCAAATGCTCAATCCTGGAACATCAAGAACATTTCAAGAGTATGGAGAAAGAGTGTTTGCCCCATACATCTTTGCTCAACTCGAGAAAAGCATCCGCATCGACCTTGTCTGGGATGTATACTTACCTGCTAGCCTGAAAGCCTCAACAAGACAGGAAAGGGGAAAGGGCACCAGGAAAAGGGTGGCTCCTTCTACTGTGCTGCCAAAAAACTGGAAGGACTTCCTTCGAGTCAATGAGAACAAAACCGAATTGTTTGCTTTCCTGTCACGCGAAGCCGTTCATCTTCCTCTACCACAGGGCAAGGAACTGTATGCAACAGATGGAGTGGAGCTCTGCTCTCCTGCTGAGTCACTTGCAGGCCTTGCCCCCCATGCTCGCACGAGGAGGCTGACACTCGTCTACTTCTGCATGTGGCAGATGCTGTGCAAAAGGGTGTAAAAAGGTAACCATACGTACCGTTGATACTGATGTGGTTGTACTGGCCGTGGCTTTCATTCAAGCAAGACAGCTCCTGATGAGCTGTGGATCGCTTTTGGTGTCGGATCAAGCTTTCGGTACATAGCTGTTCACGAAATGGTTGCCACCATGAGTCCGACACAGTGTATGACTCTCCCAGTCTTTCATGCGTTCACCGTGTGACACTGTTTCTGCATTCGCTGGCAGAGGAAAGAAGACTGCCTGGGAAACTTGGAAGTCTTTCCCAGAGGTGAATGATGCTTTCAGTGAACTCCTGTGCATGCCAAGTGAGGTCAGTGAAGGATCAATGTTACTGCTAGAGCGATTTGTGGTGCTGATGTACGACCGAACCAGTGAGCATGGAAGTGAATGATGCCGGAAACAGCTCTTCGCACAGAAGTCTAGAAACCTGGAGAACATTCCTCCAGCAGGCAGCACTCAAGCAGCACATCAAGCGCACTTGCTACCAGGCCAACTGTTGGAACCAGACATTGGCCAAGAATCCAGAGATGCCAGAGCCATCTGACTGGGGCTGGACAAACGAAACAACTGGGTGGCAGCCTCTTTCGACCACTCTCCCGGAGGCATCAAAATCGTGCCATGAATTGATCCACTGTCGCTGCAAGAAAGGGTGCACTGGACGTTGCAAATGTGTCAAGCTGCACTCAAGTGCACTGCACTGTGCTCTTGTTCTGGAGACTGTTGAATTTTGATCGTTACCATTAGGATATTCATAAGTTGTGGACAGTGCTAACTTATGTGGATATCTATAGCTGTGGTAATGAACAGGTTTTAGGTCGTATTTGGAATAGCTTTTGGGTCTTCTAATTTCATAAACTGCTTACCGGTAAGCAAATTTTCGTGCTAACTGTAGCAGAAAAATTTGTAAGCAGGTTAACAAGGTCTCCTGAGTTAGCAAGAAAACAAGGCGTCCACCTTGCGCGTTCACAATGGATTTGCATTGTTACAAAATTCATTTTCGTGCAGTAAGCACCGTAAGGTTAGCATGCATTTTCGTGTGCTTACGGTTAGCAGCGCTATGAAGTAGAAACTCGTACGTAAGCACAGAATCGGCCGTTAAGCAGCTCTATGAAATTTGGCCCTGGATAGTCAAAGTGGTGGTACATGGGTCTTTTATTATTTTTTAAAATAATGACTCCTTAAGTGTCAAAATAGAGGCAAAGTTTTTTAAAAAAATCACTTTTTTTGCCTAATTTGACCTTGACCTTGACCTAATTGCAAATCCCTGAGTTCTGGCGATCTCAAAAGTATTACCAAATGAATTGGCATCCCCAATTTAGTTGGAAATGACACCTTAAACGTTTTTCTGGACTATTTGGTTCAAAAGTTAAGCGTGTTTGTACATTAGACCATGCGGACTGGCGGCCATTTTGGATTTGACCTCTCAGGATCATCAGAGGTCAAATCTGACTTCCCTCCACATCTGAAAATAAATCTTATGGTGAAAGCTAACTATGCTAGAAGTTTCATGCTTTTCTCAAAAAGTGCACAATTTTCTTGCTAATCCGCTGCACTATGAGTATGGTTTAACAGTACAAAAAGTTCAAACATGAATTTATGAAGGGATCCACCTTAAATTAATTTGGTACATATTTACTATGAAAACATAATGATACGAATTCCATTTGTATTTCTCCCTGAGCGGTTGCGCATATTTCAGATCCATTCTGGTGAATTCATCTTCACTGTTGCTTTACAAAGATGCATCGCCCATTTTATTCCTTGGCTATTTTAACGGTAATTTCTATATGGATTTTTCAGAATAATCGTATAGAAGCATATGTTTTTAAAGTAAACATGTCCCGAAATTAATGAACGCAAAATAAGTGTTATTGGTCTTACGTTTCGAACCCAGCAGGTTCTTTCTCAAAGGCAAAATGGGCCCATACTCGAAAGGCCAATAACAATTATTTTGCATTTATACTACAGGTCCTTTAGGTTAGTAAGCAGTTTGCAACAGTTAATTCTCTATTTAGGAAATTAATTAACGGTACACTGTGAATTTAAACACATGCCAAAAAAGTGAGTACAAGCTAAGTGTTTAGAAATGTGTTGAAATTCTAAACACTATTTTTATAGTGGTCCCGTCTTTATAAATTCATGTTTGAACTTTTTTTTACTGTTAAACCAAGCTTGTGACAACTATTTTGTGAAATATATTAATTCAAAGTAGTTATTTTCCTTTCTGAAAGGAAATCACCAATCTTCCAATAAAAAAACTTTCCGAAATTGCCATTAAAACAAACGATAACGACACTTTTATTAGTGTTTGCTGTTTCCTCTCTTACCTTAAATACACAGTACGCACTCACGCAGTAACACAGCACCGCCACGATCTTTAGAGCTGCCGTTAGACCGGGAAAGACGTACCGTAAGCCCGGCCGGTCATACACCATACACTCCCCCGTCTTATCGCACGATTCCTGCCAGAAAGAACACTGCGAGTCGATAACACCGCCGAAGATGATTGGAGCTGGTATGTAACCTGTGATAAAAAATACATAAATAAGGGAAACCTAGGGATCCACCAAAACTGAAAACATAATGTACTTCTTGACAAAGAATGAATAACATAACTGTTGTATTTTGGTATTGGCACACATCTGATAATTGAATATAGTGGAGTTTACAGGGCCGTAGCGAGCAGGGCCGTGGGGTGGTGTGACACCTCCCACCCCAAATATTTTTTCTCAGTCGGCATTTAGAGCCTCAGTCGGAAAATGAAGCATCAAAGGTACTATATAGAACAAGAGTTGGTCCAGAATAAATTTTCAGTTAGCAAAACTAGAGCTATGGTTTGCCGACTGCAAATGTATCATGTTTCTAAGCACTGAAGATTTGTCGAGTTAGCCCTCTGATGTCAGTCGGCAAATTGGCTTCCACACCCCCTAAGAAAATGCCTTCGCTACGCCCCTAGGAGTATAACTGTGTTCTTTTTTTATCAAATAAAATCAACCTACCCAATATTTTACCCAAAAATGAAGACAGTCCAACGGCGAGCTCTCGGTCTTTGGGTAGGACAGACCTTATTAAAAATCATAATAATTAAAGCCAAATGTCAATTTAAAAAAAATAACAGTTTTGTTGATGAAGGGGCAATATTGCTATGATCAACAGGGCATGGAATCGGAGTGCTAGTTTTAGATTAACTCAGTGGCTGAATATAATTTCCCACTTGATAAGGTCATGCTACCGTTGCTGCTGCATCAAATGAGTCAGTAATTTTCAGTCACTGTATTCATCTTAAACTAGGACACCGATTCCATGCCCTGTTGAAAGTCTGCTCTGATCGTGACGATATTGTCCCTCTAAACATACAAATTCCGAAGCTGACGATAGTCATTGGTAGAGACAGTTATTTCATTTGAAGGCATTGAAACGTGTACAAAATAGGAGCATTTATGTGTTCATTCGTATTCAACGTTTTAAAAATACACTGTTAAAAAACATGTAAATTTACAGCAAAATGCAGGCAACTCGATTTCCAACAATTTGCTGTTTTACAATTTTACATAACAAGTGTGTTAAACTGATTTACGCAATTTCTGTAAACGTACACAATAAATATAGCCAGGGTTTTCAGTTATGGGCCGAAAAAGAGAATCAGAATGGGTAAAACAAACAAATATGGAAACGTACCGGTACTGCAGTTTAAGCGTTTACAGAAATTGTGTAATTCAGTTTAACACATTTGTTATGTAAAATTGTAATACAGCAAATTGTTGGAAATAGAGTTGCCTGCACTTTGCTGTAAATTTACATGTTTTTTTTAAGTGTTTCATGTAGAATCATTTACACTTCATTTCTCACCTGAACGTGAGCATAAATGATGAATTGTTTGCAGAAGCCTTAATAGCGACAGATATACCCAAAAATACCATAAACATCATCAATATGTCACATCCTGTTGCGCATGCACCTGGGGAAGCAAAACCGGAAGCAGGCTCGTCCGTGAAACTGTTCTGACTTTGATTGAAACATATGCAGTCTTGGTAAATCTGTATAATCATTGAAATAAGATGATTGATCAGAATATTTGGCACAAAAAGGAAAGCACAGCGTCTTTTTTTCTTTCGTCGTTTTTATTTACTCTTTAGTGAATGTTGTGCGGGATAATTTCCCATAATGTACATTGTACTGGTACATTGTGTGCCCAAACGTCGTTAGTAACCTTCAATTTACATGTACATGGGGATTTACAACGCGCACCCTTCGTGCGCAACACTACCTAAACAATGCACGGTAAAATAATTCCCGTAAAATTTACGGTGAAACGTAGTGCATTTTTAAGGTTTAAAACGTACATGGAGTAACGTCTTACCGTAATTTAGTACGGTAAAAACAACTGTCAATATTTCCATATTTGTACGGGTACCGTATTTTTTAAGTATTTAAGGCGCTAAGGTTGAAGTGTCCACGGGATGGATTCAAGTATAATTTGCCCGTTTCTTTACTGTTAACTTTATTTAAAAAAAATTTAAAAAGAGGGGGAAAAAGGTGTAGGCCTATACAGTTTGAGTTATCCATTGATAGGCCTATTTCACAGAGTTCTGGTCAGCTAGTTTGTTCGCATACCGTTTTGTTGTCTTGGTCTGCAGTCACTGTTTCACATCCAGCAAAGCAAGCCGTTACGTACGTCACTTTGTCGGCACCACAGACGGGTGAGTACACTCCCTTCTCGCACATACAGTCTACGTTACAGGGTGCTGCAACCCCAAAGCTGTACAGTCAATCAATAACAGTCAACTGATCAGTCTGTCGGAAACTGGGCCACAGATAATTCAAATGATACATAAACCGAATCATGGTCAGAAATTGCTGACCTTGGTCAGCCTGACTATTTAATGGGTCTGACACATACAAATAAATTCTTCTGCGAGTGCGGGTGACTTGGAAGTTTTATTTAAGCCATGTTTTAGGACGATTGTGCTTTTACAATCATGCGGGCATGCGCATTGCATACATCAACCACGGTTGCAGTCTTGTAGAACTTCATTTCATCAAACCTGCTTCTCCCATGGATAACTTATATGTTGCGTGCTCAGTAACTCCAAATCTATATTTATATATCAAACTGTATTCTGAATTAAAAATAGTTAATAAAACATCTTAATAACTCAATCAGTCACACGGTTAAAATCTATATTTCCACTCGGAGAATACCACTACCCGAAACATATTTTACCAGTGAAGTAGCCAGGATTTTCAGAGTGGGGAGGGAGTAGGCGTGCCAATGATATTTTTGCTGGTAGTCTGTTTTTATATTGCTTAGCAAAATTCTCTGCTTAGCAGTTCTATGAAATTGTCTCCTGGCCTTCAGACTGTTATGAAAAGTCTTACGTTTGTCCATTATATGCCGGGCCGTTTACTCCGTACTCGGTCGTCAGTCCAGCGATGTTGTCGTTGGAACAACCCAGGAACATCAGCGCAACATACGACAGTACAGATAAACAGTGAATCACGATAGTCAGGACAGCTTTACTTCGCTGGCTCCTGGCTAGCCGCGTAGTCAATATACCGCCGAGCAACACGCCAACCACGGAAGCAGGCATTGCTGTAAAACCTGTTTAAGAATAGCCACCATTATAAACCAACAAACCTTTCACTCTGACTGAAAACTATTGCGGTTGTTTTAATTGACAATAGGCCAAACTTTTTTTGAGATGTCAACAGCTATAAATTGGTATCTCTGAGAAAGGCACTAAATCTGAAAATGCATTCATTTGTAATTTTTATATTATTATTATTCATATTTTTTTATTATTTTTTTACAATAATTGATTTTATGGAAATCAAAGTACATGACACCGCACATAATTATTGCATGCACTGTTTGCCCGTCATGAAATTGCCCTGGGCCATGAAGCTGCTATTAAGCACATAAATTTGTGAGGGTTAGGGTTAGGGTTAGAGTTAGGGTTAGGGGTAGGGTGCCCTTCAGTTTTTGACGTCAATATAATGGTCCATAGCAGTAATCATTATTTGATGAGATGTTTCTGATTTATTAGTAGTAGCTTCTCTTAAAATACTTGTAAGTTTTGTTGATATAGGGCCTACCTCCATAAACAGTAACATTTTTGTTTACTTTGAACATACCTAACAGGAGACCAGCCTTGAAGGGAAGTATTCCGAACTGGAACTGGATGTATTTCGCGATAAATGCTCCAAAGCCAGAGAACGTAAGGGCAGTAAAACAGTGTCCCAATGCTGAAGAAATGTAAGTCACATTGGTTACCAGTCGCCATAGAGATGCCAGGAATTCTGGAAAGAAAATATATCCATTCTCATTATCATTCTCATTGTACGTTTGTTGATGGTGTAAACTGAGGATCTCTTTTTGAGGCATTTCCCGTTTGATTTGTACACGTTTTTCAACAAAGGACATTTGCCAACAATAAACGAGGACCCATTGTTCCCGTTTGTTTTAAGTCCTCGGTTTACATCATAAACAAACGGACACTCCCTTTGGATACGGCCCGGTTGCTTGGTGGAACTTCTCAGATACTATACTGTCTCGAGGTGTGTCGACATTTTTATGGCCACTGTAGCCCTCTGTTGGCCAACACCTGCCAATCAGAGTCAAAGGTCATTATGGCCTGTCGTATCATTAATGTTACATTTCATTAATGTCACATTCAAAAAGAGAATAGTTAAGGGTCTAAATATAGAAAAACTTAACCCAAACGTGATAAAATCATGACAGTTAAAGCCAGTACAATACAATTTTTGTAAAATGTATCAATTCTTCCATAGTTTATAAGAATCAAGACCTACATTAATAAGTACGTATAAAATCAACCAGCGACGTTTCAGTTGACTTCATCGTGTCGTTAACGAGAAATAGTACATGAGACAGAAATATTTCAAGGTATGCTTGATATCTTCAACTTTACATCATGTATATTTTAAATCCTAACTGTGATCATTAAATTTTATTTATTAATTGTTTTAATTGTCGGTGTTGTTGTTGTGGTTGTTGTGGTTGTTGAGGCTGCTGCGGTTGCTCTGGTTGCTGTGGTTGTTGTTGTTGTTGTGGTTGTTGTTGCGTATGATAGCTGAATAACCAGAGAGAAACGTTAATTGTGTCCTTTCTCTGTGCTTAACATAGTAGCATTTAATTTATGTGTCGTGCTTAATTAAGAATCTTACTTTTAATGACAATCGCCGGCTTTCTGGAAAATATTTTGGTAGAGTGTACTTCTGCCATAGGTATGTCCTCTTCTCCAAGCGTATCTCCTTCCCCCGTTAAGCCCTTACAGCAGTCGGGTAAACCCGTGAAGCAGAAGTAGGACTTCGGCTTGTCCATCTTTCTCGGGAAAAAGAAGAAAGGTATGGAAAACAATAAGAACATACAGCCGAAGATGATGAATCCAAGCCACCAAGCTCCTTGCCATTGAGGATCCCGCGGGGTGATGCCAAGTTCGGAGGCGTCCGTCTTGTAGAAGTCAGTGAAGAGAGACAGGCAATAGCCGCTGAGTGAGAAGCCGATCAGTGGTGTGATCGTCAAAGGCAGTAGCATTATCGCTGATGAGTACATAGAAAATAGTCATCAGTAAGCATACAATGAATGAAGCAAAAACACTTCAAATTGGTTTGTTGTTTTGCACCAAAATCATTTTCATGTTCTTTTAAAGGGACAGTCTCGTCTAATCAATGGAATCAGAGTGCTATAGTTTTAGATTAACTCACTTACTGAAAATAATACCCCACATCATCAAAGGTCATATTACCATTGCTGCTACATAATTAATGAGCAAGTGATTTTCAGTTACTGTGTTCATCTTAATAATTTATTAACTTATATTGCGCAAATTCCATAATGAGATGTTCAAATGCGCATTACAAATTTACAATTTCAAATGTACAATACAATAAAAATATATTAAAAAATATCAATAAAAGCACATCACAACAATATCAATAAAATGCCATACAGAAAAAATGTGTTTTAAGTAATTGTTTAAAAACAGTCAAACTAGTCGATTTCCGAATATTTAATGGTAAAGCATTCCATAATTTGGGAGCAGCAAACTCAAATGCCCTATCACCCAGCGTGATTTTAGTCCGACACACCGGGTAACTAAGGAGCATGTCGTCCCTGGCACTTCTAAGATTATATTGAGATGAAGATTTTTTTTTGATAAGTTGGCATAAAATAAGGGAGCAAGGCCATTTAAAATCTTATAAGTTATTAACAAATTTTAAAATCAATCCTGAACCTCACCGGAAGCCAGTGTAAGTCCATGAACAAGGGTGTAATATGACAGTATTTTAAAGCATTACAAACCAATCTAGCGCAAGAATTTTGAACACGTTGCAGCTGGTTAATTTGAATATCAGGCAATCCATAAAGGAGACTGTTACAATAATCCAATCGGCTGGAAATGAAAGAATGAATTAATGTTTTGGTACATTGCCTAGATAAGTACTTCCTGATACGTCTAATATTATGTAAGTAATAAAAAGCAGTAGCACAAGTTTTGTAATATGAGTAGCCATTGTCATGTTTGCATCAAACCAGGCACCAAGATTCCTTACAATGGGGGTAGGGGAAACCCTGGACGAACCAACTTTAATACCATCAATGTTAACCTTAGCCAATTGTTGACGAGTGCCTAAGATAATAAATTCAGTTTTACCATCGTTTAGCATTAACCCATTACCAAGCATCCATTTGCGCACAACATGTATACAGCCCTCCATTGCAGAAAGTGCCGACGCCTGACTTGATACAGCATTTGGACAAAACGAAAGATAAAGTTGCGTGTCATCAGCATAGCAATGAACATTTGGGAGTTGAGTTTCGATTACTTCAAACAAACTACTAGTATACAAAATAAACAACAAGGGACCTAAACACGAACCTTGGGGTACACCCCATCGAGGTCAAATTTCTGAGACAATTTGCCATGAATGGAGACCTGCTGAGATCTGTTAAACAAATAAGATTTAAACCAAAGGAGAGCAGTCCCATCAATACCAAACTTAGAATGGAGTGTGTTCAGTAAAATTTGATGATTTAAGGTATCAAAAGCTGAACTTAAATCAAGTAAAACTAATAACGTAACCCATTGCTTATTCATAGCCATTAAAAGATCGTTTTTAACCTTTAATAAAGCAGTCTCGGTACTATGATATTTACGATAAGCCGATTGTGCAATCGGATATAAACCTTTCAGGGATAAATGTGACTGAAGTTGAAGTGCCACAGCCTTTTCCACCAGTTTAGAAATGAATTGCAGATTACTGACAGGCCTAAAATTTTCAATCTGTAAATCAAGACCAGGCTTTTTTAACAAAGGTAAAACCACTGCTGATTTCCAGCATGTTGGAAAGTGACCCATACATAAGGATGAATTAACTAAACTAGTTATAACAGGCAAAAGTACGTCTAAGGAGCCAATAAGTAACCTCATAGGAATAGGGTCAAGGACACAACATTTCTTACTTGAGCCTAAAATGAGATTACGAACATCGTCTTCAGAAAGTTGACTAAAACAGTTAATGTATCGGCATCATCAACTAATGAAGGTATGGGTAAGGGAGCAGCTAGCCGAGGTGAGCCGGTCTCATTGCGCAATCTTAACCTGATATTTGAAATTTTATTAACAAAAAAATTTCCCATCTCATTCGCAAGAGTCAAGTCATCCGTGTGTGAAGGCAACAAGAAAGACTTGTCAAGCTTTAGCAGAGACCTGCTCACCCTAAACAATTTCCGCTGATCATGGCTGTTTTCATTAATCAGGTTAGAATAATAATCCCGACGTGCCCTATTCATCAAGAAGATAACATTATTTCTATTCAACTTAAACAAGTCAAAATCGTGCTTAAGCCCAGTTGCTCTCCATCTGCGTTCAAATTTCCTACGCAACTTTTTTGCCGTTCTGATCTCATCGTTAAACCATGGAACACAAGGCCGAGCAATGATAAATTTTTTAACAACAGGTGCATGACGATGAACAATGGAACTAAGGATATTATTATATGAAGCGGCAAAACGATCAACATCACCAGATTTACTCATGACTAAATCTCCATTACACAAATCAGATGAAAAAATGTCAGTTTTGAACATTTCCATATCAACAGAATTAATCTTTCTGTAAGAAACCTCTTTCACAGATAGATCGGGTTTGTTTAAATTTAATTTACACAAAATGGAATAATGGTCCGAAAATAAATAATCAATAACAGGTTTACTTTCAATTATAGACTCTGACTTACGAGTAATGATTAAATCTAATGTATGACCTAAAACATGAGTGGGTTGATCAACAAACTGTTCAAGGTTCAATGATTCTAATAAATCAGAAAAACATATCACATCATGGTTCTCAACATCATCAACATGAATGTTGAAATCACCGGTAATTATCAGTGGCGCACTAGACAATAAAACAGTTTCAAGGTAATCAGAAAACTCGCGTAAAAAAGAATTAAGTGTTACTCGATGGTTGGTTGAGTAGGGTGGTCTATAAATGACGACGACACGCAATTGATGAGACCCTACCCCCACGAGCCACTCCGAGAATTCAAAGGACGTTTTTTCAGCCGCAGCAACCTTTTTAACCTCCATCGAGTCACGTAGAAGGAGGGCAGTACCCCCACCACGTCTATTCCCGCGTGCATGATCTACGAGCTTGTAACCTAATGGAGTTGCCTCAGATCGGTGAGCAGAATCGATGTCCTTTAACCAGGTCTCGGTCAGCGCAAAGATGTCTGCGGCCGCGTTTACACTAGATCCGGCAAGGGCGATCAACGGAGGATCAGATCCTGCAAGGGCGATCAAACTGATCGCGGACGCGTTCACACTTGAGTCTGATCGTGCATTGATCCCCCTAGCCCGACCGTCGGTTCAACGGAAGTTCCACACTGCTCGTGTGACAGGTCAACTGAGCAAGGTCATTGATTGTGCGCACACGCAGGCACACGCGTTGCCCGGGGTGATGCATGCCGCCATCTTAGCTTATGCTTCGTTCGCTAATTTTACAGACACAGTTCGACCATGGAGGAAGAAAACATTTTCTTCCTCCATGGTTCGACCGACTCACTTTCACCGTTTACGTTTGATTTTTTTCCTCATTAAATTACAGTTTTTAATGGATGATCAGTTTCGTTTATTTGCGGTGTTGTTGCCGTGGTATTATGATAAAAAAACACGAAAGCCTGATGAGAAGGAAACTGGTCGATGCATAGAGGTAGAAATGGTCGAAGCATGTGGTTCGTCACGCACGGTTGTTGCATGCAGAACAGGGATGCAAATGCCAAGTACCATTCAAATCGTGTAATGTTCTTTGTGCACAGAAATGCTGTGTTACGTGTTGGAACCAGTGTAATAAGGGGACGCTCTCATTGCATAACCAACACTGGTTGTTTACAAGCTTTCGCGGTTTATTTTTTTCAACTCGCGCTCCAGTCTGTTTGATTAGACCGGAAGTCGGTGGGTCAAATTGCGGGGTCTTATCCTGCGTTGCGTTCACACTACGTTTTTGATCCACCTTGCAGGATCAGATCCTCCTTTGATCCCGCAATAAAGGGGGATCAAAAAGGAGGATCAGATCCTGATCGCTCTTGCGTTCACACTAGCTGTTGATCGCCCTTTGATCGCCCTTGCAGGATCTGATCCTCCTTTGATCGCCCTTGCCGGATCAAGTGTGAACGCGGTCTGCGTTGCTTGTACATACATAATCCATAAAATCAGCAGATTTATTTTTTAATGATCGGACGTTCATCGTACAGAACTTCAAATGGCATCCAGATGACTTGAGAGAAAAGCTATGTGGAGGTGTAACCAATGTCCTGCTAACTGACCCCTTTGGTGGTATATGTCGATGGATAGACAGGCGATGACCAACAATGACGGAAATTTTAGGAGCTGGAACAAATCGGTGCGCAGGTTGTACAGGAATAGCCTTTATCCTACGACGACCTCCCTTTTTACCTCTGTGCGTTCGTCGGTAAACCGGTAATTGAGTTTTATTGGCATTTATCCCGAGACAAACTACATGAGTCCATACCAAATTAGGCAGAGTTGTGGCTTTAACATTAAAAGAATTGCGAATATTGAGAAGTTTGTCACGTGTATAGGAAATTACCCGTACATGTGACAAAGTGGTGCCTGTATTTGAATTTGTCACAGTCTCAGGTCCTGGATTTGGGTTTATGTCACCATATATCAGAAGTTCCAAATGAAAAGTGGCAGGTGAATTATCATAATATGGAACAGGTCGATGCAGAAATCTGTGATGGCATATTTGTTGTTTCCATTTAGTCATTGGTAGTACTAAATACTTACACTCCGAAACGACTTGGGTACGAAACGACTTGGGTACGAAACGACTTGGGTACGAAACGACCTGCTTCGGTCCAGTTAGCAGGCAGAGCATAAACAGAATGCACATATCCATTGTCTAGCCAAGGAGCCTTCTTTCAATGCAGGCGGACAATAAACTAAGACCCACTGTATAATCCATCAATGGTTGACTGCACATTGTTGTAAAGATCCAACATGGTGTTCTCTATGCAGTAAAACTCATGGTAGGGGCAGATGAAATCCAGCAGTGAAAACCACTTATTACTCCATCAAGAATGTTCCAGAGCACACATAAAATGTCCAGCAGTTTCCTGGTATTGTAATAAATCCACTGATATCAAAATGAGGACACAACTGTTGTACAAAACACATATTTACACAATTAACTGGAGAGCTATTATGAGTGGCAGCTTGTTAGGCGCACACCATTGCACACTAGGGGACCGATTCCATGCCCTGTTGAATATCTGCTCTGATCTTGACGACATTGTCCCTTTAAAGCCACTATACACTATTGGTATTCTCGACAAAACATGAATGACGTCAGTTTTTTCAATAAACGGTTACTTGGTTTAAAGTTGACGATGGTATCAAACATCCCTTGTCTCTCAGGTATTATCGATTTAGTAAAGGGTGCGTTCGAGTAGCTTCCCTGATGTAACCCAAGTAAGTCACATGGGTGAACCCCGAGCACGAGCTAATCGAACGAGCATTCCGTCGAACGTTCGCCCTTTTGTGGTCGTTAAAGTGATGTGAAGAATGTCAAAGGTCGCACGTACTTGTAAACAAAATATCGTACAACGAAACGATCGCAAAATAATTATTTCCCAGGTAAAAAAAAAAAATTAATGATCGTATTACTTCTCAGGTTCGTACAAAACAACACGTCTTCTAGTACAAGAACTAGCCTCTACTCACAAATTCATTGTTTAAGGGTTGAAAATGTATGTCAAAAACTTGCCGCACTGAAAACAAAGATGGCGGCCATTCAGAATATTCTCAAAGTGACGTCACGCAACGTCACATGCCCGGGTCTTCCTCAAGTGACCTGCTTCGCGATCAGATGACTTGGGGCTGACCCAGGTAAGCCCTGACAATGACGTCAAACCTACTCGAACGTTCCGGAGTCAGACCCGGGACGACCCGGAGAAGCTACTCGAACGCACCCAGAGTTAAACAAAATTACCAACCTAAGTACATTGGAAGAAGTGTTTTTTCCACTGCGTCATCAAGATACGTCACAGAGAGAGGAAAAATGGCAGTACCGCCAACCCCACTGAGGAGCTGCCCCAGTATGATGGGCCAAGCCTTGTCGAGTTGGGAACCAGCAGCTTCGA
>CM055826.1:14642801-14661097 GCA_029582265.1 Zoroaster sp. YZ-2022
TAAATGGTTAAAAACAAATATAATAATTTTACTAACTTTCCGATGAAATCTAGCGTATAAAACTTATATATAGATGTAAAAAGAATATAATTTAAAAAATGTGTAAAGTTATCCATTCAATCTGGAAAAACTGTTTAAAAAACACTTATGAATATATTTAATAAAATCTAAACAATTTTAAAACAGAAAACCAACTTATAAAATATAAAAAAAGCTTAAAAATAAAGAAAGAATACATGTATGTTAATTGAAATAAAAGTATAAAATATAAATGCACAAAAAACAAGTTATATCTAAATCTGATAAAATTTAAAAACCACTTATCCAAATATATGAAAGAATCAAGTAAATTACATGTACATCTATGTTCTTAAAATACTCTTATAAAATATCTACCACTAAGTACCAGCTTGACTTTGCACAAAAATAAATACTGAGTTAAGAAAAGGATTAAGTCCCAATAAACTCTAAGAACTGCACAGTCCTATGGAGCTCATTAAATATGCAAATCCCCTAATAAAACCTATTAGAAAGGATAGAGAAGTCACAGCTTGGACGTCCCCAATTGGTATGTGTCCACAGTTCGAAGGTGTGTATTTCAGTGAAAGTCCACGAATGCAGGTCTAAACACACACATGCACACACACACCACCACGACCTGTGCTACAATAATTACAATTACCCTACTTGGGTAACTAAGATATTACCTTCTAGTATACCACCACGACTTAGCCAACTCTGGTGTACACCAACGTTTTTAGTACATTTCTGGTGTACTTTTAGTGTACCTGTTGTCTGCACCAGAAGTATACCAATACAAACTCTACACCAATGGACACCAATAGAGCACCAAATTGTCTTTGTCAATTTGCAGCGTGCACCAATAGTGCACCAAATACACTTGGGCCTATTCTGAATTTCTCCTACACCAATAAGGTACCAAAATTACTTACAAATAAAGTAACCACACCAAACATGCACCAGATATACTTAGTCTGAATCAAACTGCAGATACACTTATATTAGCCTGAATCCCCCTACACCAATAAGGCACCAAATGTACTTTAAAACTTGATTCCACTTTAAAAGACTCTACAGTGTGGACATGGTTGACCAGCTAGGGTCTATCCCTTATAGAAAATTAGTTGATGCGGCAATCTTAACGAGCTTGCCGCAAGTTTATATATTATGCTTTGCTCTCTTTCTGCAAGGTTAAAACTAACTCACTGCAAGCTTGCAAGCTTGCCACTGCAAGCTGCATAGCTCTTTGCAGCTTGCAAGAGCTGCCTTCTTGCAAGCTTGCTGGTTGTTAATAATTGTACTATATTTTATTCTTCATGTATAATTCTGTAATTAAACTTCGTCTTGCATTTTACAATGCATATGCTTTTTCAAGGAAATACATGTATAATCCTCAGCCTATATATATATATATATATATATATATATATATATATATATATATATATATATATATATATATATATATATATATATATATATATATATATATGCAATTACATTTTTTATTCAAATCAGTGAATTACTCATAGTCCAAAAAGTATTTTTTTTCCAGAAAGTACATACATATGTAAATGTAGAATTATGTATGTACAATTTTGAAATAACACATAATATTCAATGTATGTATGATATTAAATTCCTCAATATTGTTTGGCAAATCATGAAATCTAGTAATAAAAAGACTATATAAAGTTCTATATACCTTCTATTCTGCCTCCTTTAATGTATAGCAGAATCATATATTGTTCATGCCTAAAGTATACACAAGTTTGAAATGAACCATATTTGTAATTGCTACCAAAGTGATTTTGAACCAACTAAGTGTTTTTTCATCATTTCATCATTCTCTAGCCTATACATGGAGAATAAATAAACAACCTGATGGTCAATCATTTTACTAACCTAGCTGTGATCTGATGAGTATATTTGTGGAGGCAGCATATATTTATCAAATGTACAGGTGTACATTAATACATACTATACATGTACAACTACATGATGACTTTCCTCATACCCAAATACATTAAGTAAGTTGTTTATTTGTGTGTAACCCACTTACACTATGAACATCTCCTCCGTGAATGCACCGTGAAAGCTCGGTGAATTGCACTTTTTCCGTGAAAATGCATTTTCACGGCGAGTTCACGGTGCTTACGCCCAGTGGTTTCTGCTCACGGTGTTTTCACCGAGTATTCACCGAGTGTATGTCTCCTATTGTTATACAGTGGATTTAATCCTATTGCACTGACACAAAAGCAAGGCATGGTTTAGGCTTTTAGTAGTAATAACCTCTCCCATTGTGCGCTTATCTTGGATGAATGGATTAGTTTAGTCAAAACACACGCAACGTAAATAATACATGCCGAGTCTGTACATAGACGTGCATGCAGCGTGTGCGTCGGATATAATTATAGCATTGACGCATTGATCGGGTGATTCGTGTCGCTGTACCGCATACAAACGTGTATGTTATAAAATGTACATTACGCTAGGCTTCGCTTTTGGTGGTCGTCAACATGCTGTCAAAGGGTAGACTAGCATATAAAAATAAAAAAAGTGAACTGAATACTGCCACATCCAAATGCATAAAACTTGATGTTTTTTCGGGTTAACATTGTGTTTTTTATTTATTGTTTTAATTTGGTGACATAAACTGTAAGTGTTGCAATACTGTTTTATGAGGCCAACATATCGTCCATGCACGTAATCGCCGCACTCGTGAAATGACGCACTTACCGCTGGCTTAGCATTTCTCGAAAAATTTACAAAACTATGGCGTATTACATTGGTTGTATAAACTTATCCAAGTCATGCTTGTTACAGAAATAAAAAATTATAGTGAAACAAATATGGTTAAGTGTCTTGCTCAAGGACACAATTGTCACGCCAGTGATTCGAACCCACATTCTGCTGCTAACACCAGAACTTGAGTCCGGTAATCTAGACCGCCTCGGCCACTACACTTCACAAGAAAGAAGATGCAGGCCGCTTTTATTTATTTTCCAAGATGGCGCAAAAATTTAAATCCAAGAATGGTGCCAACTAGCTGTGGAGGTCGAAAAGTGGATATCTGCTTTTCAGCTTTCTAAATATTGAAAAAGCAGATTGAACGTTGTTGCAAGTGCCTTTTTCCGCTTTTCTTTGTCTTTAAACAAGTTCAGCTTTCGCCTTTTGCTTTTCGGTTTGAAGACAAGCACGGTAAATTTTGCTACTTTTCTGCTCGACGAAAAAGGCAGATTAGACGTTTTGTTACACAGTGGCACAAAAGTGGTTTGTCAACAAATTTGCTCATTATTTCTTAGCGGCTTCATGTACCGGTAGGTCATTGAAAATTCAAGACATGATTCGAACTTATGGTCCGATATCATGAGACAATTTTGGTGACGCTTAATAAAGCGTTGCTAGATTTTTGGCAAGGATTTCTAAGAAAGAAATCTTTAACGATGAGACACAAGGAATGAATCTGAATCTGGCATTACACGGCACACGCTGCATCGCTGGCGTCGACCCCAGGTCCCACGGCGACGCTGCTCGCCGCCGGGCAATCTCTGTGGTTCACTGATCGATATTGGGCACCTCGTACCGAAAGAAAGAGTCTCAAATTTGTCAACAAATTTGCTCATTATTCTTAGCGGCTTCATGTATGTTATTGAAATTCAAGACATGATTCGAACTTATGGTCCGATATCATGAGACAGTTTTGGTGACGCTTAATAAAAGCGTTGCCAGGATTTTTGGCAAGGATTTCTTAAACAACTCTACAGTGGAAGTCAGTGATTTGTGCAAAGTGAAGTCTTAAATTTGTTAACAAATTTGCTCATTATTTCTTAGCGGCTTCATGTATGTGATTGAAAATTCAAGACATGATTCGAAGTTATGGTCAGATATCATGAGACAATGTTGTTGACGTTAATAAAAGCGTTGCCAGGATTTTTTTTTGGCAAGGATTTCTAAGAAAGAAATCTTTAACGATGAGACACAAGGAATGAATCTGAATCTGTACACGCTGCACGCGGTCGACCCCAGGCCGACGTGCGACGCTGCTCGGCCGGGCAATCTCTGTGGTTCACTGATCGATATTGGGCACCTCGTACTCGAGCAAAGAGTCTCAAATTTGTCAACAAATTTGCTCATTATTTCTTAGCGGCTTCATGTATGTTATTGAAAATTCAAGACATGATTCGAACTTATGGTCCGATATCATGAGACAGTTTTGGTGACGTTTAATAAAAGTTGTGATTTTTTGCAAGGATTTCTTAAACAACCTACAGTGGAAGTCAGTCGTACTTGTGCAAAGTGAAGTCTTAAATTTGTTAACAAATTTGCTCATTATTTCTTAGCGGTTTGCCATGTAGGTCATTGAAAATTCAAGACATGATTCAACTTATGGTCCGATATCATGAGACAATTTTGGTGACGTTAATAAAAGCTGCCAGATTTTTGGCAAGGATTTCTAAGAAAGAAATCTTTAACGATGAGACACAAGGAATGAATCTGAATCTGGTACACGCTGCACGCTGGTCGACCCCAGGCCGACGCGACGCTGCTCGGGCCGGGCAATCTCTGTGGTTCACTGATCGATATTGGGCACCTCGTATCGAAAGAAGAGTCTCAAATTTGTCAACAAATTTGCTCATTATTTCTTAGCGGCTTCATGTATGTTATTGAAAATTCAAGACATGATTCGAACTTATGGTCCGATATCATGAGACAGTTTTGGTGACGTTTAATAAAAGCGTTGTGATTTTTTGGCAAGGATTTCTTAAACAACTCTACAGTGGAAGTCAGTCGTACTTGTGCAAAGTGAAGTCTTAAATTTGTTAACAAATTTGCTCATTATTTCTTAGCGGCTTCATGTATGTTATTGAAAATTCAAGGCATGATTCGATTTTGAACTCAGCTATCATAACACAATTTTGTGAAGTTTAATCGTTGCTACCCTGAATAAAGAAAGCTGAAATAAATAAATAAATGAATTGTTGGGAATGAAATTTTTTTTTTTAAGAAAACAATTCTTGAACGAAGAGGGCGCACTTCAGCCTGGCTCCTTCCAAGTGTACTACCCACGTAATTGTATCAGCACGTCAGGGGACAAGGACCTGTGAAGCAGCTGCTGTGTGTGAAACCAATTTATTATGGACTATCATCTTCACGGTTTTGATAATTTAACTTCATGATTATTATTTTATTGATGTAATCAACAATCAATGAGCATCGCTATTCGTCCGAGGTTTGATGTCCCTTTTCTCATCTCATGTAACGAAAACTCTAATTTTGATGGCACTATGTTTTGAGTAAGGATTAGTTTTATTATTGTAAGACTAAGATGTTGTAAAGCGACAGTTCCATGGAGAAGAACAAATTAAAGCCGCTTGTAATAATTCGATCTGTTATCAATGACAAGTGTAGGCACAACCGTCAAGGTATTAAAACTTCGTACATATAAATCATCAATATAAACTTTAAACACTATTTTAGGCGCATCGTTTTGATAATGTGTGCATGACTAGGCCTAAAAGCTTTATATTTAGGGTAACTTGTTGATGTTCAGTTTCCTGTTTATATTTACAAATACATAGGCCTATTGCCAAATAAATTATTTCAAGTGACAAGCCAAGTATCATTATTAATCCATTTGCTTTGAATAAAACAATTCGATTCCTTGTAAAGCATAAAGTACATCATAGCACGGAAAAAGTAGAAACACATGAATCATGGAGGAAGGAACCCAGATAATGACACTTCGACGTTGGTAATGTTTACACGATCCTGGAAATAAATGAGGACTGCGTGTGGTGGTAAGCAAGTGTAATTGTTACGGGTTCCCCGGCCCGCCGCGCAGCACATGGTCGCTGCTGGTAATCGGCGGCGCATGCATTTTGAACGCATGCACTAGAGGTCACCGTGAATGATTGCAACAACGGTTTCGCGGGCGGCGGGCGCGCTCACACAAGTCACGGGTACGATACGTGAATAAAACGACGCTCGTTAATCGAGTTATATCGCAAAACTATAAACCCCACCGGTTCATAAACAATAACATAAATAAATTTGCAAACATACAAAACATTTAGACCGACCTCTTCGCCAAAGTCCCGCCGGGGTTAAAGAGGATTGTTGTAGCTGCCAGAATTGTGTTTTCTATGAGCCTTTGGCAGCAATTTAATCATTTCACAGTTACATTTATTGTTAACGGACATCAAGGCCTACTGTATTTTCCTCTACTGCTAAAGAAAGCCAAACAAAAAGCAATGGGGCCCCTGTATCGTTGCAAACGATCAGCGTGACGCAAAATTGCAATGCCGAAAATGTAACCTGCCCGGCCAAGTCGTAGCAGAATTTTTCAAGCAACCTATAACCATGGAGCTGGAGGAAGAAAATACCAACAGTACCGTTATGTTTAGTGTGTTTACCTTCCATCCAAGAGGGATTATCACATGCACAAAAGCGTCAACAATGGGCAAGAGGATAACTTCCTTTGATGTAGTTAATGAGCTGGCCTCAACTGAGCTTTCGAGGTTCACCGCGTTTTCACCCAGCTTTCACCGAGGACCAAACAAAAGATTTGTTTAACGGTGGTTTCACGGTGCATTCACGGTGCTCTCACACCGTGAAATGGGAACGAGCGCCGTGAAATTCACGGAAAAAGTGCAATTCACCGAGCTTTCACGGTGCATTCACGGAGGAGATGTTCATAGTGTTATTGGAATTACACAGACTACAGGCAAGCAAGCTGTAATTGATACCTATAGTGCAGTGCACATAATTTGCATTGATTATGTAATACTATCACTGTATGGGGTAGTGTGTGTAACTTGACACTGTGTGGCCATAGCTGGCTGGCCAATCATTGGACCTTAATTCATGGTCAAGCTATGTATATGCCTCTGCAGTGTGTGCTCTAAATTCAAACTGGAAGAAACAGATCTACAGTACACAGCAGTTTTTCAATGGAAGCAGTGAAATTTCAAGCAAGTTTTGTGATGCAGGATAGGATTAATGATGGTAAGATGATTGTACTTTTTCAGTCTTATGAACTGTATGAATGATTTTACTTCATGTGAATGTGAATTGTACACTATGGGCTATTGAGTGCTGCAAATACAGAAATGCTGAATGCAGTCTTGAATTGAAACCTATTGAATTTTGCAAATGAGTGCAAACATTTTTAAGTTTTGAAATGGTGTTCATTAGTTTTGCTATTCATGTTGTATTGTAATGATTTCATTAACAACTACATGGTGTAATCATATGGTAATTCAGGAATAATTAACTGAATGATGATTGAAAAGCATGTGTAAATACTGCATGGCTCTATATTGCCTCTAGAAAATATTGCAGTTACATCCACATGATGGATAGATACAAGAAGTTACATGTACATAGTCCATTATCATTATATTTAAGAACTCATCAGGAGGTTCCTTTTCGAAAATCTAATAATTTGGGGGTGATTTACATCATGGAAAGAGCATGCATGTACCTGCATGTAGCCACATTTCAAATTTAAATTGGTGGAAGGAGAAATATCTGGCTTTTCTAATATTTGTCTCCTTTCTTTGAATACACAGACTAAGTTGTTCTACGATAAACTACATATGACTGATGCTGCTACTGTGATCAAAGATTGGATGACAACCAGCCTCTATCTCCCTGATGAAGCTACAGCATTTCAACATTTATCAAAAAGAGATTATATACTTCATATGCTATTGCACAAATATACTGACATAACATGAACATTTAAATTTTGATTGTTCATTCTTGAATGGTTGTGTTATTATCTTTTGGCTATACCGTTATTGTTATTATTTCAAAAATGTTATTGCACATATGTAAAGATAATATTTAGCCAAAAACAAACGATGAATTCATATTTGATTTTACAATAAAATGATTCCCTGTATGGTCACAATCAAAATGTATCCCTTAGCCTACATACAAGCTAAATTATTATCCACCAAAGATGTCAGATATGTATAGTTACTGGTTTTATTTTACTAACCTACAAGTTAGCTTTGCAAAGCTGGATGTTTTCATCAGAAATCTTGTAGATCGACATACATGTATGTCAGCTTGCATATTATGTGCAAGCTTAATATTTAGATCTTGGCAACAGAAATATCTGCAAGCTCCATTAAGCTGCAAGGTGTCTGTAGTTTTAGTTTGTATATTCATGCAAGCTTGCAAGATTGCAGAAAGCTTAAAATCTTGTCTGCAAGCAAGCTTGCCCTAATTTTCATTTTTGAACCCCTGCAAGCTCACAGGCTTGCTGCAATGTTGTCTGCAAGCTTGGGTGAAGCTTTGTCCAAGAAACTTGCTGCAATCTTGTCCGCAAGCTTGCTGCAATCTTGTCCGCAAGCTTGCTGCAAGCTTGAACTAATTTGCATTTTTGGAAGCCAGCAATCAAGCACCATGATATTTCTGTAAGGGTATATACTGCAGTTATTTTTACATGTATATACACGAAGTCTGCACTCATTTTGGTAGTTTTCCAATGTGAAGTATAAAATAAAACAGCTAGACCAATGCTTTGGTGCATGTACTAGTTTAAATAATTTGGACTACACCAAAACCATATGCACCAATGCTGCACCAATGCTGCACCAATGCTACACCAATATCACCACTCGTGCACTTGTTGGGACTACATGTACACCAAAACTACACCAAAACCATATGCACCAATACTACAATTAAATTTTTTCAGCACCAAAATGCACCACTGGTGCTCTTTAGTACTAATTTAAATAATTGGGACTACACCAAAACTGCACCAACCAGTATAAATTTTAGGTTGGGTGTTTCGAGGGTACACCAAAAGTGCACCAGTAACACAGCTCTGGTGTAGTTTTGGGGTACACCAATTTTTTTCAAATGCCTACACTAAAACTGCACCAACTTGGCACCAAAACGGCACTAAAGTTGGCTAAGGGAGTGCTATACTAAATAAAGCACAATTCCAGACCAAATTTAGGGGAAAAAACAACCCCGAGGAAACAGCCAAAACTTTACACTCTCTTTCCCAAGGCAAAGAACAGTAATTGTACCCTGTGTAATCACCAACCCTTCATATCAGCCGTGGTCACACAGGGAACACACAAAATATTTAAGAAAACGAAACCCCGAGGGAACAAAGCCAAAACTTTATACCCCAGGCAAAGAAAACTTACTGTACCCTGTGTAACCACAAACCCTGTGTAACCACAAACCCTTCGGCTGTGGTCACACAGGGAACACACAAGAGGAAAGAGAGGACTACCGTATACTATTGTTCGGAAAGGAACAACACACAAAGGAAAAACGGGAGGTCAACGGCTCGCTGAACTCAACGGAACAGTGCGCCGCGTGACAATTAAACTAGAAAAGAAAAAGAGAAGCATTTAAAGCAATGCTCCAAAAGCAATAAAACTTGAAACAAAGCTTAAAGGGAATATACAATTCCTTAAAAAGGCTATTCACCGGCTTTTGGAAGCAAGACTGATCGCTTGATCGGTTTTGGAACTGAATATAACGCTCTAGTGATAGGATAGCCACGCTATACCTTAGTGAGTGAGGGTACGACTCTCCCTACCCCCACTAACACAAAGTACACACTAAAAAACAAACACCGAGCTAAGCAGCCTGGCCAGCAGTGTAGCACCCGCTACTCATGCCTCGACATAAGGTGGGCACAACACCCACCCCTGCTCACCAAACTAAAAATTACTTAACAATGTTCGAACAAGAACATGTACAACAAAAGTGAGTTTCTGAAAAGAACGTGTTTTAAAATTCCCTTCACTTTAGGACAATATAAATCTAAGTCATCTAAAAAACACATCAAACTTTGAACCCTGATTATAGAGCAAAACTGCTCTAAAGAATCAGTGCACCAAAAAAAAACCTTACAAAAATTACAAGTGCGGAAAAAGCCGGTCGTTTTCTACATAACCTAATGCTCTGTGTACACACCAAGTGGTGCAGAAGTCATTCCTATTTATTTATTTCAGCTTTCTTTATTCAGGGTAGCACCATTCAGTGAAAAACACTGCTTTCCAAGGTGGCCCTGACATAAGTACAATGTTTACAGTAATGAATATAATTATACATACACAAAATACATGTACATGTAGGTGGCAAAACAATTTAACCATAACATAATACAAACTACTGGTACATACATAACAATATAAATAACAATGGATGACATGTAATTTTAGTGTAAAAGTGTAAGAGCGTTATTCCTAAACTGGTTTAATGACATGGTCTGATAATTAATACGAATATCTTGTGGTAAGTTGTTCCATATTTGGGAAGATCTACTTAGTGAACATAATGCTCTACCAGAATTTGAGTTACACTGTGGAATAATAAGGAATTTGAAATTGACCTCTAGTTGAATAATTATGTACAGAATGAGTAAATATAAATTTAGAAGACAAGTAATTAGGAGAAGTACCATTTAAACATTTAAAATCATTATGAGCATTTGGTTAGTCCATCTGTCATCTAATTTAAGCCAGTTAAGAGAAGTCATCATGCTATTAATTGGAGTCCTAATATCAGCAGATAAAATAATTCTAGCCAGTTTGTTCTGATGTTTTTGCAACCTTGTTTTTTAGTTCATTGTTACAGTTTGACCACAGGGCTACAATAATCAAAATTAGGAATTATCATTGCTTCAGCGAGCATTTTTAAAGTACAGTTTGGTAAATTATATTTAACACGATTTAA
Source organism: Zoroaster sp. YZ-2022 (assembly GCA_029582265.1). Taxonomy (NCBI): domain Eukaryota; kingdom Metazoa; phylum Echinodermata; class Asteroidea; order Forcipulatida; family Zoroasteridae; genus Zoroaster; species Zoroaster sp. YZ-2022. Next base: position 14,653,542 of record CM055826.1, read on the forward strand.
AACACCACAACGCTTTTGAAATATTAGCTGATACATGATTAATATGATCAAGCCATGTCATTTGGTTATCAAAAATTACCCAAGGTACTTAAAATGGTCAACACGTTCAATTATATCATTGTTATAGTTTAAGGAAATCCCTTTGAACTTATCCAGATTCTTATTCGTATCAAGATCATTAACTTTGTTTTGTTAATGTTTAATGTTAAATTATTTTCTAAGAACCATTTTCCAATATTGCTAAAGTTGTTATTAAGATCCTCCTGAAGACTATTTGGATGTGATGAACGAAATAACAAGGTAGTATCATCGGCATACATTACAGTTTTACAATTTACACAATTTGGAAGATTATTTACATATATAAGGAACAACAATGGTCCCAGTATGGATCCCTGAGGAACACCAATATTAATATTTTGAAATGAGGATAAACTACTTCCAATTTTAACGGCTTGCTTTCTGTTGTCAAGATATGACATGAACCAGCATAGCTCATCCCCACTTACACCATACATATTAAGTTTATTTATAAGCAATCTATGATTTACAGTATCAAAAGCCTTCTTGAGGTCAAGAAATACAGCAGCAGTAATACAACCATTATCAATGTTATTTAAAATGTAATCCTGAACATCCAATAGTGTGGTAGTAGTAGAGTGGTGTTTCCTAAAACCTGATTGACAATCATTCAGTATATTATTGGACATTAAATGTGAATACAGCTGGTCGTGAACAGACCGCTCAATAATTTTAGAAACAATAGGCAATACAGATATAGGACGATAATTATCAACATTTGATTTGTCACCAGACTTATAAATTGGAGTAACTTTTGCTGCTTTCCAGTCATTTGGAAATACTGATGTACATAGAGATATATTACAAATATGAGCAAGAGAAGAACAAATGAGAGGTGCAGCAATTTTTAGTACTGGCAAATACAATCAATTCCAGGAGATTTACTTATTGGACATTTTACAGATTTGTTTATAAACATAGCTAGAGTGATATTTCGCAAAAATACAAATTGATTATCATTATTATTAACAGAGGGTGAACTATTGACACTTGCATCATTCATACCAGGGTTTACAATATTATCATTTGTTACATTATCATTATCATCATGATCAGTTTGAAATTTACTGGCCAGTTTAAGTCCAATAGATGTAAAATAATCGTTGAATTTATTTGCAGCATCAGTGTCAGAAGTTGTAAAACCCTTATCATTAGTCTTTATATTTCCAATGCTAGTGTGTTTGTTCGGTATAACTTTCTTAATAGATTTCCATAATTTATTGGAGTCCTTGATGTTATTTTTAATTTCTCTCTGAAAGAATTCACTTTTAAGAGATTTATTCAGATTATTAGCCTTATTTCTTAGTGCTTTAGCTTTGGCCCAATCCTGTACATTATTTGTTCTGTGTGCTTTAGCATAACAATAGTCCCTGTCTTTACTTAATTGTAGGAAATCACTAGTAACCCATTCTGGCAAGAAACCTTTCACCCTCTTTTGTTTGATTGGTGCATGCTTATTGCATGCGTCATTGAACATGGTAACCCAACAAGACCAAGCCTCATTGACATTGTTGTAAGTGGTAACCTTCCCCCAGTTTTTATTGTTTACAGTATTCAAGAATTCTAAAGCATTAAATTTTTTATATGAGCGTGACTTTGTGATCCTTGGTGGCCGTTTAGTTTGTTTATGTTTTTTAACTAAGTAAATAAGTGAATGGTCACTCAAACCAAGACTATGAACCCCTGACTCGGAAATAGTTTCAGGACAGGTAACAAAGCAAGATCTATTATGGTTTTAGTTCTATCAGTAACTCTAGTAAAGTCATGTATAAGTGATGTAAGCTACAGCTTCTGGCAAAATCGTTGATCTTCTTGGAATTACTGGTCTTTGATATATCTAGATTAAAATCCCCGACAATAATTATATCAGTATAAAGAGTAAGACAGTTCTGAAACAGATCATCAATATTATTTAGATATTCAGTATTCGCATCTGGAACTCTATATACTGTAGATAAAAGCAAAGGTTTAGTATTAGGTAATACTATTTCAACTAGAAGAACTTCAAGTGCATTATTATTTGAGATACTGGTTCTATCTATGTAATTAATACCATTTCTTATGTAATTAATGATCCCACCATGTCCCCGTTCTAAATTATCTCTGTCATTGCGACAGATACTATACCCTGGTATAGAGATTTCACTTTCGTCAATTTCATTTTTAATCCAATTTTCTTTTATGCAGATTATGACAATTTTATTTTGATTTTTGAGAATATTTATATGATCTATTTTTTTTAGAAGACTTTGATTATTTATATGTGCAATTTTCAGGCCTTTGCTGGAGACTGAAAGTATAATCTATTAATTTATCAGCAAACGGCAGCTCATTAAAACAGATTTTGAAGAAACACAAATCACACCACCAATTGTTATTATTACCCAGATTATGGAACACAGTTGGTATGGAAAGTGATTCGAACAATTTTACAGGAAATGTGAAGGATGGTGGAGTGATATTTTCCTTTACATTTGCTACACTTATTAATTTTGCTTGCTACTTTACCCTTATTTCTAAACATTATTAGCTTATCTTGTTTTTAACTTACGTGTACATGTTACGTTTTCGGTTGTTGAGGGTACCTGGTGGGGTGGGAGACATAGTTGATTGCATTTTTTCAAGTTGGTGATTAGTCTGCCGATGCCACTCTTGTTGAGATGTACCTCATCCCAGTAATGTTGATGAAGAATCTGATCTGATGATGTCACAAATGATGGTATATGGTTTGCAAATGTTACTCTTGAACTTGACCGGCAGTTGTTTTCAAGATGTTGTTGAGATGACGTATCTTCTGGTTTGCAGGGCTGTTTGATGTTGTTGGAATGAGTCTTGGCAAGATACTGGAAATGATGATGTTGGCTGATGGAAATTTCTGAGAGTCGTGTTGATGAGCGATCTTGCTTTATGTCACATGTTTCGTAGAATCACGTGTTACGTTATTTGTCCATGCTTGTAGGATGACATGTTTTGGTCGGTGAATTGGCACCCCACCATTCTTTGACGTCTCAGTGATGGTTGCTCCTCCTTGTGCGAATACCTTAGTCGTTTCTCCCTTGGTAAAATCTACGCCGCTCATTCTCTTGCACATGGAGTTGCTGAATATCAGGATCTGTGGTGAAGGTGGTGTTCTTATAGACTGTGGCGACTGTGTTGGATGGACCTGGCGGCGATGATGATGGTAGTGACAGTTGAGCAGGCAGTATTGCCAGTGTTTTATTGGTTGAGCGGTAGGTTGAGACTTGGATGTTGCAAGCTTGTCGATGACGGGACATGATCAGGTACATTATCAGGAACATTATCAGGAACATGATCATTTAGCACAGTGAAGATATTTGATGACGGCGTACATGTAGGTGATGATGATTGTGATGGGCTGGAAATTTTAGATGTTACACGTGGTCGCTGAAAGGCGTTGTCATTGTAAAAATCTAGTAAAATCTGCCCTAATGCGTTCCCTCAGGGCACCTATAATACGTAAAAGTAGCTGTTCAGCGGTAGCATACGACATGTCGAATAAGGCTTCACACCGTGAAGACCAAACAAGCCACTTGACCACACTGACCAGATACAAAATTAACACGGAGTCTGCACAAGTGTCCAGACCCGAACCATAAAGAACACAGTTCTCTGTAAGGGAAAATCGTTTTCCCTTGATTTTTTTTTTACCCCCCACATGCTCCACCCAAACCCAAAGCTGGGAAAGGACACACTGGGTTCGCTCAGTTCCAGCGCCGCAGCTGCGTTGGTTGGAAAAAGAAGTTCCAACGTGGGCCCGTGGACGAACTTCCAGTCACAGAATCGGATGAAGCCCGAAGCCATCCACGAAGACCCGTTGACGCACGCATCCCGGCGATGGAGACAGCGGCCACTTTCCCTGGTCCGGGAGGGCGAGCAGTTTGGCTGTGTACTGCTCACGTGATGCGTCGCAAGGCGGTGGTGATGGTTTTGGGGAAATCTTCGGACCAGCTGTAGTCTTTGTGGTCACTGGAACCGGAGAGGACTGCCCATGACGGAGATGTTCCCAGCCGCTGCTGCGCCGCATGGGCCCTGGACCAGAGGGTGGAGATCTGCCTGCTATTGCCGGATTTCGCAAGGTCCCCTTCCATCGAGCCGGACAGGAACGAGTCGATCTCCTCTTCCGTCGGTGGGCGGTGGATGGTGCGGTGGACGACGGAAGTTAACTGGCCACAAGCGATGATCCTGGTGATGTCATCTGGCGAGGACAGTATGTGGACAGCTCATGCTGACGTTTGAATGTCAGCATCGATGTTCACATCGATAAAACCCAGGCCACCAACTCGGGCGATCGGGCGAAGACAAAGTTCGTGGGTGGCCGGTCGGTAGGTTGCAGACTTTCTGCGCTATCCTCACCCAGCTCTCCTCGGAGTTTCCTCAGGTGTTTATTCTGGCAGTCACCGGTGCTGTAGGGTGTAGGCCGCACATGGTTGGATGAATGTTCGGCACGGCCCAGTTTCTGCCAGGGGGCAAGGAGAGATGAGTCAATCCGCCGAAGATCCTCTTCCCATCTTGACCGCCAAGGACCCAGACTCGTTCGCCGATAGAGGCCAATGGGCACCCCGAGGTAACGGTAGTGTTGTTCCTCCGACAATGCAGGGATTACGCTTCCCGCACGAGGAACTCGACTGGCCGCACCTGGACGCCATTTACACTCCATGGATAAACTGGCGCACTGCAGGCTTGAACTTGAGCTGAGCTTGTCAGCCATGATGGATGCCGTGGATAGCAGACGTTGAAGACCATCAGCGGATTTTCCCATGATGACAAGATCATCGGCGAGGCCAGTATGGAGATCGACTGTCCGTGAACGGTGGGGCGAGTTGGTTACGGAGGTTGTTACGATGACCGCCTGATGACGAGCTCCAGAGTCAAGTTGAAGAGGATCGCGATATTGGACATCCTTGCTTGACCTCCGGAGCAGATGGACACTTCATCAGTGCGGCCGGGTTGAGATGAGAAAGTCCGTGCTGGCTCCAGTGTAGATGTCACGCAGGAGTGAAATGAGGCCCTCCAGGGCCCCTGATGGCAGCCAGCACGTTAAGATGGCATCGTGAGGATGCTGCTGAAAGCGTTGGCACAAGTCCAAATCCAAGCCGATGTGGAGGGATTTCTGGTTCCGCGATATGACACCTTGCAAGCAAAAATGTCATTGGTGACAAAATTGAACATAAATCTTCTCTTTGCAGAGTCGCACATCCTATTAACGTTTAAGGTAAAATGGCTCTGTTAATAAAGAATCATGGGGTCACTCACCAGGGAGGTGGCGAGTGACCCCAAAAGCTGATGAAGCAGAGATTGGATTTGAGGGGTCTCTGAAGATGACAAAAGGTGACCTCATCCTCCCCATACCCCTTTTCCCGGTCCATTTCCGACTTTGAATGACAGCTCTTTCTTCTTTCCCATTTGAGTTTATTAACAAGCATTTTCTTGATCTCCTGAGTCAGTCCCCTTTGGAGCCTATTGTTGTCTTTAACAGTTCTTGATGTTCAGATTTTTGCTGTCTGTTAATATACACATGTAGACGGAGTATTTAGGTTAAATTGTCCCTGGTCCCATACACCACTTGATGATACTTCCATTGGTCGGTTTATTAGTTTTCCCAATTACTCCTAATTACTCCATTCCAAATTGTTTGGAATGTTAAACTCTCCAAAAGAAAAATATTAAAGTGCCAGTGCCTTTTATTTTGGATTTTTATTTTGGATTGTGAAACTGGAGAGTATTAAATTATTGTTGGACCAGGGGAAATCAACAGTATCATTGTACAATCCCACTGACAATTCACATAATTTCCTCAGGCTCTTATCAGTAGATGAGTCTATTAACTGATGAACTAAGGCCTTACAGGATCTCATCGGAGGCAACCATAGCTGTATGTGCATTTCCAGTGGCTTGATTTGTATTGTGTAATTTCTCTAAATCGCATAAATGTACATCTATTTTCTGGATGAACTAAATGCCTTGCGATTGGCAACCATAGCTTTTTATCTTATTGATCCCCAATTGGTTTATACACCTTGTAGTAAACATTTGCAGCATTGATGTCATCATGGCTTTGAATGCTGACATAAACAGGAATACAATTGCATTGTAAATCCATTTATAATAGTATAAATTTATACCTACATGTATAAATATCGCGGGCCCACTGTTGTGTGGATGCTGGTCGTCGTTGGGTGAGCTTGGTGGTAGGGGGTATTTGTTCGAATCCCACCTGAGTTGCCTGTGAAGTTTTTTCTACAGACACTCGGAAAGCAGAGTATACAGTGCTATACACACGTCAGTGTAGGGCAAAATTTAATAAATTGCTTAAATATCTGGCTGCTGCATTTTGCTGCATCTGATACAGCGATGAATACTCAATAAAGTCACCCAACCATTCATGTTACCATGGCATTTGCTGGCAGCATAATACATTTATATTGCCAGAGGTGATGACAACCTTAAGTCTTGAGATGTAATTCTGTCCATTACTTTGCTACTTTGGGGGAAAAATCTTGCCAAAATGGTAAAGCTCTGTCAAATTCAATATGGCATCCATCGTGAATAAAAGGCACACAACAAATGATCTTTGAGTTGGAAATGCTTTAATGAAGTCTTGATGTTCATTGTTTTTTTCTTGGTTTGAAATACTTGTTTGTGGCATGGTGGGTGGGTCTCTCCATCCAACATTGCAGGGCAAAGGGCAAGAACTGTATGGTGACCAGACATTTTCAATTGATTCCAAGCAGAATCTCCTGGACAGAAGGACATCACGATTAATTTATCGGGTTACACTCCCAGAAGAGCCAGCCATAAAAACGCTCATTGACAATGAGGTTGATATTGAAGTCGGCACCACCATCAACAAGCAATACTAGCAATGATCACCCCCTTCTTTACCCTTCCTCCACCAGTGCAAGTTAATTGATGTCATTCATGTAGTTAGCAATGTTACATTTTGAGTGAGGACTTCAGAGAACTATCTTTGTCTGATATTCTTACGATAGCCAGTAAAAAGTAATGATTCGATTTAAGTTGAGTTGGAAAAATTTCTTGACCTTGTTGCGACGATCCACTGCCATCAGGGTCTGGTGGCCTTCCTTGATTGTTATTATTGTTGTTGAGGGAATACATATGTACTACGGTACTGCATTGGAGTTTAACTTGGAAGCCAGTTCAAGAGCACAGCACACCCTTACAGCGTTAAACAAAATGGCTGTTGTTCAATTTTCTCAGTTCTTTTTTTTGTCATAACTCATGCACAGATCTGGCCATTGTATAAACCATTAGCTGATTTGAAGGATACATGTACACCTGTAATATTAAAATAAATACAAATTTAGACATTAATACTCACATCTGTCACATTTTTACAAATGTATCGCCTGTGTTTTCCATTGTTTTACTGGCAATTTCCATCAACTTTCAACTACCAATATGTGCATACAGGCTATGAATATATCAACATAAAA
>CM055826.1:14661597-14680987 GCA_029582265.1 Zoroaster sp. YZ-2022
TTTACCGTATAGGCCTACACTGTAAAAAAAAAACTGTAAAATTACAAGATTTGTTTCCTTTAAAATTACAGCTTGACACCGTATTTTTGGTTTGACGAAGTTTTGTATGTAAATAAACTCCGTACTTACTATTGATAAACAATACGCCGTTTATTTACGTATTTTTTTAAATATTTAACTGTAAATTTATATTGTCAAGCTGTAATTTTACAGGAAAAAATCTTGTAATTTTACAGGATTTTTTACAGTGTACGTTTACAGAAATTGCGTAAATCAGTTTAACACACTTGTTATGTAAAATTGTAAAACAGCAAATTGTTGGAAATCGAGTTGCCTGCATTTTGCTGTAAATTTACATGTTTTTAACAGTGTATTTTTAAAACGTTGAATACGAATGAACACATAAATGCTCCTATTTTGTACACGTTTCAATGCCTTCAAATGAAATAACTGTCTCTACCAATGACTATCGTCAGCTTCGGAATTTGTATGTTTAGAGGGACAATATCGTCACGATCAGAGCAGACTTTCAACAGGGCATGGAATCGTTGTCCTGGTTTAAGATCAGAGCATACTGATCAAAACGTTGAGATAATGTGGAGTTCTTCTCAGAACCCTGACTTACTTCTCAAAAGTGATTATTTCAATACATGGTGTCACACTGACTGCAAATCCCACAATAACTGATACTGTTAGCTATATGATATAACATTTATAGGCACAGTATCGTCACGATCAGAGCAGACTTTCAACAGGGCATGGAATCGGTGTCCTCGTTTAAGATGAACACAGTGACTGAAAATTACTGACGCATTTTATGCAGCAGCAACGGTAGCATGACCTTATCAAGTGGGGGATTATATTCAGCCACTGAGTTAATCTAAAACTAGCACTCCGATTCCATGCCCTGTTGATCATAGCAATATTGCCCCTTCATCAACAAAACTGTTATTTTTTTAAATTGACATTTGGCTTTAATTATTATGATTTTTAATAAGGTCTGTCCTACCCAAAGACCGAGAGCTTTCCGTTGGACTGTCTTCATTTTTGAGTAAAATATTGGGTAGGTTGATTTTATTTGATAAAAAAGAACACAGTTATACTCCTAGGGGCGTAGCGAAGGCATTTTCTTTGGGGGTGTGAAAGCCAATTTGCCGACTGACATCAGAGGGCTAACTCGACAAATCTTCAGTGCTTAGAAACATGATACATTTGCAGTCGGCAAACCATAGCTCTAGTTTTGCTAACTGAAAATTTATTCTGGACCAACTCTTGTTCTATATAGTACCTTTGATGCTTCATTTTCCGACTGAGGCTCTAAATGCCGACTGAGAAAAAATATTCAATTATCAGATGTGTGCCAATACCAAAATACAACAGTTTTGTTTTTCAATCTTTTTCAAGAAATACAATATGCTGGGTGGATCCCTAGGTTTTCCCTTATTTATGTATTTTTTATCACAGGTTTCATACCAGCTCCAATCATCTTCGGCGGTGTTATCGACTCGCAGTGTTCTTTCTGGCAGGAATCGTGCGATAAGACGGGGGAGTGTATGGTGTATGACCGGCCGGGCTTACGGTACGTCTTTCCCGGTCTAACGGCAGCTCTAAAGATCGTGGCGGTGCTGTGTTACTGCGTGAGTGCGTACAGTGTATTTAAGGTAAGAGAGGAAACAGCAAACACTAATAAAAGTGTCGTTATCGTTTGTTTTAATGGCAATTTCGGAAAGTTTTTTTATTGGAAGATTGGTGATTTCCTTTCAGAAAGGAAAATAACTACTTTGAATTGATATATTTCACAAAATAGTTGTCAGAAGATTGGTTTAACAGTACAAAAAAGTTCCAACATGAATTTATAAAGACGGGACCACTACAAAAATAGTGTTTAGAATTTAAACACATTTCTAAACACTTAGCTTGTACTCACTTTTTTGGCATGTGTTCTAAACACCATTTTCACAGTGTACCGTTAATTAATTTCCTAAATGGAGAATTAGCTGTTGCAAATTGCTTACTAACCTAAAGGACCTGTAGTATAAATGCAAAATAATGGTTATTGGCCTTTCGAGTATGGGCTCATTTTGCCTTTGAGAAAGAACCTGCTGGGTTCGAAACGTAATACCAATAACACTTATTTTGCGTTCATTAATTTCGGGACATGTTTACTTTAAAAACATATGCTTCTATACGATTATTCTGAAAAATCCATTTAGAAATTACCGTTAAAATAGCCAAGGAATAAAATGGGCGATGCATCTTTGTAAAGCAACAGTGAAGATGAATTCACCAGAATGGATCTGAAATATGCGCAACCGCTCAGGGAGAAATACAAATGGAATTCGTATCATTATGTTTTCATAGTAAATATGTACCAAATTAATTTAAGGTGGATCCCTTCATAAATTCATGTTTGAACTTTTTGTTCTGTTAAACCATACTCACAACTATTCTGTGAAATGTATCATTTTAAATATTTGTTTTTCTTTCTGAACGGAAATCACCAATGTCCTGATGAAAACTTTCCAGAAATTGCCATTAAGATGGCGACATATGGGAGAGCAGTGGGTTGATACAGGCTGATCATCATCATCATCATTACTATTACCAGAAGTCTACTGAGACATCTGACGGAACTTACACCGTGGAATCACATGGTATTCAATCAGCAAAAGTGATGACCACGGCGATGGATGTTTCCCAGTATAGAAATAGACTTAAAGGCCTAAGGACAAAAAACCCAAAAAAGTCTCTGGTTTCTCGTCACCTCAGACCCGCGCGTCGGCATTTTTTATTTTTTTTTGCTATGAAACGATGTCCAATGGCAGCCAAAATTGCTGGATCAATTGGAATTCTGCCGTGCTGTGCTTTAAACGACTTTTTCACATAGGGGTATGAACGTTTGCCCGATTTCTGAGCCCTCTCTTAGCCACCATACTTTGTATATGGGAAATTTAGTCCCCGCATGTATCACATGTTGGCCAAAAAAAATGGCCGAAAAAAGCGTGTCACAACACTGATTTTGAAGCCGACCGATGACCAGAAACTCGATACTTTTTTTGGCCTAATGTAATTCTTACCAAAAATGTTGGCAGACTCTAATAATAAAAGTGCCGAAAACAGGTTACCACAGCAACGGATAAGGGCCATTTACAGTTTTAAAAAAGTGATACTCTGGTGGTAGTCATTAATAGAGTAAATGGCAATATACGGTATGTTTGTATGATCGTTTCTACAGAACGAACCAGTGCAGGACGAGAAGGAAAATGAAACCAAAGACCACAAAGGCATTCCCGAAACCACGAAAATGAAGACAGAACTTTAAGCTCCAAACAAACAAAATGTGTGGTAAAATCAGATTAATACATGTTTTAAGGAATGTTGCGCACGGAGGTAATTCCTTATTGGTATGTACATAGGTTCATAGGTTCATAGGTTCATTTATTTTCCACAGTATCAAGACAGTAATGACAATATCAATCAAGAAAAGTCAAGTACAAGAAAACGATATTACTGAAAAAAATTAAGAATAGATACAAAGCAAAAGTGATACTGCAGAGGGATCCATTTATGAAGCAAAGCTTGTAGGCAATGGTCCCTTGATAACATGCACGCACATTGAGACCGAGATAAAAATAAAGTTGAATGAACCATGAAGGCCCGTGGTCAAGCCACCTGTGAACAAAATATAAAGTGGGTCTCAATGCACATGCATGTTCACAAAGAAAAACAACAATTACTAAACCAACAATGGACTAACACAGACAAAGGACAACAACTACACAGACGGTTTTGAAAGGTCAGGTAATATGGATTAGAATGTACAAGTATACTGTAAAACACTCATTAACAATAAGATTCCAATATAACAGATTTAAAGACACGTTTAAATATACATATATTTTTGGAACCTTTAAGTTGCTCATTAAGCGTATTCCAAAGCATTGGTCCCTCAAATTTAATTGTTTTATGAGCTAGAGCAGTGCGGGTATAGGGCATGTGGAAATTAGAAACTTGGCGGGTGAAATGTGAATGTATTTCAGAATTAAGAGAAAACAAACATTTTATAGACGCAGGTAACTTTGCACGGGTAAGCTGATACATGAGGGACCCAAGCTGAAGGCGATAGATATCCTTGATTTTTAAGGTCCTATGTTTTAAAAAAAGGGGATCTGTATGTGCATTAAATTCTGCAAAATTAATAACACGAAGGGCCCGTTTTTGTAAGAGGAGGAGTCTATTAAGATTAGCAGCAGAACTAGCTCCCCATACAAGTATCCCATAGTTGAGGTAAGAAACAATCAAAGTATTATAAAGGGAATTAAGTACCAGTCCAGGGAGAAAATGTTTGATCCTGTTGATTACACCAATATTTCTAGCAATAATTTTACAAATGTAATCAATATGACTATTCCATTTGAGTCCACGGTCAACAAAAATTCCCAAAAACTTACAACAATCAGTTTTAGTTATGATTGAGTCATTAATCTTAACATCACATGGAACGTCACTGGCCGAGTTGCTGAATAACATATAGTTAGCAATAAGTTTAAGCTCATTATTAATAGTCTGTACAAGGTAATTAAGGTTGCTATGAGAAAAGAACAAACTTGAGTCATCAGCAAACAATGTAAATGAGAGCACACTAGATGAATTAGTAAAATCATTAATGTATAAAATAAAGAGCAACGGCCCTAGAATTGATCCTTGTGGTATGCCATATGTAAGGATGTCAGAATCTGAATTTATGCCATTGATGGATACATATTGTGATCTATCTGAAAGATAACTCCTAAACCACTCAAGGGAAATTCCTCGAATACCATAGTAAGAAAGTTTATACAATAATATTTGATGGTCTATCGTATCAAAAGCTTTTGAAAGGTCGAGGAATATCCCCAGAGTATGTCTGGACTTATCGATTGCATTAGAAACTTTATCAATAAAATCAAGAAGTGCATGAATAGTTGAATGTTTAGTTCGGAAACCAAATTGTGAATTAGTCAAAATATCAAACTTATCCAAAAACTTGATGGTGCGGGCATAAACACATTTTTCAAAATCTTAGAAAACATGAAAGAATAGAGATAGGTCTATAATTATTAATACAATAACGATCGCCCTTTTTAAAACTGGAATGACTTTGGCAATTTTAATTGTGATGGAACAATGCCGGTAATAAAGGAAGCGTTGACAATATGTGCAAGAGGTTTACATATAGAGATCGACTTCTTAATAATAGAAATATTAATTAAGTCATGACCAGAGCTTTTTTTGTTTTGTAAATTGTTTACAATATCCATAATCTCAAATTCATTAACTGGGGTAAAGAAGAAAGAGTTAGAATTAGGGTTAGACATATAATCAGTAAAGCTAATAGATGAGTGCTTTGGTTGAATGTTGTCAGCAAGTTTAGGACCAATGTTGATAAAGTAATTATTAAAGTGATTAGCAATTTGGTCAGGATCATCAATTAGTTTATCATTAACAAAAATACTGTTTATACTGCGAGAAGAATTATTTTGATTCAGAACAGAATTAATGACCTTCCAAGTATTGCGAATGTTGTTCTTTTCTTTATCAAACTGAAGAGAATAGTAATTTTTCTTGGATAAACGTAGGACACTAGTCAAGGTATTTTTATACTTTGTGTACTTGCGTTTATGGAAAATTGAGGGATTAGACAAGTACTGACGATACAATTTATTCTTTTTCTTAATAGATCTAAGGAGGGAATGTGTAATCCAAGGTGTACTTGAGTTGTGTTTAGCTTTGGTATTGTTATTTTGACGTATTCGCGGAACATTTTGATCATACAAAAAATTAAAACTATCCAAAAATGTATTGTATGCAGTATCAGGATTATTACAACTAAAAACGTTTGTCCAATCAAAAGTATGTAAGTCATTCAAGAAATTATCAAAGTTCACCCCAGAAAGATTACGAGAAAAAGAATAAGTATTATTGCGATTGTGAGAAGGGCTAGAGTTGGGAGACTGTATAAACATAAAAATTGGCAAGTGATCTGAAATATCGGAAATTAAAATACCAGAATTAGATGATGGAACAATATTTGATAAGAAATTATCAATAAGTGTAGCAGAAGTATCGGTAATACGTGTGGGCTTATCAATTTGAGGGAGAAAGGAATAAGATGTAAATAAATCGATAAAGGACTGGGAGCTTGAATTGGTATAATTAAGTAAATTAATATTGAAATCCCCAGAAATTAAGCAGGACTTACTACCACAATCAACATGAGAACATATCATCTGAAAAGTAGTCATGAACTCATCGTGAACAGCAGACGGTGCTTTATATACAACACCTGCAATGATGTTTTTAGTATAAGGAATACAAATTTCAACAAATAGTGACTCGAGAGAGTCATCTGAAAAATTTAAATCTTCCCTGACAGTAATATTCAGTTCACTTGAAACATAGAGAGCCACTCCACCACCAGCCTTGGTGCCCCGTCTATTATTCACAATGAGCTCATAACCAGGCAAAAAATAGTAACTGTGGGGAACTGATTTGAGCCAAGTTTCAGAAAGTGCAATAATAGAAAATTTATAATTTAATGAATTTAAAAAAATCTTAAGTTTATCTATATTTTTCGGGAGACTTCTAATATTTATGTGCAATAAAGAAATAGGATTGTCATCAATCGGCTTAGGAAATTGCTCTATGGAATAATATTGAGTGTTATTAGATAGGTAGAATGGAGTATCATTATCATTATCTTCTTCAATGTTCATTACAACTCATTATTAAGAGTACCTGTAGATCAATTGTTTAAACAATGTAAACCCATAATAATACTGACCAGCAAGACAAACAAGAACCAACAAAGACATGATACAGGACAATTCACAAAACGAAGATATACAAATACATAAAATAGACAATAATGGTAGAGAGCACTTCATATAAAGTTAAATAGATCTATCGTCTGTCAGACAGCACCGGAGGATTTGTAGTAGATAATAAATAAATCAAAACAATTTTAATAAAATTGTTCGAATGATTAATAAAACGTTCCTTAATAGCTGATTATAAGGAGGGAGTACGATACTCCTTACCGTCAATATACAGTTTACCGTTACGGAAGGCAACCTTCTGTCCCTTGTCATATGACTGTTTCATGACATCATGAAGAGATCGCTTCTTGATAGCATCAGCTTGAGGTAGATCTTGGAGAACAAAAATGTTTGTGTCATGAAGCGCAGCCTTTGCTTGTCGCAGAATTTGTTGCCTTTCCGGTCGGTAGATAAATTTGCCAATGATGTGGCGGGGTTTATCCAAGGATGTTTTGGGCTTATGGTGGCCAGATCGATGAGCATTCTCAATGATGATGTTAGGAAGGTTGAATTTTTCAGTCAGGAGCTTATTGACTGCTTGAAGTGCATATGTATACTTTAATGGCCAATCGACGCAATGCCTTGTAAAAAAAAAACTAAGAGCCAAACGTGTACATACGGAGCTTGGAAAGTGACATTTAGCATACATCATACGATATCCATTAGCCAAATGTGGGAATGAGATAATTATCCCCTGGAAACGAGAGAATTATCTTGTGGGAACGAGATACACTTGGGATATTATCTCGTGGGAACGACATAGTTATCTCGTAGGAACGAGAAATTATCTCGTGAGAACGAGATAGTTATCTTGTGGGAACGAGATAAGTATCTCGTGGGAACGAGATAAGTATCTCGTGGGAACGAGATAATTATTTCTTGGGAACGATATATTATCTCGTGGGAACGAGATGTTACTTCCCTAGCCTGAAGATCTAACGTCATGCTATGAGCTAGGCGCGTGAATTACGCCAGATCCTGGCCGTGTGGCCGCCATATTTTCCTGGCTGTTCAACTTTGACCTTGGTTGGTTGATAGCGCACGAGCAGCCTCGAAGCGTGACGTCAGATCTTCAGCACAACGTATCTAATGAAACCCTTGAATAGTAACACGCCTGGAGCCTGTCTATATCCTTGATATAGGATAAAGACAGACGAGAACCCCAATCTATTTCTCAGGTAGTATTGGCGGATTGGATTTTGACGTCATAAATTCGAATGATTTCAAGGATTGAAATTAATGTGTTCAACCTTACGAATCATTCGAGTGAACCAGTCTACCACTTCCCGGGCTCCGTATGTTATACCATGCTCGATATGCGGCAGAGTGTCTCCCCCAAATGTCCCTAGGCCTATACACTAACGCACTGTTGTTCTATTGTTAACGGACCTCTCCCCCGAAATCCTCTAACGAATTCCTAAGAATGTAAAAGAGTAAAAACCACTCTTTTAAAGAGCTATAATATGGTGGACAAGTCTTTTTTTGGAGTGAAACCCACTCTGATTCGATTGAAAAATACAGTAAAAGGCTACCAATTCACTCTTTATACACTACTAATTTTACTCTTTATCCACTCCAAAAAGACTTGTCCGCCATATAGCTCTTTGAAAGAGTGGTTTTCACTCTTTTACATTAAGAGAGAAGACACAATGTGAGGGGGTGCACTCTGCCGCATATCGAGCATCATATGCCGTATGTACGTATATAAAAACATGTACAACTAGAGATTCGAGTTTGTTTACACAAACTCTAGGTGTTCGGGAGGGAGTAAAGGTCAAATTGGGGTCACCTTTGTGTAAAATTGTTTTGACAAATAACGATCTGTACAATGGTGCAAATATTGTGAATTTACCTCTTGTGGAAGATTTTGTTGTAAATATTAAACTTTGACTTCCGGTTTAGACAGGAAGTAAAGGTCAAACTGGGTCAACTTTGTGTAAAATTGTTTTGACAATTAACGATCTGTACAATGGTACAAAAATTGTGAATTTACCTCTTGTGGTTGTTGAGATATGATTTTTTTTAAATATTAAACTTTGACTTCCGGTTTGGACAGGAAGTAAGGTCAAATTGGGGTCAACTTTTTGTAAATATTTTTTGACAATTAACGGTCTGTACAATGGTATAAAAATTGTGAATTGACCTCTTGTGGTTGTTGAGATATGATTTTTTTAAATATTAAACTTTGACTTCCGGTTTGGACAGGAAGTAAAGGTCAAATTGGGGTCACCTTTTTGTAAATATTTTTTGCCAATTAACGATCTGTACAATGGTACAAAAATTGTGAATTTACCTCTTGTGGTTGTTGAAATATGATTTTTTTTAAATATTAAACTTTGACTTCCGGTTTGGAAAGGAAGTAAGGTCAAATTGGGGTCACCGTTTTGTAAATATTTTTTGACAACACGATCTGTACAATGGTACAAAAATTGTGAATTTACCTCTTGTGGTTGTTGAGATATAATTTTTTGTAAATATTAAAATTTGACTTCCGGTTTAGACAGGAAGTAAGGTCAAATTGGGGTCACCTTTTTGTAAATATTTTTTGACAATTAACGATCTGTACAAAGGTGCAAAAACTGTGAATTTATCTCTTGTGGTTGTTGAGATATGATTTTTTGTATATATTAACCTTTGACTTCCGGTTTGGACAGGAAGTAAAGGTCAAATTGGGGTCACCTTTTTGTAAATATTATTTAACAATTAACGATCTGTACAATGGTGAAAGAATTGTGAATTTATCTTGTGTGGTTGTTGAGATATGATTTTTTTAAATATTAAACTTTGACTTCCGGTTTGGACAGGAAGTAAGGTCAAATTGGGGTCACTCACAACTCGTGTTTCATCTACTTGTTAAGTTCTAAGTACATGCCAAGTTTCAAGTTCATGTGAAGTTTGCAAGTATGTGTTTGTTACCGGACAGTTATTGGGGAGAAGAAGAAGTAAAAAAAAACAAAAAAAAAAAACCGAACAAAACCAATAGGTGTTTCGGGTACATACCCGAACACCTAAAAAGGACGCATGCTTGTGTTATCATGCTTGTGGATAGCTGAGATAATGGCGACATGATTATGTGCGTAATTTACGCAAAGCACGTATGCGGACCCCGCTCGCCGCTGCTCAATAAATTTGACTGATCGATACTGAGAGATTATTAGTTCTCTTTTTTTCTATTACAAACAACCCCATTAACGTATTCAGACCTTTTCTTTTTCTACGATTTTGCGTAGTTTTTATTAAAAATAAACAATAAAAGGAGAATTAGCTGTTGCAAACTGTTTACCAACCTATAGTGTAAATGCAAAATCAATGTTATAGGCCTTACGCTTCGAACCTAGCACGTTCTTTCTCAAAGGAATAAGCAAAAATTTTAACTAAAACAATTATTTGGGGATTTATCGTGGGGGCGGGGTAAGTTTTCCCCCGCCCTCATCTAGTGTAACAATAAATCGCTGCCATTACATAAAATGTAAAATCGCTGCCATTACAATACGGGCTCCCTTGGGGTACACTCTTTGCCCTCCACCCCCCCCCCCCCCCCACCCTCGATCTGCCAATTTTACTTTTTCACAAGACAGTTACAAACATACTAAGCTCATGTACTGGTATACTAATTAACAATAGTTGTACAAAGTGATTATCAACATATTAATACATTTATCTTCTAATATGTGTATTCAACTATTACCATCTCATCACCGGTACCACAAAGTGACACTACATAATTATGTAGAAAGTCTAAACAATTCAAGATTTTGTTTGTATTTGACTAGGCCTGCATTATTATCCAAATGCTGCAAATGTCACGAAGTTTCACAGCTGGAAGTGTAATACTCTTTTAATTAGACTAATTAGAACAGGCACTACTTGTGTGGAAGTAAACATTTTCGGTTTCATGAACTGACACACCACATTTCACCTATAGATTATATGCACTGTGAAGACCGATCTGAAAAAAGTTTAACAGCGCGTTTTTGTTTGTTTGTTTGTTGTTTTTTGTGGTTATACAATGTAGTTTAAACAACATACACGCGTGTCACCCCGTGAACTTGCAAAACAAAGTGTGTCTACGGTTTTCGTTTTCACGAACTGACACTTATTAATATTTGCTCTTTCAGAGTCAGAAACAACATTATTTCGTTATTTCAAAAGTTCATTTGCATCCATAACGTGAACAAAACTCAAAATATACATTTCCATGGAAGAAACGCGTGTTTCAAAAAAAGAAGAGACCGACTTCAAATGTCGTTTTCTTTGAATGTTAATTTTGGCCAGCAGGTTAATAGATGACTGTCACTTCGTGTTACCGCTGACGATCTAATAATATTGCTTTTAGCCTATAATGATTTTGCATCTTTTTACTAGATTCCTTGACCGAATCTGACCAATAATCTGAGAAAAGGTGATATATGTCGCAAAAATTAAAAATTTATTTTTATATATGGCTGGAAAGCACACAACATAAGCTTTCATTTGGTATATAGTAGAGCTCTGTAGCCCTTACCGTTATGGAGATAATTGCGTATTTGCATATTGATAATTTCCATGATGACTGATTTACATAACAGAGAAAACGGCCTTTGAAATGTTTTGCGTCGTTGAAAAATGATGCTGAAAAGCTCACATTAATTCCATCTAGTAACGAACATGTTCCTGTAATGGCATCTGTTTGAAATTTTCGTGGGTGATTTGTTAGTATTTTTCCATTGATGTTACAATTTTGTTAAGATTTTACTCGTTCAGATCATTAGCTTTAATTAATTTGCATAATCATTAAAATATTTGTTGGTGTAAAATAAAGGAATAGTGTACAACTTAGTACATTACGTACATTTAAAAAAGGGGGAAATTACCATGGTGTATGCTTATGATGGAACTTTGTTTGAATCTGGTACTCTATTAATATTTTACCTTATTGCATACATTAAAATTTAATTAAAAAATTAATTTAAAAAAAATTAATTAATTTTAATTTTTTCCCCCGATACCCAAAACTAAATTTTATGAGTTAAAAAAATTACTTGAGAAATTCTCACTAAACCCAAACTAAGTAACTTAGACTATTAGTATTACTCAAAGAAAGAATATCAAGGAAACAAAAACGCTGGGAACATGGGCCGCCGCGGTAAAGCTGGCAACTGCAGTTGAAATCCCCGGCCTTTACGCGGTTGGCATCACACTCGTGGGCACCATTACTTTCTCTTAATTCATCCTCGAAGGGAACAATGTCCACAACTAACATTGATTGGTCTGGGGTCAATTGGGTCATTTTCTTCGTCATTTTCATTAACACTAACAGTAACACTGCCAATGTCACTGCCGTCACTCGATTCAGAGGACTCGTCGTCATCGACATCGTCGCCCATGAAATAATCATTCACAAATCCAACGATCTCATCTTCAATGCCATGAAGGTTGGCATCACGAATTTCGTTTAATGCATCGACAAAACAACGATGCCTCTAACACATTATTACGAAGATATACTAAAGAAAATACAAAACTAAAATTGTGGAAAATACGATACTTTGAGAAAGATTGTAACGTTAGTTTCTAAATCGAACAGCCACGTAAACAACGAAAGAGTGAAGCATGCGCTGCAAGCTAAATTGGCATTAGTGCGCATGCGCGGTAGCCAGTATGGGCCGTATTGTCCAATAACGGCCCATGACTGTACACACGTGTTACGAGATCGCGACACCCGTAGCAACAAGGGGTAGTTTGTTTATCAATTTCTTTTCTTCGTAGTTCATTTGCATCTGACCTATGGCCTAAAGCATAACCAAATTTAGAAATAGTGGATGTCAAGCTATCAGACGATACCAAACTTTGCAAGGTGGGTATAGAAGAATTTCGTAATCGAAGGGGCAAATCATGGCCTTTTGTCCCGCGTAACGTATTCAGTCTAAAACAAAACAAGACAACAATGCACACAAAATGATGGATTTTTTTCACTTTATTCATGGAAATAAACATTTCTGTTAATGAAATCTGAAAAAATAGAAATCAAAGATGCAATACAAGACAACAAAAAAAATCAAATCTGCAAAAAAAATTCACCTTCTCAACATGGAATGGCCCATTGTGCATTAATGCATAGCGCGACTTATATCACCACTGTTATTCTCTTTAAGGGAGGAGGGCCAAAGTCATGGTACAGCCAAGCCTTTCAGAAGCCTGGCCAGGCCCAGGCTACCTGGCCTCCTAGTTGTCTTTTGTGAGTCCTAATCCTGTAACAATACAGTACCTGCCAATCAACATAACCTGGGCTTCTGGAGGGCCTAGCCCAGGCAAGCAGAGCTCATTATATAGGCCAGTAGGCAGGAGAAAAGCCTGGGCCTGGCCGGGCTTCTCAAAGGCTTGGCTGTACCATGACTTTGGCCCTTGTCCCTAAGATTGTACAGATGTACCACCCCTGTTGTTTCGCTGTTTTACCTGTTATTTACGGCAATTTCTGTTACGTCTTCATAATAATATTATTAAAACAGATACTTCAAAAGTGCACAGTTCGTAAAGTATTTGTGAAAAGTATGGTTTTACAGAAATGTAAACAACTGCGGGTCCCGTTAAATTCATTCGGCTACTTGATTACTGTCAAACCAAGCTTCGGAAATATCTCATTTCAAATTATTTGTTTCTCTTTTCGAAAAGGAAATTAGCTATGTTGGAATTATATACAAAAATTGCCGGGCCAAAAAAAAGAGAAAAAAAGCAGAAAGCACGGGTGATGCATATTTAAAGCCGATTTTGTATTGTTTTTGTATGTGTGGACAATTAAACGCATTAAATAATAACTGCAAAACCTAAACAATTGTGTCATTTGATTAAGTTATGTGCGTTTGTATTTTGTAGTATGAGCTCCCATGTTTTTTTTTTTAAATAGGTCCCTTTAGGGGCTCCGTACAAACCAGATCGACGATTAAAAAAAAAAAAAGTTATAAGATCATATACTTCGTGAGGTCAAACTATCCATGAACTTTCAAAGGTTGAAGCGCTAGTTTAAGCTCCATTGTTTTAAGGTACACTGTAGCCACCGTGCGCATGCGTGTGGTTTTCAGTCTCTGATATTGATAGTGGGACGTAGCCTCTTTTCACACGAGCACCGATAACAAAGGTCCTTGGTAATGGGCGCCAGTTGTCTGTCACCTCGGTTGTTTGCGATTTGTTAAACTTTCACACGACAACGAACGTCCCTGGTTTTCCATGGACGGTCAAAGCAATATTTCACTGGTACCGCGCGCAGGGCTTATTCACTGAACGCTTTCTCTACGTTACCAGTGGTTTTCCCGAGAAGATATACCGGTACGCGTTGTGTGAAGTCAAACGTTATTTTCTCCCACATTTTGTTTTCATTTCCTTCCCATTTCCTGACAATTTTATTATCATTTTATTATGGATATTGAATCAAGTATATACTTGCAACAATTCCGACGGATTCACAGAGCCCGATTTCTTACGTAAGGCCATCCAACGAGAAAAATAAACGGTTGTAAGAATTCTTCTTCTGGAATCCTTTGCTCTTTTCGACGATTTCATGGACTCAAATTCTTTCATGAAATTCAAGAGAAGTAGCACGAATTTCTTCGGATGTCGCCAACTAACTTGGAAGGACGCACACGTGTACAAGTTGTTTACCAACACACATCCGGGATTTATTGCAAGCTGATTTAGTGACGCGTTCTGCGCATGCGAAATGATACCGCCAAAGCAAGGGTCCCCTGTTTGGGCGCACGAAGCGTTTCACACGACCTATAACGAGGGTCCGTGGTAATTATTTAACAAGGATAGCTTTCACACGACTGGGATTTGCTATTTTTTAACATGGATGCGATTTTTAGTCAAGGTCCCTTGTTAAAACGGTCTCGTGTGAAAGGGCCTCAAGTCACTGTTGTAAAATATCACCACAAGTCCAGGTTTTCCCCGTCATTCATAGGCCTATTTATTAATGAAACTTACCAATTTTCTGTGCATAAAACATAATACGTTTGATTTGTGAAATTTTCCACTTTTTTTACCGGTAAATTTACCGGTAAATTTACTGGTACCCAAGACTCAATCTACATGTTTTCAAATCGAATGGCCCCGGCTCTCACATGGTGCACTGCCTTCGCACACACTGTGTGCCAACGATTGCGACTCAAATCTACACGTTTTCCAGTCGAATGGCCCCTCACATGTTTTCCACTGGCTTCGCGCACTGTTTTGTATGTCAATGATAGCGACTCAATCTACACGTTTTCAAATCAAATGTCCCTCACACGTTGTGCACTGGCTCCCCGCACTGTACGTGTGTCAACGATTGCGACTCGATCTACACGTTTTAAAATCGAATGGCCACTCACATGTTGCATGTTGAGCATTGCACGCAATATGGATGAATTTGCTGTGTCAATCACAGCGAAAAGTACAACAAAAATGCTTGGGATACTTTTATTCTGAAGCAAAATTCCTTGCTGATAGGTAAGGTATACAAATGTCTTAATATCATATGTCAACCAATGGATGCATAAAGTTGTTAAGAACAAAAGTGCTAGAAACAAGTGTATGAAATGTTGAAATAAAGCTGTTGAAAGATAATTATAAAGTTGAATGTGTGATGTCTTTTTATTCTTTAGGTACTTGTGCATACTGCTAGATCATTGTCTTTGAAAAACATGGTATGTGGTTTCAGTTCCAATGCATTTCAATCTTAAAATGATACCAAAATAAATCCCGACCGACCCCTTCAAATATTTTCACTGGAGGGCAACTCAACAATTTTTTTGTTTGGCCTAATCTCAAGGGTATGCTAAATACAAAGGTTGCTGGAACTACATTATTTAAACAAAACAACAAAAAGAGTCCGTGTAGTTCAGACTCCAGAGAATAGTGGTGGTATGCGCAATGGTAAAGGTGGCAATTAAGTCCGTTCTTTGTACACTTACCAAATCGGAGCAACAACATCACGTGGACAATTTTGATAAATGTGTACTTTGATTCCCAGTATATACTGAGTTTGGTATAAAGGTTTTCTCTTACTGTCTAATATGCCATAAAGCCAATCACAGTCGACATGACGTTCAATGATATGATGTTTTTTTTATCATGATCGAGACAGCCTGAGGTATTGTAGTACAGTAGCTGCATGTTTGTTACGCAGTTTAGTTGAGAAGTATGGTGCACCTGATCAGAACGTTCTGGTCTTCGAATGCACGACGATGGATGCTCATCAAATAGTGTGCTAAATGAATTAAATGTATGTCCACGCACCACCACCACCACCACCACCATCACTACCACATTTGTCGTCGTCTCATCTCGTCGTCGTCATCAATCATCATCAATATTCTCATCAACCTCATCCGCATCATCATCTTTTCCCTCCCCGCCTCCTCCTCATCATCATCCTCCTCCTCATCATCCTCACCCTCATCCTCACCCTCATCCTCACCCTCATCCTCACCCTCATCCTCACCCTCATCCTCATCCTTAATTGGTTTTACCAGTCCAACTATAGAATATTGTTTACAAAGTTTTATTGAATGTAAATGAATATTTTAATGTATGTTTTTGTGTACATTAAATGATTTCTGAATATAACATCTCAAAAGAAGAATGTTGTCATCCTGAAATATTTATCTTGAGATAATGGGATGTGGTCATCATGGGATAATTATCTCAGAATCTCAACAAGGTGGATGACACTTCCAGAGCTCCGTAGAGTATAAAAGACAATCACCGTTTTACTTTTGTTCAACATGAATCAGAAACAAGTTGATATTTTTATCATCCCTCAAATTAAAAACAATTACTGTTTGACATGTAAATTACACAATCATTTAAATAAAGACAAATAACTATGTAATTTTTATAATCAGCCTAACTTTTGCAATAATGTAAAAAAATTATTCGACAGCCGAGACTCTGATGCAATAAAATAATTATCTTTCAGTTAATTGAATAAGAATTTTGTCATTCGTCCTTGCTATGTTAAATGTTTTTTTATTTATTTATTTTCTTTTTTTTAAATTGTTTTAATTTATTTCAGATTACTTTTTTCCCCATTTCGGTAAAAACGCCCAAGAATTGATCGACAGAATTACACAACCATTGGGCAAAAGCTTGGATAATTGTGGGTAAAATCTGCCCAGATTTAGGACACATTGGGGCCCTCTATTACCCATGAGTAGGTTAGATATAATGGAAGTAACCACTTGTTGGTAAGGAATTATACCCAACGTTGGATAGGTTTTGACCAACAAATGTAAACTGTGATGTGCTCAATAAATGGTTACATATACAAGTTGCCCAATAAGTGGTTAATTACATTTAACCAACTGTTGAGACTGTTTAAATTGCCCAAGACTTGGGTAAATACTTTACCCAGTAAATGTGACTAATATCTTGCCCAATAGATGGGTATGTTGACTATTTGCTCGACGTTGGGCAAAGAGTTGGGTAATTATTTGGCCAATTTTTTTTTGCAGTGCACGGCCATAAGGTAAAGCCTCGGCGTTTTTTTCTTTGCTTCTCATTGTGCCCCCTGCCGTATTTTCTGTATTCAACAGCTGATTTTCATGAAACTTTGTAGGCATGTTCGGTTTGGCGCAATCTATCTAATGAGCCCATGAAAACTTTCATATGTCACCGTTAGGGGGCGCTATACCCATTTTTTAAAAGTAATTTTCCTCATATTTGGTCAATAACTTCATTAATATGTATCCGACGGCCATGAAATTTGGCACAAATGTTGTCTTCAGTAAAAGCAACAATCTGACATCATTTAAATCACTGGTACAGGGCGCTATAAGCAATATTTTGAGTCATTTTGTTCCAAAAACATGATTTTTAAAGATTTTTACCCAAAATTAGGATTATTCAACCAAAAGTACAATAAAGGCAGATATAATCAAATCCATTGTACTATTGATGACATAAATTTATACACTGAGCAAAAAATTCGGGGGAAAAAACCCTTTAAAAAATCAGGCTTTTGGGACAAAATATAACCTATTACATTTAAACGTAATGGCGGCCATATTGGATTCCTAGAATGCACTGGAAGTGGTCACATGAGTCAATATTGTCCAGTTCAGAGTTTAAAAGTTGACAACAATCCCCAAGACACATATTAAATGTTTAAAAGTATCAAAAATCTAGTATTTTGAACAAAAAAGTGGAAATTCAATTGCACCTGTTCAAAACAAACGGCTGCCATGGCAACCATGAACACCCATTTTCATTGATTTTTGCGTGAGGGGGTCCCAAAGAATAGTTTCAGCGTGATTGGACAAAGAGTTCTGGAGATATTATGAAAAAATGTCATTGAGGGGCACATTGTGCCGCCCATAGTATTAGCCAGCCATACCTTTGGGTGTCTTTTGGACGCCCAGTTTCCGAACTGGACACCCTATTTTATTTCCAATACACGTGCAAAGTTGCAAACGTATTGTAAGTTAAAGTTTTGGACACCCTGTTTTTCAAAGAATAACAAATTTGGACGCCTTATCTCCAAATCCTGGCTGATAGGATTAAATATCCCTATCCACCAGAGTATGATTTTTATTTTTATAAATATAATAGAATGGTTGTAACATCTTCCTGTTACTTTAGTATGACTGGAATTTAATATACGATGCTTTCATGTTTTATGTTCACTTAATTAACAGCATAATTGAAAACGCTCCAGGATATTAAATATACATGATACATGCAGATCTTAATTCACAAAAGTACATGTAAACATAACAAGTATAGTGATAATATTAATAACCAATGCTGCACTTTGGCACAAACTCACAGTCCACACATAAGTCCTTGACCAAACATAAAAATTAATAAAATGTTGTAAGTCATTAAGCTTATACAAATAAATATGTATATAAAGTCGTAAAATAACCTTATAAAGCATCTACAATCCCGGCCAAATCTCGCTGGGCCCCCCGGCCCCCTGACAATGTTGGCTCTTATTGGGCGGTCTGTGCTCCGGCTGGAGATAACAACATTGGTGGGGGGAGCGGGGGAGCAGGGGAGCGGAGAGCGGAGAGCGGGGACAGCGTAGGGTATGTTTATTGTCACGTGTCCCAACTATTTTGGCCGGGATTGTCTGAATTTTCTCTTAGTTTATCTACGGAGCCGTGACCAGACGCGGGCAAACCGCAGTCTTTGTCATTGTCTCAAGGACAATACATTAAGGGACAAGGCAAGTGATGGTGTTGGTGATCATCTCGTGATGATGATGATGCCAATGATGTAGGTGACGCTGGACGTCATCCTCATCCTCATTATCCTCATCATCTTCGTCACTCTCCTCCTCAAAATCATCATCCAATAATCAAAAAATAATAATCAAAAAATAAAATAAACAATAAATAAATAAAAGTAATATTATTGTCGGTGTTGCGGACAAAAATACATAAACATTCTACTTGGTTGGGATTCGAACACACGATCTTCGCATTTCAGATCAGATGTCTTAACCACTAGACCACCGTGGCAATCTGTAAGCGTTTCCAGTTCGATACCCTTGGACGATGAGGCAGTAGGCGCCGGGC
>CM055826.1:14681487-14739970 GCA_029582265.1 Zoroaster sp. YZ-2022
TAGGATCACTTTTAGAATCCACTGGGATCACTTTCAATTTGAACACTGTTACTAATTTGTGAATTGCTAATTCTACACATACCTTTAATGATGAATTTATGTTTATTTCTGGTGTCTGTGAATTGTGTTTTCTTTAGTTATCTTGACCCCGGCCCCGTTATCAGTAATCAGTAACCCTTAAACAAGGTGACATGAGTCAAAGGTTAGTTGACTTTGATTTTATCTGGTTTTAATTGCAGTTATCCACTTACAAAGTGCATATTTTGTTGAATGCAAATGCACGCCGGGTCGCGTACAAGCCAAGTCTTTATACTGGGTTTACCGTAGCCTTCAGTCAAGACGCCCGGCGGCATCAACCCGGAACATCATGATCGAAAGAGACCACCCACAAGCGCGAGTGGCTTGATGGGTGGCCACGTATGCCTTGACTAAAGCCTAGGTACCCCAAATACATCACCCTATCATAAATTCTTCACGAGTATTCAAAACTCCGTAATTTAAGGGAGTCGTTATTATTCTCCTTTTGAATTGTGTTGTTATGACAAAAATAAACTAAAACATTATTATTTACAAAAATAAAATAATTTGTGTGAGCCCGGACCCCCGCTTCGCGCTCACGAGTCCGCTCCTCCGGCATTTGGAACCCGAAACTTTTGTTCGAAATCATCCCTTGCCTTTCCCAAGTGTTCGTTAAGAAAGAGAGATTATCGAAAATCGTATAGGCGTATCAACCAACGTAATGTTTTTACAACTCTTGGTGGCGCACTTCCTGGAACTGCACCAGAGCCGTATATAGAGAGAGTTGCGACAACTAGTGATTAGAAGCCATGTTGACTCCCAGAAACGTGTGCGCGCGAATTCACGTGTTGATCGTGTGTGCGCATTCCGTATATAAATATGCGTAAAGTGAGTACTGCTGCATGTGGCGACGATCAATGTTATGCTTCATAACAGTTTTTAATCATGAAGTTTGCTATTAAAAAATCCATTTGGATCTTGGGAAAATCATGGACGAGAGGATGGTGTGCCTGTGACAGAAGAAATCTTCCCTCGTCGTTGAAATATCTCCAGGATAAGTTGAAGGTCGATCAACAGGCTAACGTAGCTCGGTCATGACCATGGTCTGGACGTTTACGGTCATGATGAAGGTAGGTTATTTTTTAATTATTTAACAACAGTTACAACTTACATATTAGTTTAGATTCCTTTTTTCCCCTTTTTTTTTAAATGATAGAATGAATGTTTCCCACAAAAGATTATATTTGTAGGCCCTGCCGTGCCTTCAACTGTTACTTCAGTACAGTATAATTAATATAGGTATGGATGATTGATGGTAGCCAGCCTATCACATTGTGCACAAATTGTATTCTTGCAAGCATTTGCACAAAAACCAACCTCGTCCCAACAGGCCTCGACTAATTAATACATTTCCCTCTCATTTACTAGTTTGTCTTCTACATTAGCCAATCATATATTTTTCAGGAAATATGGTGGTATTTCTATATGTCTTTTTAGAGTAGAGTCAAGAGAGAAAAGTGGTGGCTGCACTCTTTCTTTAAATTATGACTGATGTTGGTCATTTTCTCATCTGCTGAACTCACATTGTGCATAAAATACTCTTAATAAGAAATATTGTTTTAAGAAAATATCCAGCAATAACATGAATAAAATGGCTGTAAATTTGTGATGGAATTTAGCTCAGTAAAACAAATACATATTCATCTTAAACTTACATAATATATCAATATCTTGTGAATTTTCGCATTGTGAAAAGGCATGTAGTGCCAAATCCATATAAACATGCTCCCAGTGCTTTACAAAATTACAGGCTAAAATGTCAAATGTTAAATTTGTGTGACATTACAATATTTTCTTTTTTATATCTTTTAGAAACTGAATCACCTCTGCATGCTTGTCAGGATGGAGCTTGCTTAATTAATACCATGACAGGATGCCTGCTTGACACAATGTCAAACCAGTGATTCATGATCTCAAGGAACCATGCTGTAGTGAGATTCTTGGTGCTTCTCCCTTCACATTCTACCTAAGGGCATTTGATACTTTCATTTTCTCGAAGTGAGAAGGTGTTAGGATGGCATGGATGAGTTATGGGTGAGCTGTTTAACTCATTGTCATCTTGGAAGGTAGCCAGATCTTTTACTGCAGTGATACTTGCATGGCTAGATGGAAGCTTGAATTCTTTAACATCAGGGTCTATTGTGAGCACATGACCCCTGACGAGGGCAGCCTTCACATTGTTAATGAGATGTGGAAGTAAAGCCACTTCTTTGGATCTGAGGGGTGTTTAATCTTATTAATTGTTTACAGATGTCAGTATCTTGTAAATAAAGACGTTTAAAGGAGTGAAATTCATTAACATTTTCTATTGTTTCACATTGTGATAAAGCATGTATAAGGGTGTGTTACACAAAAGTAGCTCTGGCTACTTCAGACTCATTTTGTAAGATTGGGTCACATTTAAATAGCGCCAAATCCATATAAACATGCTCCCGGTGCTTTACAAAATTACAGGCTAAAATGTCAAAAATGTAAAATGTCAAAAATGTAAAATGTGACCCGCTCTGTGAAAATGAGTCACAAGTCGCAAATTTGAAAAATTGAAAGAGTACATCATCAGTTTTAATTTGGTATATTATGTTAGGAGGTGTGTGACGTATTGCATTATGGAGATATGCCATTTTTAATAATGAATAATTTGCATATTTAACACAATTGAATTCTGAGGAAAACAAGCATTCGAAAGGAAAACAAATGACAGAAATGAAACCACCTACTCAAAAAATCATTGATTTTATATTTTATTGATTGAAATTGATGTCAGTTTCAATCAATAAAATATTAAAGCCACATAGAAATCTCAATTTTCAAATTTGCTACTTGTGACTCATTTTCACAGAGTGGGTCACAACATATGACATTACAATTTTGTTTTCCTTTTTATTTCCTTTTAGAAACTGAACACTGAACTGTCACTGCTTGTCTTGCTTGATGCATCATATTCTACATTTGGAGTGATGAAATCTCATCAAGAGTGAGGCAGCATATTCACCCTTTGTCTCACATCTCCTGCACCTTCAACCTAAAAAAAAAACCTCCTGTCTAAGACCAACTCAGACTGGTTTGAAAGCAATTTCCATAAATTTTTGTCTCTTTCCATTACTACTGATTAAAATTAGATTTTGTGTTGTTTCGAGAGGAAGTCATGCAGTTGGTTCACATGCCCCTCCCCCCTGATATAGCCATTATGTTTACCAACTGATTTAGTGTCTGTCTAAAACTTTTCAAAAGAAATGGCCTGAACATTATAATAATTATCAGATAATTTGATGTATCTAATGCATGATCCCTGGTTCCGGATATTTTGTCTCCATTTTCTCTTTTTATTTTTTTATCTATTACTTGAAACAAATTCCTTTTATGTGTCTTGGGAATCGGTGGTATTTGGTCACTATTATAATCTGATTGCAATTCAAAATAAAGAACAAAATAAATGTCAAATGACTCTTTGGATTTTCAATACACACATTGTGAAGCAACAATTTAAAGATTTCAGCTTGAGGGGTTACAACATCAGTTGTGGGTGTTGTATTGATCTGCTGTTTCTATGGTGATTGTTACATCATCTCAGTGGGATGGTGTAACAATATTTAACCATTGAAATATGCATTAAATGATCAGCATGACAATAGCCACCCTGTTGTCTATTATTGTTGAAAAATGTATTGTACAATTTTCTAACAAAGTTTGAATTAACACAATGAACAACATCTCCACTAAATATTTATACAGGATTATTATTTTAAGATGAAGCTCTGACACTGAGATAAAGGATTGCAATTTTTGTTTTTTCTCTCTGATGTGCGCTTACAAATCTTTATTATTATGATGTACATGGAGAATGGAGTTAGATATTTCAAAATTACTTGGTGTAAAGCCCGACAGTGGTTTTAATCTTCCCAGCTTCCATAGAAAAAATGTTGTCTGAGGATTGAGGTGCTGTAATTTTTAAGAACATTGTAACTTATTGTCAAAATATTAGGTGTACATTTGGATAATTTAACGTTTTAACATAATGCACTTCAGAAAGGATGATTGATACTTTAGTAACTTTACACCAAGTAAGCTTTTAAATAATTTGATAATTACCAGTGTTGCACACTCCCTGTAAAACTTCTGTACACAGTATCTAATTGAATTTTTATTTTTACATTTTTACCCTGTTTGGAAATGTCTCAAAGAAAAAATAATAAATGAGTAGACGAGTTGAAAGAGTAAACCCATTGAGTATTCAATCAATATTGTGTATGGAGTGCCATGAATAGAGTGGTCTCGGCCATTGGACTTAATGTTCTCATGGCCGAGACTTTTTTCTCCTTTTTTTCATTATCATTGTGTCAGTGTACCTCACAAGTTCTGAACAAAGCACCAGTGGAATCGAACCACCCACAAGGCACTATTGGATCAAAGTACAGATACTGCACATTACCAAGAGACCTGTGTCAACCTGAAGTGCTTTTTATTAGTAACACAGTGGGTAACACATCAACCAAATTTGAAAAATATGATTATGTTCAAAATAACTTAAACCACATACAGCCAAACTGTGTTCTCCTATAAATGTCAGTGTCTCACGTGACCTGTTGCTAGCATTGTGGCACGAGGAATACATTTCTGTGCTTAACTGCTTTACCATTGCCAACAAATAGACTTCATAACAAAAAAACATTTTATTTCATAAAGGAGAAAGAATGCTATTTAGGCCTACAGTGTGTTAACACCAATGCCCACTTGCCCTCTGGGGAGGGGACTGGGTAATATTGTTAAATAGGCAAATCTTTCGGTGAATTAATTAATTTTTTTTTTAATTCCTGAATTTCCTGTCAATTTGTTATATGCTGCAACGATTACTCAGTTAATTTTTACTGCTTGGTTATCCGAAAAAACTAGAAAATTTATGCTACTTTTTTGTGCAATAACCACATACAAAATCTGTCACCATCTCTTCTATCAATCCACAAACTTTACCAGATAGTGAATAACAAATTTAACATCCAATCCTTTTTACTACCTTATCCCTAACTCCCTAGACAAAGGCATTGGAGGATTTTGAAGGATTTTTATTGTTCAGTAACAATGCTTAGGGAGTTAGGGTTAATTTCCTACCATTTTTTAATTCTATGTTTTCAATATCCAGTGCGCGGTTAACCAATAACCGATTAACCATATTGCCCTTTGGCTTTGTGAAGAATCAATCCAAATATAACATTTTCCTTTAAAGGATGATAGAAACAAGATTTGGAGCAATAAATGTATGCACACTAGTGAGATGGTGGCCATTTTGTCTTCTGCTAAAACACGTACACATGCTTAACGTTAGAAAGAGTTAACTGTTGGTGTTACTTCGGCGAGCAAACTAGTAGTAGCATTAATGTTAAGTTTCGGACATTGTGCATAGTGGCGGTTGGGTTCAACATTCTTCATGTTCTTTCCTGCCCTTTTTATTAGCAATAAAAACGACGGCTCCTTAGACAAAAAATATTGTAGCAAATGTTTACGGAAGATTTAAATTCAGTACGTGCAGCTGTCATGACTGTGCACAAATGTATCTGTACTAGGCTATTTACTAATTTAGGCTACAAGAAAATATCCTCATGTTCACAAACAGGTATGCCGTGGCATTGGTTGCCATTAACACTTTGTGAGACTCAAGTTAACCGAGTCAGTTAACGTTAACTTCCCACTCCAGGCTTTCCTTCTTCTGGAATATCTCGGAAATCTTTACAATTTAAAACCTTTCTCTGACTTGTTTTGACATGTCCAAGCGCTCAGCAATGACATTTTACCCTGCTAATGTTAGATTAGTCTTAGACTAGAGAAAAATTAGTAGCACAGGCAGCCTACGACACGTCACACTTGCCCCACAAGTGTGGCTCGGACACGTACCCGTACGTGTCCGAGCCACACTTGTCATGCTTGTGGGGCAAGTCACACACTCAACATTAACACTGGTGGTGATTAGAACTAACGTTACTTAAGCTAACATGGCTACCCTAACGTTTGTCCGAATGCTACTTCCGTTCACAGTCTCCTATTTTTACCTTCTGACCTTCTGAAGTTGTAGTCAGCAGGGCGAATCTAGTCCGCATGTCGCTAACTTCATGGTGCAGCCTATGCATGCTAGAGTGTGTTGAGCTTTTGTTTGAAGTTCTCGTATGATATGTGGATGAAAGTTGAAACTAGTCAGATACAACTAACACAGCAGTACAACAGTCAACAACAAGTCCAGGTTATTAAGATGGCGGCGGTCCATGCCATGCCTTGCCAGTTTAGATTTAGAATAATTATGTAATTTGTCGCTGTTTTCACAGCGACAAATTACATAATTATTCAAAAAATAGGAGACTGTGTTTGTGAACGGAAGAAGACTAACGCTATAACATGCACGTATCTTACGTTCCTGCTGTCGCGGGAAAAACTTTTTGAGGAGTCAAAATGGCGCCCATAGACCACGTGACCAGAAAAACCGGTACTCGCCATGTCGCAACTCTCTCTATATACGGCTCTGAACTGCACTAGCGTTTCGACAGTCGATTCCGCCCTGGACTATTTTTACCTTTTTTTTTTTCTTTTACAAAAACACACATGGTGATTTTGTTCGTTCTTTTTTGCGTGTGAGTGGAACTAACAGTGGAAAAACATTTATCCGTACCGAACCGAAAATTTATTTATAATTTTTCCATCTGTTATCAAACAAGACTAGAGAGTAGAAATATACAAGTTGCCTTCGTGAATCGCCCATCTTGATTTCGCTGGTACTCAAGAGTGTGCCGAGTATATTATTGCAAACAGTAATCACGATTACCATCGATCCAGCTGCAAATAACACAACAAGCGCGGCAACATGCTGGAACAGTTTTCGGACGAACCAATTGACGAAAAACGCGGCAAAATTAATTTGACTGTAAAAATACCGGATTTTTGAGGATTTGCAGCAAGTCAAGACAGATGCATGGTAAGAATATGAATCAGAGCTTTAAGACTTGTTCTCATATGTAATTGTTATATCTGTATTTCAAGTGAAAATATGCACAAAGATGTTGCATGAAAGAGGGTTTCGTTTGATAAAACTGCACTGCACGCAAGTATGTATTTTGGTGGAAGTAATTGTCTGCACACTACATTAGGACAATGGTTAGGTTAATAATACTACGTGCATAGCATACGATAGGATAGCACAACTCATTGTTATACAAGGTTCACATTTCAAAGAACGTCATTTCCTTCGCCAGGCCAATAATTCGCCTGGCAAACACCAGAAACCAATGAGAATTGTGTACAGATTTATTACTATAATTATAGTAATGCACCATGACTGTACACAGACTAAATTGATTTTAGGATTGCCACTCAAATTGTTTGCTGCCCTCTTTTGACTCCACATACCTGTCCAGAGCTGGAAGGCAAACAAAACAAGGACCTAACTTTGCTAGCAATAGTAGAACGAGTGCACAAACATATATGAACTCACCCCTTCCATGCTAACATTGCAAAAATAACAAAGGACTCGTAAAGATGAATTAGAATTGGTAACTTATAATTCTAGTTCATTGATTTTTTTTTACCTTAAACAGATTTGGTGTGAAGCTTTTGATATTTAATTATCAATCCTAGAAATATAGGTGCTTTCATTTTCATTTTAATTTGAATTTAGGAAGGAGTATAGTATTCTCCTAAATTCCCCACCTTGCTAGTAGGCAAACATAATGAGGGCCCTTATAGAAACCAATAACTCACCCCTACCTTGCTAGTAGGCAAACATAATGAGGGCCCTTATAGAAACCAATAACTCACCCCTACCTTGCTAGTAGGCAAACATAATGAGAATCCTTATAGAAACCAATAACTCACCCCTACCTTGCTAGTAGGCAAACATAATGAGGGCCCTTATAGAAACCAATAACTCACCCCTACCTTGCTAGTAGGCAAACATAATGAGAATCCTTATAGAAACCAATAACTCACCCCTACCTTGCTAGTAGGCAAACATAATGAGAATCCTTATAGAAACCAATAACTCACCCCTACCTTGCTAGTAGGCAAACATAATGAGAATCCTTATAGAAACCAATAACTCACCCCTACCTTGCTAGTAGGCAAACTTAATGAGGTTCTTATAGAAACCAATAACTCACCCCAACCTTGCTAGTAGGCAAACATAATGAGGGCCTTATAGAAACCAATAACTCACCCCTACCTTGCTAGTAGGCAAACATAATGAGGGCCCTTATAGAAACCAATAACTCACCCCTACCTTGCTAGTAGGCAAACATAATGAGGGCCCTTATAGAAACCAATAACTCACCCCTACCTTGCTAGTAGGCAAACATAATGAGGGCCCTTATAGAAACCAATAACTCACCCCTACCTTGCTAGTAGGCAAACATAATGAGAGGGCCTTATAGAAACCAATAACTCACCCCTACCTTGCTAGTAGGCAAACATAATGAGGGCCCTTATAGAAACCAATAACTCACCCCTACCTTGCTAGTAGGCAAACATAGTGAGGGGCCCTTAAAGAAACCAATAACCCACCCCTACCTTGCTAGTATCTCTTGTCAACAAATAATATTTCAGGTACAAATGTGTGTATTGATTGGAATTATTCATAACTATAAACAACCTGCTTTGAAGAATACAGTAGTTTCAATTTAACTATAGAGTCAGGCAACATTCAAAACATCTACTTACCTATGCTTTATAAGGTTGTTTTACGACTTGTCTGTAGCTCATCAATGCAGTGCTTTATATGACATAAAACACAATAAAGGGGGCCACTTTGCATCCGTCACGTTAGCAGTTTTTCCAATGGTTGTTATTTATTTTTAAGTACCTGAAACCGACCAAAAAGTGTTTCAACATGTGAATGGACAGGCAGGCTTATACTAGAACCAATTTGAGTTGATTTATTTAATTTTTAATTTTTTAATTTATTTTTTTACCCTCAAATTTCCATAAAAATTGGACGGAAAAAGTTACCTCACTTTTCCGTCCATTTGTTGATGGAAATTTTAGGGTAATTAAAAAATTAATAGTAATAATCAACTCAAATTATCTTTAGGATAAGCATGCATGTCTATTCAAATGTTGAAATTCTTTTTGGGTGGTTTCATATATTTAAAAAAAAATTACAACCATTAGAAAAACTGCTAACGTGACGGTAGGAAAGTGGCCCCCTTTATTGTGTTTTATGTCATATACATATTTCTTTGTATAAGCTTAATGACTTACATTTTATTCATTTTTATGTTGGGTCAAGGACTTATGTGTGGACTGTGAGTTTATGCCAAAGTGCAGCATTGGTTATTAATATTATCACTATACTTGTTATGTTTACATGTACTTTTGTGAATTAAGATCTGCATGTATCATGTATATTTAATATCCTGGAGCGTTTCAATTATGCTGTTAATTAAGTGAACATAAAACATGAAAGCATCGTATGTTAAATTCCAGTCATAATAAAGTAACAGGAAGATGTTACAACCATTCTATTATACTTGTAAAAATAAAAAATCAATCATACTCTGGTGGATAGGGATATTTAATCCTATCAGCCAGGATTTGGAGATAAGGCGTCCAAATTTGTTATTCTTTGAAAAACAGGGTGTCCAAAACTTTAACTTACAATACGTTTGCACGTGTATTGCAAATAAAACAGGGTGTCCATTTCGGAAACTGTGCGTCCAAAAGACACCCAAAGGTATGGCTGGCTAATACTATGGGGGGCACAATGTATTTTATAATATCTCCAGAACTCTTTGTCCAATCACGCTGAAACTATTCTTTGGGACCCCCTCACGCAAAAATCAATGAAAATGGGTGTTCATGGATGCAATGGCAGCCGTTTGTTTTGAACATGTGCAATTGAATTTCCACTTTTTTGTTCAAAATACTAGATTTTTGATACTTTTAAACATTTAATAGGCTATGCATCTTGGGGATTGTTGTCAACTTTTAAACTCTGAACTGGACAATATTGACTCATGTGACCACTTCCAGTGCATTCTAGGAATCCAATATGGCCGCCATTACGTTTAAATGTAATAAGTTATATTTTGTCCCAAAAGCATGATTTTTTTAAATGTTTTTTTCCCGAATTTTTTGCTCAGTGTATAAATTTATGTCATCAATAGTACAATGGATTTTATTATATCTGCCTTTATTGTACTTTTGGTTGAGTAATCCTAATTTTGGGTAAAAATCTTTAAAAATCATGTTTTTGGAACAAAATTACTCAAAATATTGCTTATAGCGCCCTGTACCAGTGATTTAAATGATGTCAGATTGTTGCTTTTACTGAAGACAACATTTGTGCCAAATTTCATGGCCGTCGGATACATATTAATGAAGTTATTGACCAAAAATGAGGAAAAATTACTTTAAAATAAATGGGTATAGCGCCCCCTAACGGTGACATGAAAGTTTTCATGGGCTCATTAGATAGATTGCGCCAAACCGAACATGCCTACAAAGTTTCATGAAAATCAGCTGTTGAATACAGAAAATACGGCAGGGGGCACAATGAGAAGCAAAGAAAAAAACGCCGAGGCTTTACCTTATGGCCGTGCACTGTAAACAAATAATTACCTAACTCTTTGCCCAACGTCGAGCAAATAGTCAACATACCCATCTATTGGGCGAGATATTAGTCACATTTACTGGGTAAAGTATTTACCAAGTCTTGGGCAATTTAAACAGTCTCAACAGTTGGTTAAATGTAATTAACCACTTATTGGGCAACTTGTATATGTAACCATTTATTGAGCACATCACAGTTTACATTTGTTGGTCAAAACCTATCCAACGTTGGGTATAATTCCTTACCAACAAGTGGTTACTTCCATTATATCTAACCTACACATGGGTAATAGAGGGCCCCAATGTGTCCTAAATCTGGGCAGATTTTACCCACAATTATCCAAGCTTTTGCCCAATGGTTGTGTAATTCTGTCGCTCAATTATTGGGCGTTTTTACCGAAATGGGGAAAAAAGTAATCTGAAATAAAAAATTAAAAAAATTAAAAGACAAAACATTTAACATAGCAAGGACGAATGACAATTCTTATTCAATTAACTGAAAGATAATTATTTTATTGCATCAGAGTCTCGGCTGTCAAATAATTTTTTTACATTATTGCAAAAGTTAGGCTGATTTTAAAAATTACATAGTTATTTGTCTTTATTTAAATGATTGTGTAATTTACATGTCAAACAGTAATTGTTTATAATTTGAGGGATGATAAAAATATCAACTTGTTTCTGATTCATGTTGAACAAAAGTAAAACGGTGATTGTCTTTTATACTCTACGGAGCTCTGGAAGTGTCATCCACCTTGTTGAGATTCTGAGATAATTATCCCATGATGACCACATCCCATTATCTCAAGATAAATATTTCAGGATGACAACATTCTTCTTTTGAGATCTTATATTCAGAAATCATTTAATGTACACAAAAACATACATTAAAATATTCATTTACATTCAATAAAACTTTGTAAACAATATTCTATAGTTGGACTGGTAAAGCCAATTAACAATGATGAGGATGGGGGATGATGAGGATGGGGATGATGAGGATGATGAGGGTGAGGAGGATGAGGGTGAGGAGGATGAGGGTGAGGAGGAAGAGGATGAGGGTGAGGATGAGGAGGATGATGAGGGGGAGGGAAAAGATGATGCGGATGAGGTTGATGAGAGGATGAGGATATTGATGATGATTGATGACGACGACGAGATGAGACGACGACAAATGTGGCAGTGATGGTGGTGATGGTAGTGCATGGACATACATTTAATTCATTTAGCACACTATTTGATGAGCATCCATCATCGTGCATTCGAAGACCAGAACGTTCTGTTCAGGTGCACCCTACTTCTCAACTTCAAATTAACTAAACTGCGTAACAAACAGCTACTGTACTACAATACCTCAGGCTGTCTCGATCATGATCAAAAAAACATCATATCATTGAACGTCATGTCGACTGTGATTGGCTTTATGGCACATTAGACAGTAAGAGAAAACCTTTATACCAAACTCAGTATATACTGGGAATCAAAGTACACATTATCAAAATTGTCCACGTGATGTTGTTGCTCCGATTTGGTAAGTGTACAAAGAACGGACTTAATTTCCACCTTTACCATTGCGCATACCACCACTATTCTCTGGAGTCTAAACTACACGGACTCTTTTTGTTGTTTTGTTTAAATAATGTTAGTTCCAACAACCTTTGTATTTAGCATACCCTTGAGATTAGGCCAAACAAAAAAATTGTTTAGTTGCCCTCCAGTGAAAATATTTGAAGGGGTCGGTCGGTCGGGATTTTTTGTTGTATCATTTTAAGATTGAAATGCATTGGAACTGAAACCACATACCATGTTTTTCAAAGACAATGATCTAGCAGTATGCACAAGTACCTAAAGAATAAAAAGACATCACACATTCAACTTTATAATTATCTTTCAACAACTTTATTTCAACATTTCATACACTTGTTTCTAGTACTTTTGTTCTTAACTTTATGCATCCATTGGTTGACATATGATATCAAGACATTTGTATACCTATCAGCAAGGAATTTTGCTTCAGAATAAAAGTATCCCAAGCATTTTTGTTGTACTTTTCGCTGTGATTGACACAGCAAATTCATCCATATTGCGTGCAATGAATGCTCAACATGCAACATGTGAGTGGCCATTCGATTTTAAAACGTGTAGATCGAGTCGCAATCGTTGACACACGTACAGTGCGGGGAGCCAGTGCACAACGTGTGAGGGACATTTGATTTGAAAACGTGTAGGTCGAGTCGCTATCATTGACATACAAAACAGTGCGCGAAGCAAATGGAAAACATGTGAGGGGCCATTCGACTGGAAAACGTGTAGATTTGAGTCGCAATCGTTGGCACAGTGTGTGCGAAGGCAGTGCACCATGTGAGAGCCGGGGCCATTCGATTTGAAAACATGTAGATTGAGTCTAATTGGGTACCGGTAAATTTACCGGTAAAAAAAAGTGGAAAATTTCACAAATCAAACGTATGTTTTATGCACAGAAAATTGGTAAGTTTCATTAATAAATAGGCCTATGAATGACGGGGAAAACCTGGACTTGGTGATATTTTACAACAGTGACTTGGTCCCACTATCAATATCAGGCATGCGCACGGTGGCTACAGTGTACCTTAAAACAATGGAGCTTAAACTAGCGCTTCAACCTTTGAAAGTTCATGGATAGTTTGACCTCACGAAGTATATGATCTTATAACTTATTTTTTTAATCGTCGATCTGGTTTGTACGGAGCCCCTAAAGGGACATATTTAAAAAAAAAAAAAAACATGGGAGCTCATACTACAAGATACAAACGCACATAACTTAATCAAATGACACAATATTGTTTAGGTTTTGCAGTTATTATTTAATGCGTTTAATTGTCTACGCATACAAAAACAATACAAAATCGGCTTTAAATATGCATCACCCGTGCTTTCTGCTTTTTTCCTCTTTTTTTTGGCCCGGCAATTTTTGTATATAATTCCAACATAGCTAATTTCCTTTTCGAAAAGAGAATCAAATAATTTGAAATGAGATATTTCCGAAGCTTGGTTTGACAGTAATCAAGTAGCCAAATGAACTTAACGGGACCCGCGGCTGTTACATTTCTATAAAACCATACTTTTCACAAATACTTTACGAACTGTGCAATTTTGAAGTATCTGTTTTAATAATATTATTATGAAGACGTAACAGAAATTGCCGTAAATAACAGGTAAAACAGCGAAACAGGGGTGGTACATCTGTACAATCTTAGGGACAAGGGCCAAAGTCATGGTACAGCCAAGCCTTTGAGAAGCCCGGCCAGGCCCAGGCTTTTCTCCTGCCTACTGGCCTATATAATGAGCTCTGCTTGCCTGGGCTAGGCCCTCCAGAAGCCCAGGTTATGTTGATTGGCAGGTACTGTATTGTTACAGGATTAGGACTCACAAAAGACAATTAGGAGGCCAGGTAGCCTGGGCCTGGCCAGGCTTCTCAAAGGCTTGGCTGTACCATGACTTTGGCCCTCCTCCCTTAAAGAGAATAACAATTTATTGTATATTCATATTCATTATTGGTCAGATTCGGTCAAGGAATCTAGTAAAAAGATGCAAGATAATTATAGGCTAAAAGCAATATTATTAGATCGTCAGCGATAACACGAAGTGACAGTCATCTATTAACTTGCTGGCCAAAATTAACATTCAAAGAAAACGACATTTGAAGTCGGTCTTTCTTTTTTTTTTAAACACGCGTTTCTTCCATGGAAATGTATATTTTGAGTTTTGTTCACGTTATGGATGCAAATGAACTTTTGAAATAATGAAATAATGCCGTTTCCGACTCTGAAAGAGCAAATATTAATATAAAGTGTCAGTTCGTGAAAACAAAAACCGTAGACACAGTTTGTTTTGCAAGTTCGCGGGGTGAAACGCGTGTATGTTTAAACCACATTGTATAACCACAACAACAACTGTTACGTACGACGAGCGCACGGCAGAAAGTAATTAAAAGGGAATCATGACAATTTTAAAGCAAAGCCAAAATTCACGCAAATCAAATATAATTCATCAAAATTTAATTAATCGTCTGAATTCAATCAACGGAAAAGCAAAATGAGGAAAGTGTTTTCAGTTAAATAGCAACTTAAACTTAAATATGCAAAATAACAAAGCATAATACAGGCAAAGCAAATTAATTACATAGATCGTGAGGCAAACAATAACATATAACAGCATTAATCAACAAGCCCGCAAAATAAGGTTACAGGCAAAACAAAAGGCAAATTATAAATCATATTCGGCCGAATACATGTACCTTGAAAAAATAAGGAACCTGCAGGAAAGGCCCCGCCCAGCCAATGCCCATAAGAAATACAGCGCGACCGTCTGGCCAAGCATCTCCACACTGCACCGGATCAGCCAAGGCACAGGTAGGTGTTGAACCCCAGGAATTCAGCAACAACGGCCACGACAATCCAAGAGTCCGTCAGCACCGTCAGCCTCGGCCACGATCCAGCGATGAGAAGCAGGTAGGTGGACGACGATCCAGCGATGAGGTGGACGACGAGATGCTGGCCCAACGGTG
This sequence comes from Zoroaster sp. YZ-2022, assembly GCA_029582265.1. Taxonomy (NCBI): domain Eukaryota; kingdom Metazoa; phylum Echinodermata; class Asteroidea; order Forcipulatida; family Zoroasteridae; genus Zoroaster; species Zoroaster sp. YZ-2022. The sequence continues at coordinate 14,696,693 of CM055826.1, forward strand.
CGCTGTTATAGAGTCCCACAATAACGTGTGTACATGGGCACTGACCGAGACCGAATAACAGCCGGTCAGGCCTTAATAATAATAATAAACGGGTATTTATATAGCGCCTTTAACAAGATCAAAGCGCTTTACAAATCAAGAATGAAAACCTAGTAATGACTACAACGGAAATTAGAAGAGAAAGGTTTTGAGAAGTTTTTTAAAAATCTGGATTGAAGAAGAATTTCTTATATAGGGTATTTGACCACGCGTCGCCACTTAATCTAACATTCCAAAAATTCCAAAAAATTCTAGTGTGGGGAGACATACTCCAATGGATTAAAGAATTAAATGGGTTCGTAACACAACAAACAAACAAAAACGCGCTGTTAAACTTTTTTCAGATCGGTCTTTACAGTGTATATAATCTAAGGTGAAAAAAATGCGGTGTGTCAGTTCATGAAACCGAAAATGTTTACTTCCACACAAGTAGTGCCTGTTCTAATTAGTCTAATTAAAAGAGTATGACACTTCCAGCTTTGAAACTTCGTGACATTTGCAGCATTTGGATAATAATATAGGCCTAGTCAAATACAAACAAAATCTTGAATTGTTTAGACTTTCTACATAATTATGTAGTGTCACTTTGTGGTACCGGTGATGAGTTGAATACACATATTAGAGGATAAAATGTGTTAATATGTTGATAATCACTTTGTACAACTATTGTTAATTTGTATACCAGTACATGAGCTTAGTATGTTTGTAACTGTCTTGTGAAAAAGTAAAATTGGCAGATCGAGGGTGGAGGGGGTGGGGGTGGAGGGCAAAGAGTGTACCCTAAGGTAGCCGTCTTATTGTAATGGCAGCGATTTTACATTTTATGTAATGGCAGTGATTTATTGTTACGCTAGATGGGGGCGGGGGAAAAATTACCCCGCCCCCACGATAAATCCCCAAATAATTGTTTTAGTTAAAATGTTTGCTTATTCCTTTGAGAAAGAACCTGCTAGGTTCGAAGCGTAAGGCCTATAACATTGATTTTGCATTTACACTATAGTTTGCAACAGCTAATTCTCCATTTTTTGTTTATTTTTTGTTAAAATCGTAGAAAAAGAAAAGGTCTGAATACGCTAATGTGGTTGTTTGTAATAGAAAAAAAGAGAACTAATAATCACTCAGTATCGATCAGTCAGATTTACTGAGCGGCGAGCGGGGTCCGCATACGTGCTATGCGTAAATTACGCACATAATCATGACGCTATTATCTCAGCTATCCACAAGCATGATAACACAAGCATGCGTCCTTTATGTACATGTTTTTACGTACGTACATACGGCATATGATGCTCGATATGCGGCAGAGTGCACCCCCTCACATTGTGTCTTCTCTCTTAATGTAAAAGAGTGAAAATCACTCTTTCAAAGAGCTATATGGCGGACAAGTCTTTTTGGAGTGGATAAAGAGTAAAATTAGTAGTGTATAAAGAGTGAATTGGTAGCCTTTACTGTATTTTTCAATCGAATCAGAGTGGGTTTCACTCCAAAAAAGACTTGTCCGCCATACAGCTCTTTAAAAGAGTGGTTTTCACTCTTTTACATTAAGAGAGTTCATTCTTTGGAATTCTTTAGAGGATTTTTGGGGGAGAGGTCCGTTAACAATAGAACAACAGTGTGTTAGTGTATAGGGACATTGGGGGGGGGGGCACTATGCCGCATATCGAGCATGGTATAACATATATACGGAGCCCGGGAAGTGATAGACTGGTCCCCTGTCTTTATCCTATATCAAGGATATAGACAGGCTCCAGGCGTGTTACCATTCAAGGGGTTTCATTAGATACGTTGTGCTGAAGATCTGACGTTACGCTTCGAGGCGGCTCGTGCGCTATCAACCAACCAAGGTCAAAGTTGAACAGCCGGGAAAATATGGCGGCCACACGGCCAGGATCTGGCGTATAATTCACGCGCCTCTAGCTCATAGCATGACGTTAGATCTTCAGGCTAGGGAAGTAACATCTCGTTCCCACGAGATAATATATCGTTCCCAAGAAATAATTATCTCGTTCCCACGAGATACTTATCTCGTTCCCACAAGATAACTATCTCGTTCTCACGAGATAATTTCTCGTTCCTACGAGATAACTATGTCGTTCCCACGAGATAATATCCCAAGTGTATCTCGTTCCCACAAGATAATTCTCTCGTTTCCAGGGGATAATTATCTCATTCCCACATTTGGCTGATGGATATCGTATGATGTATGCTAAATGTCACTTTCCAAGCTCCGTATGTACACGTTTGGCTCTTAGGTTTTGTTTTACAAGGCATTGCGTCGATTGGCCATTAAAGTATACATACCAATAAGGAATTACCTCCGTGCGCAACATTCCTTAAAACATGTATTAATCTGATTTTACCACACATTTTGTTTGTTTGGAGCTTAAAGTTCTGTCCTCATTTTCGTGGTTTAGGGAATGCCTTTGTGGTCTTTGGTTTCATTTTCCTTCTCGTCCTGCACTGGTTCGTTCTGTAGAAACGATCATACAAACATACCGTATATTGCCATTTACTCTATTAATGACTACCACCAGAGTATCCCTTTTTTTAATACTGTAAATGGCCCTTATCCGTTGCTGTGGTAACCTGTTTTCGGCACTTTTACTGATATATTATTAGAGTCTGCCAACATTTTTGGTAAGAATTACATTAGGCCAAAAAAAGTATCGAGTTTCTGGTCATCGGTCGGCTTCAAAATCAGTGTTGTGACACGCTTTTTTCGGCCATTTCTTTTTGCCAACATGTGATACATGCGGGGACTAAATTTCCCATATACAAAGTATGGTGGCTAAGAGAGGGCTCAGAAATCGGGCAAACGTTCATACTCCTATGTGAAAAAGTCGTTTAAAGCACAGCACGGCAGAATTCCAATTGATCCAGCAATTTTGGCTGCCATTGGACATCGTTTCATAGCCAAAAAAAATTAAAAATGCCGACGCGCGGGTCTGAGGTGACGCGCGTGGAGACCAGAAACCGGAGACTTTTTGTTTGTTTTTTGTCCTTAGGCCTTTAAGTATATTTCTATACTGGGAAACATCCATCGCCGTGGTCATCACTTTTGCTGATTGAATATCATGTGATTCCACGGTGTCCGTCAGATGTCTCAGTAGACTTCTGGTAATACCAAATGATGATGATGATGATCAGCCGGTATCAACCCACTGCTCTCCCATATGTCGCCATCTTAATGGCAATTTCTGGAAAGTTTTCATCAGGACATTGGTGATTTCCGTTCAGAAAGAAAAACAAATATTTGAAATGATACATTTCACAGAATAGTTGTGAGTATGGTTTAACAGTACAAAAAGTTCAAACATGAATTTATGAAGGGATCCACCTTAAATTAATTTGGTACATATTTACTATGAAAACATAATGATACGAATTCCATTTGCATTTCTCCCTGAGCGGTTGCGCATATTTCAGATCCATTCTGGTGAATTCATCTTCACTGTTGCTTTACAAAGATGCATCGCCCATTTTATTCCTTGGCTATTTTAACGGTAATTTCTAAATGGATTTTTCAGAATAATCGTATAGAAGCATATGTTTTTAAAGTAAACATGTCCCGAAATTAATGAACGCAAAATAAGTGTTATTGGTCTTACGTTTCGAACCCAGCAGGTTCTTTCTCAAAGGCAAAATGGGCCCATACTCGAAAGGCCAATAACAATTATTTTGCATTTATACTACAGGTCCTTTAGGTTAGTAAGCAATTTGCAACAGTTAATTCTCTATTTAGGAAATTAATTAACGGTACACTGTGACAATGGTGTTTAGAATTTAAACACATGTCAAAAAAGTGAGTACAAGCTAAGTGTTTAGAAATGTGTTTAAATTCTAAACACTATTTTTGTAGTGGTCCCGTCTTTATAAATTCATGTTGGAACTTTTTTTACTGTTAAACCAAGCTTCTGACAACTATTTTGTGAAATATATCAATTCAAAGTAGTTATTTTCCTTTCTGAAAGGAAATCACCAATCTTCCAATAAAAAAACTTTCCGAAATTGCCATTAAAACAAACGATAACGACACTTTTATTAGTGTTTGCTGTTTCCTCTCTTACCTTAAATACACAGTACGCACTCACGCAGTAACACAGCACCACCACGAACTTTAGAGCTGCCGTTAGACCGGGAAAGACGTACCGTAAGCCCGGCCGGTCATACACCATACACTCCCCCGTCTTATCGCACGATTCCTGCCAGAAAGAACACTGCGAGTCGATAACACCGCCGAAGATGATTGGAGCTGGTATGAAACCTGTGATGAAAAATACATAAATAAGGGAAAACCTAGGGATCCACCCAGCATATTGTATTTCTTGAAAAAGAATGAAAAACAAAACTGTTGTATTTTGGTATTGGCACACATCTGATAATTGAATATAGGGGAGTTTACAGGGCCGTAGCGAGCAGGGCCGTGGGGTGGTGTGACACCTCCCACCCCAAATATTTTTTCTCAGTCGGCATTTAGAGCCTCAGTCGGAAAATGAAGCATCAAAGGTACTATATAGAACAAGAGTTGGTCCAGAATAAATTTTCAGTTAGCAAAACTAGAGCTATGGTTTGCCGACTGCAAATGTATCATGTTTCTAAGCACTGAAGATTTGTCGAGTTAGCCCTCTGATGTCAGTCGGCAAATTGTCTTCCACACCCCCAAAGAAAATGCCTTCGCTACGCCCCTAGGAGTATAACTGTGTTCTTTTTATCAAATAAAATCAACCTACCCAATATTTTACTCAAAAATGAAGACAGTCCAACGGCGAGCGCTCGGTCTTTGGGTAGGACAGACCTTATTAAAAATCATAATAATTAAAGCCAAATGTCAATTTAAAAAATTTACAGTTTTGTTGATGAAGGGGCAATATTGCTATGATCAACAGGGCATGGAATCGGAGTGCTAGTTTTAGATTAACTCAGTGGCTGAATGTAATTTCCCACTTGATAAGGTCATGCTACCGTTGCTGCTGCATAAAATGAGTCAGTAATTTTCAGTCACTACATGTGTTCATCTTAAACTAGGACACCGATTCCATGCCCTGTTGAAAGTCTGTTCTGATCGTGACGATATTGCCCCTCTAAACATACATATTCCGAAGCTGACGATAGTCATTGGTATAGACAGTTATTTCATTTGAAGGCATTGAAACGTGTACAAAATAGGAGCATTTATGTGTTCATTCGTATTCAACGTTTTAAAAATACACTGTAAAAAAAAACATGTAAATTTACAGCAAAATGCAGGCAACTCGATTTCCAACAATTTGCTGTTTTACAATTTTACATAACAAATGTGTCAAACTGATTTACGCAATTTCTGTAAACGTACACTGTAAAAAAATCCTGTAAAATTACAAGATTTTTTCCTGTAAAATTACAGCTTGACTTCTTCTTTCGTGTATCATCAGATGGCCAGCTCAGTGTCGTGCAGCCATGCCCTCGTCTCTGGTCCTACGTCGAAGAGGCCGGCTTCTGAATGTGGCCTGTATAGGGGGCATGTGGTAATTATATGATCGGCAGTCTGCTCAGGCTCGCCGCACTCGCATGCGGCGCTGTCTGCCAGGCCCCACGTCTTCAGCGATGATTTGAAGCGGCCGACCCCCGTACGTAGACGGTTCAGCAAGGTCCATTGCCGTCGTGGTAGGTCTTCTCCTACGACGCCAACTCCCGGGTTGAGAACCGGCGAGAGAACAGAACCCTGCGGGACACCGTTCCTCAGTCTTCTGAGCCTGCTGCGCTGGCCGTCGCTGGTCTGTAGGACGAAGCTGCGGTTTGACACCATCTCCATGATGAAGTTCACCATATGTCGGTCCGGGATTGTCCTCAGCAACTTCAGGTGGAGTCCACGGTGCCAAACGGTGTCGTATGCGGCTGTCAGGTCCAGGAACACCACCCCAGCTTTCTCATTGTCCTGGAAGCTGTCTTCGATGTCTTGTGTAAGTAATGCTACCTGGTCCACTGTTGACCTGCCACGACGGAAACCTGCTTGTTCCCGCGGGAGCTGTGGGTCCACCACTGGGTCGATGCGGCTGTGGATCATCCTGTCGAGAATATTGAATGGGACGCAGAGCAGCAAGATCGGTCTGTAGGCTTCGGCAGGGCTATGACAGAAGCACGGCGCAAGGTCTTCGGGAGCTTGGACCTCCGGAAGCACGACGAGAAGAACGAGCATAGCCAACCAGATGTTGTTGTGCTCTGGTGGTTGACGAACTCCGGGTGGATGTTGTCACGGCCTGGTGACTTACCCGGCTTGAGTTTGTTCATGGCCGCACTGAGTTCAGCTGCTGTGAAGTCTCCCGAGAGATTGGCATCGGCGCTGGCCGCCCTGGAGAGAGAAGACACCTCGCGCGACGTCAGGCGGGCAAAGTTTTTGTCTGCATCCGGGAAGCGGCCGTTCTTCAGGAGCTGGGACGCGATGGCGTCTGCTGTCACCGGGCACCTGGGTGGCGTTGTATTTCTGCCTGTCAGCTGGTTGATGGTCTGCCACGCCTTGCGACTAGAGTGGGTAAAATCAATCGACTCAACGATTTCAGTCCACCTGGTCCTACGGGTGGCGTCCAGCTTCTGGAGTAGTGCCGTTGCAGTCGCGTCCACTTCTTCCCTGGAGCTAGCCTGCTGGTGGTCACGCAGGAGGTGGCTGCACTCCTCGTCCCAACCCGGGATGTAGTTCTTGTTAAAGCCACGCGGGATGTTTTTCTTTGCTGCACCTAGGATGACCTCACAGTAGGCTGCGTATGCGGCATCCACATCAGCAGCTTCTGGGTCCGGGAGACCGGCTGTTCTTCTTTCCGTCTCTGCAGCAAACGACTGCCAGTTAGCCTTCCGGAAGTTCCATCTCTTGACAGGTTTGCCCGCTACCGGCTGCACCAGTGATGGCACTTTGATGATGGACGGTCGGTGGTGTGAGCGGGGGAACCTGTCAATGACGCGTCTCTCCGGCTTCGGGTCGTTGGCGCGGCACACGGCGAAGGCCAAGTCCGGGTTGGTGTAGGTGTTCCAACGCGCAGAGAAGAAGCTTGGAGGCTCTTTTGGGTCGAACAGCAGCAGTGCCTCGGCGTTGGAGGCCCAGTCGCTCAGCGTCGTTCCGTCTGGTGTTGTATGGTTGTAACCCCAGTCTGTGTGTTGACAGTTGAAGTCACCTGCGTAGATGGCGGATGCAGTTACGGACGGGAGTGATGACGCCGTCAGCGCTGAGGGTGGGGGCTTGTATACGTTGACGACCGATGTTTCCTGGATTTTGGTGACCAGCCACTCGATGTTGGAGCCTGGTGGAGATTGGCTAATGGCTGTCCAGCTTAGTTCAGTCCTGACGAAGGTTGCCATTCCGTGCTGTTTACTGTGGATGGACCCAGCGAGAAGGAACCCAGGCAGCTTGAGGTTGTCTTCAGCTGCACAGTGTGTCTCTTGTAGGAGAACGACTATTACCTTGTTGAAGTCGGCGAGGAGTCGTATGACTTCGAATTTGGCGGTGGTGAGGCCCTCGACATTGAGTTGGAGCACTGACAGGCCTTGGTTTTCGACGGTCGGGATGGCTGCCCGTCCTGAAGAGGACGTTCTATGCCTCGGTCTTGACCTTGGCTTGTACCTTGGCCTGCCAGCTCGATGATTGTGTGGCGACATTAGTTTCACAATTCTTGTTACTTGTAGGGAAGGCCGTTAAATATATATTTTTAAATACGTAAATAAACGGCGTATTGTTTATCAATAGTAAGTACGGAGTTTATTTACATACAAAACTTCGTCAAACCAGAAATACGGTGTCAAGCTGTAATTTTAAAGGAAACAAATCTTGTAATTTTACAGGTTTTTTTTACAGTGTATACGGTAAATATAGCCAGGATTTTCAGTTGTGGGCCGCCAAAGAGAATCAGAATGGGTAAAACAAACAAATATGGAAACGTACTGCAGTTTCATTATTAAGCATTTACAGAAATTGTGTAATTTAGTTTAACACACTTGTTATGTAAAATTGTAATACAGCAAATTGTTGGAAATAGAGTTGCCTGCACTTTGCTGTAAATTTACATGTTTTTTTTTAGTGTTTCATGTAGAGTCATTTACACTTCATTTCTCACCTGAACTTCAGCATAAATGATGAATTGTGCGAAGAAGTCTTAATAGCGATAGATACAGCCAAAAATACCATAAACATCATCAATATGTCACATCCTGTTGCGCATGCACCTGGGGAAGCAAAACCGGAAGCAGGCTCGTCCGTGAAACTGTTCTGACTTTGATTGAAACATCTGCAGTCTTGGTAAATCTGTATAATCATTGAAATAAGATGATTGATGCACACTGCAAAATTGTGGTGTTAAAAACGACACCATTGGTGTTTATTAGGCAACTCGCACAATATAAACACCATGGAAGAATAAAATTGACACCACTAGTGTTATTTTAACACCTTAGTTTTTGCAGGGCAGAATATTTGGCACAAAAAGGAAAGCACAGCGTCTTTTTTCTCGTCTTTTTTATTTACTCTTTAGTGAATGTTGTGCGGGATAATTTCCCATAATGTACATTGTACTGGTACATTGTGTGCCCAAACCTCGTCAGTAACCTTTAATTTACATGTACATGGGGATTTACAACGCGCACCCTTCGTGCGCAACAATACCTAAACAATGCACGGTAAAATAATTCCCATAAATTTTACGGTGAAACGTAGTGCATTTTTAAGGTTTAAAACGTACATGGAGTAACGTCTTACCGTAAATTTTACGGTAAAAACAACTGTCAATATTTCCATATTTGTACGGGTACCGTATTTTTACAGTATTTAAGGCGCTAAGGTTGAAGCGTCCACGGGATGGATTCAAGTATAATTTGCCCGTTTCTTTACTGTTAACTTTAAAAAAAAATATATAAAAAAGTGTAGGCCTATACAGTTTGAGTTATCCATTGATAGGCCTATTTCACAGAGTTCTGGTCAGCTAGTTTGTTCGCATACCGTTTTGTTGTCTTGGTCTGCATTCACTGTTTCACATCCAGCAAAGCAAGCCGTTACGTACGTCACTTTGTCGGCACCACAGACGGGTGAGTACACTCCCTTCTCGCACATACAGTCTACGTTACAGGGTGCTGCAACTCCAAAGCTGTACAGTCAATCAATAACATCAGTCAACTGATCAGTCTGTCGGAAACTGGGCCAGAGATAATTCAAATGATACAGAAACCGAATCATGGTCAGAAATTGCTGACCTTGGTCAGCCTGACTATTTAATGGGTCTGACACATGCAAATAAATTCTTCTGCGAGTGCGGGTGACTTGGAAGTTTTATTTAAGCCATGTTTTAGGACGATTGTGCTTTTACAATCATGCGGGCATGCGCATTGCATACATCAACCACGGTTGCAGTCTTGCAGAACTTCATTTCATCAAACCCTGCTTCTCCCATGGATAACTTTATGTTGCGTGCTCAGTAACTGCAAATCTATATTTATATATCAAACTGTATTCTGAATTAAAAATAGTTAATAAAACGTCTTACTCAATCAGTCACACGGTTAAAATCTATATTTCCACTCGGAGAATACCACCACCCGAAACATATTTTACCAGTGAAGTAGCCAGGATTTTCAGAGTGGGGGAGGAGGTAGGCGTGCCAATGATATTTTTGCTGGTAGTCTGTTTTTATATTGCTTAGCAAAATTCTCTGCTTAGCAGTTCTATGAAATTGTCTCCTGGCCTTCAGACTGTTATGAAAAGTCTTACGTTTGTCCATTATATGCCTGGCCGTTTACTCCGTACTCGGTCGTCAGTCCAGCGATGTTGTCGTTGGAACAACCCAGGAACATCAGCGCAACATACGACAGTACAGATAAACAGTGAATCACGATAGTCAGGACAGCTTTGCTTCGCTGGCTCCTGGCTAGCCGCGTAGTCAATATACCACCGAGCAACACGCCAATCATGGAAGCAGGCATTGCTGTAAAACCTGTGGTTTAAGATGAAATAGCCACCATTATAAACCAACAAACCTTTCACTCTGACTGAAAACTATTGCTGTTGTTTTAATTTTAATGCAGATATTATGTTGATAAGGGAACAATAGGTCAAACTGTGACTGGCAAATGCTGTACATAGTCTATGGTATAGACGCCATAACACAGTCCTAGTCTTTGTTGTTTTTTGGAGATGTCAACAGCTATAAATTGGTATCTCTGAGAAAGGCACTAAATCTCAAAATGCATTCATCTGTAATTTTTGTATTATTATTATTATTAATATTTGTTTTTTTACAATAATTGATTTTATGGAAATCAAAGTACATGACACTGCACTGTAAATTGTGCATGCATGATTGAATTTCAACCATTTCATTACGAGCTGTGTCATTTGCTTTTTGAATTTTTAAAATTCATGCAATACTTGTTGAGATATTCTTAAAAATATTAGGGGGAACTTAGAAGTTGTGATGGGTGTATATTGCTTTATGGCAGGTTCTCAATTTCTGGGCAGCTAAATTTGCTAAGGAATATTTTCTGCTTTAATATCAGCTCGTGGAAATTGAGCCCTGGTACTTTCAAGGACGCTGTCAGTGTAAACATGACTTGTGACATCGGTCATGGGCCCTATTTCATGAAGATGCTTAGCAGGAAATATCGGTTGGCAAAATTTAGCTGACAACCTGCCTGAAGCTATATGCATTACGTGGCAATTTGGCTTGTGATCCATTTTTTGCTAAGTACAGATTTCATGTGCTCAGCAAATGTGGGTGCTTAGCTCCTATAGTCTGTAGCAAGAAACAGACCTGAGCGAAATGGTATCACAAACTAAAGGGCGCTCTCGTTAGGGTTAGGGTTTTAGGGTTAGGGTTTTAGGGTTAGGGTTAGGGTTGTTAGGGTTGTTAGGGTTAGCGTTAGGGTTAGGGTTAGGGTTAGGGTTGTTAGGGGTAGGGGTAGGGTGCCCTTCAGTTTTTGACGTCAATATAAAGGTCTATAGCAGCAATCATTATTTGATGAGAGGTTTCTGATGTATTAGTAGTAGCTTCTCTTAAAATACTTGTAAGTTTTGTTGATATAGGGCCTACCTCCATATTGGTCCCCCAAAACAGTATACATTTTTGTTTACTTTGAACATACCTAACAGGAGACCAGCCTTCGAGGGAAGTACTCCAAACTGGAACTGGATGTATTTCGCGATAAATGCTCCAAAGCCAGAGAACGTAAGGGCAGTAAAACAGAATCCCAATGCTGAAGAAATATAGGTCACATTGGTTACCAGTCGCCATAGAGATGCTAGAAATTCTGGGAAGAAAATATATCCATTCTCATTATCATTCTCATTGTACGTTTGTTGATGGTGTAAACTGAGGACCTCTTTTTTAGGCATTTCCCGTTTGATTTGTACACATTTTTCAACAAAGGACATTTGCAAACAATAAACGAGGACCCATTGTTCCCGTTTGTTTTAAGTCCTCGGTTTACATCATAAACAAACGGACACTCCCTTTGGATACGGCCCTGGTTGCTTGGTGGAACTTCTCAGATACTATACTGTCTCGAGGTGTGTCGACATTTTTATGGCCATTGTAGCCCTCTGTTGGCCAACACCTGCCAATCAGAGTCAAAGGTCATTATGGCCTGTCGTATCATTAATGTTACATTTCATTAATGTCACATTCAAAAAGAGAATAGTTAAGGGTCTAAATATAGAAAACTTAACCCAAACGTGATAAAATCATGACAGTTAAAGCCAGTACAATACAATTTTTGTAAAATGTATCAATTCTTCCACAGTTTATAAGAATCAAGACCTACATTAATAAGTACGTATAAAATCAACCAGCGACGTTTCAGTTGACTTCATCGTGTCGTTAACGATAAATAGTACATGAGACAGAAATATTTCAAGGTATGCTTGATATCTTCAACTTTACATCATGTATATTTTAAATCCTAACTGTGATCATTAAATTTTATTTATTAATTGTTTTAATTGTCGGTGTTGTTGTTGTTGTGGTTGTTGAGGTTGCTGTGGTTGCTGTGGTTGTTGTTGTTGTTGTGTATGATAGCTGAATAACCATAGAGAATCGTTAATTGTGTCCTTTCTCTGTGCTTAACATAGTAGCATTTAATTTATGTGTCTTGCTTAATTAAGAATCTTACTTTTAATGACAATCGCCGGCTTTCTGGAAAATATTTTGGTAGAGTGTACTTCTGCCATAGGTATGTCCTCTTCTCCAAGCGCATCTCCTTCCCCCGTTAAGCCCTTACAGCAGTCGGGTAAACCCGTGAAGCAGAAGTAGGACTTCGGCTTGTCCATCTTTCTCGGGAAAAAGAAGAAAGGTATGGAAAGCAATAAGAACATACAGCCGAAGATGATGAATCCAAGCCACCAAGCTCCTTGCCATTGAGGATCCCGCGGGGTGATGCCAAGTTCGGAGGCGTCCGTCTTGTAGAAGTCAGTGAAGAGAGACAGGCAATAGCCGCTGACTGAGAAGCCGATCAGTGGTGAGATCGTCAAAGGCAGTAGGATTATCGCTGATGAGTACATAGAAAATAGTCGTCAGTAAGCATACAATGAATGAAGCAAAAACACTTCAAATTGGTTAGTTGTTTTCCACCAAAATCATTTTCATGTTCTTTTAAAGGGACAGTCTCGTCTAATCAATGGAATCAGAGTGCTATAGTTTTAGATTAATTCACTTACTGAAAATAATACCCCACATCATCAAAGGTCATATTACCATTGCTGCTACATAATTAATGAGCAAGTAATTTTCAGTCACTGTATTCATCTTAAACTAGGAGACCGATTCCATGCCCTGTTGAATGTCTGCTCTGATCTTGACGACATTGTCCCTTTAAAGCCACTATACACTATTGGTATTCTCGACAAAACATGAATGACGTCAGTTTTTTCATTAATTAAACGATTACTTGGTTTAAAGCTGACGATGGTATCAAACATCCCTTCCCAGTGGGTACACGATGTCTTAAAAACGTCGTTTTACGGTCGTTATCTAGTCGTGTGTACTACAGCGGTCGTGACCAAAAAACGACGTCTTAAAGACGTCTTTCTCCCTATTCGGAACTCATCTCCACCTGCCAAAAAACACGACGTCTTTATGACGTCGTTTTACGGTCGTTATCAAGTCGTGTGTACTACAGCGGCCGTAGCCAAAAGACGTCTTTCTCCTCATCCGCAAAATCATCCTCACCCGCAAAAAACAAAAACAAAACAAAACAAAACAAAACAAAAACACGACGTCTTTACACTGCAAATCTTGTTGGTCAAAATTTGCCCAACATTTTTGCCCAACGTTGGTTCAAATATCAACTGTCTAAATTATTGGGCATAGCTTAACCAACAGTAGTTGGGCAATAACTTTTATCCAATAGTTGGGTGAACACTGACAAAACAAGTTGGTCAAATCATTTTACCCAACGTTTGGGTGATGACAATTGACTAAGAGTTGGGCAAGTTTGTTTACTAAAATGTTGGTTAAAATTTTACCCAATAATTTAGACAGTTGATATTTGAACCAACGTTGGGCAAGGTGTTGAGCAAAGGTTGTTACCCAACAAAAGTAGCAATTGATTATCTGTTGGTTACTCCTTTAATCCAATTGTTGGGCATAATATGACCAAAAATTTGTTAATAATAATTAAACAGCTGCAAACAACATCTTGGAGTTTGTAAATTCAATTTATTCAGCATAAATTCAACATCTAAAGAATACAATACAATACAATACAAGTAACTCTATATACAACAATCCAAAGTTTTAAATTCACAACTCATATCAGCAAGTTTCATACCCTTTAATAAATTTCTTTTAAAAATTTAATTGATTTGTAGACCTACAATTATGGCCCTTTCGCCGAGACAAACAATTTGATATGTTTTTACAAGATTTAACAGTGTTCAACCCGAAAATACCTTTTTACCATTTTGGCTATTTTACTCTAAAATCCAAACTGTACACATCAGACATAGCAAAAACTATATTGTGAATCATATGCGAAGACAAACAAATTGATATGCTTTTCAATTGTCTTAATGTTTGACCTTTGTATGACCTTTGAACCAATTTGTTTATAATTTTACGCATAAGGGATCATAATCAGCATTGACTAAAATCACTTCTCATACTGTGGCCCACTGTGTAGACCCCAATCATTTTTAAGGATTTGTGAGGAGCTGGCCCGCAAGTACAAGTAGCCAAGTGTGTTATTTATGTAAAGTAGACACCAATAAATAAGAATAATATCTGAGGATTACCAAAAATGCACTTTTGACCTTTCAGCCCTTTTCTCAACATTAAATAATAGAACCAGGCACAAATATATTGCACAATATATTAACACATTGGAATTCAATTTTATATTGCATAATAAAATAACACATTGGAATTCAATATTATATTGCATAATAAAATAACACATTGGAATTCAATCTGGCTATTGCTGGAGCAACATTTTGAGTTCAGCATAAAGACAGCGCACAGCCTGCAGATGGTATTCCCCATGAGTGCATGGGTTACATTTCTATAAATAAATTTGTGCATTGAGTGTCTTTAGTTTAACCCTTCTTCATAATTTAAGGCATTGACACAAAATAATAATGTTGACTTTCCAAATTACTTGTACCTTTTGATGTAACTTGTCACGAATGCTGTAAAAACAAGTAATCATACCACTACTTGGAATCCTCATCCACCATGAACAAATCTTACTTCATTCTCCTCACATTCTACATGCTTTGCAGCTTGGCTGGGAAATTTAAACAGCTGCAAAAGTTCAAACAATGTCAAGTTTTTGTGCATATATGCTGATGTATTGCTATCATTCTTTCAAGTGTACACCTTTCTACTTTTTTTTTTTTAAATTTCAAAAACATTAAAGAGAACTTTCAAAGGAAGACTTTAAAATGCTTTTTGAAATAATTAAAATTTCTTAAAGAACTTTTAAGGTGATTATGTACGAACCATGACCAAACCTTTATTCTTCTCATGTAATTCTCAAGCTATACAGCTTGGCTAGGAAATATCAACAGCTGCACATACAAATACATAAAAATACATGTTAGGTCATTCCATGCCATGGTTTTTGTCACGTTACACATTAAAAAAAAAAACATTTTCGCTGACACCCCCTCATATTTCAAAAATGATGGTGCACTAGAACAAAAAAAGTAGAGACCTGAAATTTTCACAATTTGCTTTTCTCATAAGTATCTTTCAGTACACTAAAAGAGAAAAAAATCTAAGATTTGACAGTGAACTCCATTTGTTGAGTTGGCATGGAATGACCATGTTGCAAAAGTTCAAACAATGTTGAAATTTTTAAACATGTAAACACATCTTTTTACCCTTTATTCAAGTACTTTTAAGGAACTTTCAAGGTCTTTAAAATGCCTTGTGATTTTTTAATTAACATAACTTTTAAGGTGAGTCTGTAGGAACCATGAACAAATTTCAGTCACTTTATTCTTCACATGATTCTTCAAGTTTTGCAGCTTGGCTGTGGGTATATGCTCTGTAAGCTCTGATGCTTGGATGCAAGATGTGTGGCTTTGGACCAGGCTGACGACATCACACATGCTATAATATTACACATAAATAATAATTATCAAAATTAAATTGTCATGTACCACTTTAGTATAGCTCCAATGCATCCCTCCTTTGTAGAATAACAAAATCCCTGTCCAACAAAATGGAAGAGTCCATATTTGATGCGCATGTGAGGTGGGCATCTTCTATTTTTTACAGGTGAAACTATTTAAAGCCCATATGAGGGGTAAGAGAATAATAAATGTGACCGCTCCAGATGAGGAATGTCCCCCAAGGGAGTTTTACATGTACCTGTAATTTGATACCGCAGCTCAAACATAATGAAAAACCTTAGAAAAAACGATTTTTGGATTTCAGGATTTTTAGGTTGCCTAAATCTTTCTTGCTGTCGTCTTTTCTTTATGTCAAAAGATTAAAAAAGTTTAAAATAAAGACAATTTCTGAAGCGTGTTTGTGTCCTATTTACCGCAGAATGTTTGTGAACAACTCACAAAAGACCGATAAACATGCCCTTTTTGAACCGCCATCGCTGCACAAAATGCATTGCCATATCGCGGCGCGTATACACACACCAATAGAAAGGTCATGACCTCCCCTGTCTATTTATTGCACAGGCTTGCATGCAGAGCCAGTAACTAAAGACAACTAACTACACCTCTTTTTTTTACTCCACTATGCCTTCGTTTTGAAGTTATTTGATAAAATATATACCTTTTTGCATTATCGCAAGCGATGGCAAAGATTGCAGCGGATTATAATCTACATGGAATCCGTTGCAGATAGCTAACGATTTTACGGACAAATGTTCAGCAAAAGTTTCAATGGGTGCGAAAGGTGGTGTGTATATGAATCATGCACGGCGGAATCTCGTGCCTACTTATTCTTTTGTACTGAAAACAAAACGGTGTGTCACTTAAACACATGACTCAGTAGCTTCTATGGGTATTATATATTGGTTTTGTTGTTAATATCTTACCTGGGAAAGTTTCAATGAGGCATTCCATGCCCCAATCTCGAAGGAGATCTGCGACCTGCTGTTGACCTTGATCGTCCGCCATGGTGTGTGATGTGGTGTACGGTGATGATAGTGCAGAATGTGTGTTTCGCGCGCGCGCGTTAACGGGAGTGAATGCGAATCCCGGGAACTTTGCCCAACACACCCTGCTGCAGTGTGTGCCCAACACAATTGGTTAATAAAAATCCCTTTAAAAAGTGAGGTCGCGTGATAATTTTGACCAACTTATCGGCAACTCTTTGCACAACCACTTGATATAAACATTGGACCATCCAGTTAACCAACAATTTGGTCAAGTCTGCCCAAACGTGTTGGGCAATGATTTCGTTTAACCAACTGCAAATATTTTTAACCAACAAGTTAGTAATGCGTTTAACCAACACAATTTGTGACCAACAAATTTGCAGTGTACGACGTTGTTATACGGTCGTTATCCCAGTGGGCAAACAACGTCTTTAAGACGTCTTATAGACGTAAATTATTGACGAATATGCAAAACAAAACGACATCTTTTTCTGACGACTAAACGACGTCTTTTTCTGACGACTAAACGACGTCTTTTTCTGACGACTGAACGATGTCTTTTCCCCACTGTAAAAACTTACCGTAATTTTACGCCGAAAAGTTTGTAAATTCTACGGTGAATTACCGTAATCATCCCTTTCTCATTGTTTTACGGCCGAAACCCGTATTATGGCCGCTCCCATTGCACTCTGGGATATATCCAATATGTAAATGATCTGATCTTACTTTGACATAGCTTTGCGCTCGAATCATTTCCAATGTTTAAATATGTAAAAATGGGTGATTTAAGGCCATTTTCAAATAATTTACTGTTAATTTTATGATTAAAAAGGTAAGATTTTGATGTTCTCTTTTATGTTTATGTAAAAAAGTACATTCAAAATTTAAAATATTGAAATATATATTATAATTGCATGCCACCATGACTAAAAAGAGTTTCGAAAAGACAGTATATATAAAGGATACATGTTCTGTACATTAGTAACTGGAGAGGATCAGGAGTGGTTGAAAAAAGAACCAGTGTACGTGTATGTAAGTGAAAAACATTGTGTACAATAAACAGTTGCATTGATTAATTTCAGTATCTGCAGATCCATCCCATAGCAGATGCAGCGTTCCATTCATACAAAAATACCGTTAAATGTAGCCCTACGGCACAATTTGTAAAACTTCCACCTTAAAATTTACGGTGCTTTACCTGGCAGCTAGGGTGCCAGGAATTTTCTTTTACAGTGCCGACGACTAAAAGACGTCTTTTAGTCGTCAGAAACAGACGTCGTTTAATCGTCAGAAAAAAGACGTCGTTTTGTTTTGCATATACGACCAAAATAAGACATTTATAAGACGTCAATAATTTACGTCTATAAGACGTCTTAAAGACGTCGTGTGCCCACTGGGTTGTCTCAGGTGCTATCGCTTTAGTAAAGGGTGCGTTCGAGTAGCTTCCCCGATGTAACCCAAGTAAGCAGGGCCGGATTTAGGACTGGGCAAGCTGGGCAGTTGCCCAGGGGCCTCCACAACCAGGGGCCTCCACATATTTCATGAAAAAAAAATTTGTAAGGAAAAATGTAGGCTGACCTGAACTGTAGGCTGGTCTGTAAATATATGTACTGTACTATGTTCTTGTTATGATTGATCATGATTGACGTACTTGCTTGCTTATTCAGATTCTTTCTACTTGAAAAAATTTACTTTATGGATGACTGTAACTATGTCTTGTGACTCTTGTCACCTTTTAGTTTTTAGTATTCTAAGGTAGGGTGGGCCTCCACTACTGAAGGCTGCCCAGGGGCCTCCACATGTCTAAATCCGGCCCTTCACATGGGTGAACCCCGAGCACGAGCTAATCGAACGAGTATTCCGTCGAACGTTCGCCCTTTTGTGGTCGTTAAAGTGATGTGAAGAATGTCAAAGGTCGCACGGACTTGTAAACAAAATATCGTACAACGAAACGATCGCAAAATAATTATTTCCCATGCAGGTAAAAAAAGCATTAATGATCGTATTACTTCTCAGGTTCGTACAAAACAACACGTCTTCTAGTCCAAGAACTAGTCTCTACTCACAAATTCATTGTTTAAGGGTTGAAAATGTATGTCAAAAACGAAATTGCCGCACTGAAAACAAAGATGGCGGCCATTCAGAATATTCTCAAAGTGACGTCACGCAACGTCACTTACCCGGGTCTTCCTCAAGTGACCTGCTTCGCGATCAGATGACTTGCGGCTGACCCAGGTAAGCCCCTACAATGACGTCAAACCTACTCGAACGTTCCGGAGTCAGACCCGGGACGACCCGGAGAAGTTACTCGAACGCACCCAGAGTTAGTGACATAAAGTTCCAAAATTAATTTCTGTCATCCGGTTTGAGTACGAGAAACCCTGACTGTATTAATGTAAACTTTTCTCGTTATAACGACACATGGTATCTCTTAATTGATTGATTCTAATGACGTATGGATGCATTTACAGAAATTCTACCAAAATAGTCTACTGGCATTATTAAAAGTAAAACAAAAATAATAATAAAAGCATAATAATAAAAACAAATATTAAACAAAATTACCAACCTAAGTACATTGGAAGAAGTGTTTTTTCCACTGCGTCATCAAGATACGTCAAAGAGAGAGGAAAAATGGCAGTACCGCCAACCCCACAGAGGAGCTGCCCCAGTATGATGGGCCAAGCCTTGTCAAGTTGGGAACCAGCAGCTTCGATCTCATCTGTGGTGCACTCCGTGTGGTTTGCACGGGTATAATTGCAGGTAAATTCTGCAAAGGCGTCGATATTCATAAATAAACAGAAATTGTTATTGATATTACATGCTCATTTATATTAACCTGCCTAATTTTGTCAGATTATTGGGCCTTCTCGCTGGTGCATGCAGCATGTAAGCTACAGACTGTGATTGTGAGAATCACAACATCACATTTGTATTACGTCCTGTCAGATCAACAAGGTCGTATCTATAATCAAAAATGCAACAAGGTCTATGTGCAATAACGCATAAAATTTGCAACTTTAAAACAATTGAGTGCAACAACGTCGTATCTTCTTCCACAGGTTTTGCGTGTTCATCCTGGAACTCTGCAAACAGATAAGACATTGTTGCACTGATGCGACGATTTGTTGTGAATAAGGCGATTATTTAGAATCCAATGTACGGAAACCAAAATATCTCCCTCCCCCGTGTAGCATGACAGAATACAATTTTGTGGATTCTCACGTACAAATGCCGTACAAAGCCCTTCCACATACTTCTCGTGCCCCTACATTTAAATTCCTGGATGGCAGATACAGAATATTGTGGTGGGGGTTGGGGTGATTTAAATAATATACTTTTTTTTTTTTTTTTTTAAATTAAATAAAATGCCCCCTTTGTTTTACAATGTCACCCCTCTCTCCCTGTGACCGCTTGTTCTCATTTTTTGCCACCCTGGAAAGTTGTGGCACCTTCTTTGTAGACAGATGCTATATTCGTCCGTCTTGATTCGGTGTCTTCTGACGAGCTTGAGAGACCATAAAGACCAGGGTTGTCGTACAGGAACTGTGGCAGTGCCGTGACGAAGGTTCCCAGGGCAAGTATTATGCTAGATATGCCGATGATTCTCGGGCGATGGGACCTTTATGGATCGATATAGAGAAGTAAATATGTATTTAAAGGGTCAATATCACGGGCGTAAATCCCGGGGGATGGGGGTATACCCCCCCCCCCACTTTTTGGACGGGGGATGGTCCATAGGATCATCCCCCAGAATTTTCCATGCGTTGAAAAAATATATATAATAAAAATATACATGCAGAACTTCAAGCTACACCGTGCACCCAAATTTCAAAATCACCCCCACCCCCATTTTTCATCACGGATTTACGCCAATGGCCAATATGCAATATATTATATCCTCCTCCTTGGAGAGGAAGAGGAGGAGAAGGATATGGAAGATGATTATGATGATGGAGATGAGATGATTATTATAATGCTGATGAAGAAGATAAAATTGATGATGAGAACCATGATGATAAGGAGGAAGAGAGGGAGGACTATGACGATGATGATGATGGTGATGATGATGATAATGACGACGGTGGTGACGACGGTGGTGACGACGACGACGATGTATGATGATGATGATGATGGTGATGATGGTGATGATGATGATGAAGACGGTGGTGACGACGACGACGACGATGTATGATGATGATGGTGATGATGATGATGGTGATGATGATGATGAAGACGGTGGTGACGACGACGACGACGACGATGTATGATGATGATGGTGACGACGACGGTGACGGTGACGACAACTACGATGTATGATGATGATGACTATGATGACGATGGTAACGACGACGACAATTATGATGATGATGGTGATGATGCGCACGATTTAATTATGAACGATTTAATTATATCGTGCGCACGATTTAATTTTTGGAAGATGATTATGATGATGAGAACTATGATGATAAGGAGGAAGAGATGGAGGATTATGATGACGATGACAACGACGACGATGCAGATGATGATGATGACGGTGACTATGATGATGATGACGAGATTGATGAAGATAGTGATGATGGTGTTGATGGTGATGATGATGTCATGACCAGCCTTCACGTGCAAATTTTCGGACATTTTTGTATTATTACATCGTGCGCACAATTTAATTATATTGTGCGCACGAAAAAAATCAATATCCTTTTAGGGTCTCCGTACATTATCTCGTGGGAACGAGATAAAAGCAGATTTTGGCATGTCACTTCCTGGGTTCCGTAGCTTTTAAGTTTGTGTTTTTCTTTGTTTGCTACTTGCCTTAAAAGATCCCCCTCCCCCATCGCCAATTCCAGCTAAAATCTCATGGGAACGAGACAATTATCTCGTGGGAACGAGATATTATCTCGTGGAAATGTACTCGAGTACGAGTTCTGGTACGAGTACGAGTACGAGTACGAATAACTCTGCTGGAGGAGGGAGAAGAATGATCAGAAGTACGAGTAACATGAAGGGGAATAGGAGTGGAACACAAATAATAAAGGCCACTGTCACTTACTTTCCACCAAAGTAGGCCACAAAGAGTACAGCACACAGGCCAGAGATATCATTCATAGACAGCAGAAGACCAGACTCTGAACTCCTCAGTTGGAACCTCTTCTCAATAGTTGAGATGACTCCAGCTATGTAAACGCCGCCGGCACACACCATGGTCATGAAGAGAAGACCAACGCTGATTACAAACGCATTGGGATGAGCAAACACTTGGAGGCAACGGCATCGTAGCCCGCCTAGCCCGCACTGTGCTTGAGAATTGTATTCGTCGTTGATGGCGTCCTTAATAGTGACGCCATTTTGTTTCTCGGTGAGAGACATTTCCTCTCCTTTCTGTGAATAACGGAAGGTGTTTTTATGATAAGTAGATAAATAACAATTAACATTATTTTGTATGACAGAGAATGTAATTTTGAGAAGCTTCTGTATTCGAGATGGAAATAATTATTAATTTGGAAGAGGTGATATAATTAAAATTAAAAGGCCCTCATACTTTTAAGTAATTTGTTCTCAATATTTATAAATATTTATAAATAACATTTTTTGTTTAATTTAAAGAAAACGAAGAAGAATTATTATGGCATCTCAATCGTAATGTTATGCCAAATAAACCTACACATGAAGTTTACCATAAGGTTGCGGTGGGGACTTCGAAGTTTAGAAACTTAAAACAAGAGGCATGGCCTATTTGGGGTTTGAAGCCACCTCCGGCTTCTTTTAACCCTTGACTAATAACTTCTGGAATATAGGATCCTGCTGACCAGGGTTTGACTGACCCTGAATCGGGAATCGGGATCCGGTCAGATGTCTGACAAGGAGTCATTTTGACCCAGTTTCAGTGAGGGTCAGTCAGATTCTCTGTGACCTATGTTTCAGTCAGTCTTAATACACCAAAAATTTATCTTGCACCTTGGTGGACCATTTTGGGGGTCAATTCTGACCCGAGAGGTTTTTTTTTAGAGTATAGTCTATCTAGTCCACTCTAGCTTGCATATCTGCAAGATTATATTCTACCATCTCTATGCGCATGCGGTTCCTGTAACCTGGTATCACACGGCTCACAAAAACAAAACCTGCTATCACGACAAGTTAGTAACATTTAATACCAATATCCAACAAATTATGTTATTTCTGCATGCAGGCTTTTATTGTAAAAGAAGATTTATAGGTACGATTTGAGTGTCGTGGCCGAGCGATCTAGCGGTCTAGCTTACCGGACTCAAGTTCTGGTGTTAGCAGCAGAATGTGGGTTCGAATCCCGGCCGTGACACTTGTGTCCTTGAGCAAGACACTTAACCAAAATTGCTTCTCTCCACCCAGGGGTTAAATGGGTACCTGTGAGGGCAGAGTTGGTTGATTATCCCTATATGCGCTGTAATGGCAGCAATTGTGCTGTATACTTCCCAGGGAGCTGAGATGGTTTCAGGAATGATTTATGAGCCTTATGAGCAGGGGTAATAATATGCGCCTTGAGCACCACTCAGTTGGTGGATACGTGCGCTATACAAGTCCATACATTATTATTATTATTATTATTATTATTATTATTATTATTATTATTATTATTATTATTATATGTAGACATTGTGCACTGCTGATTGAACAGTTCCCGCATGCGGTTCCTGTAACTTGGTATCACACGGCTCACAAAAACAAAACCTGCTATCACGACAAGTTAGTAACATTTAATACCAATATCCAACAAATTATGCTATTTCTGCATGCAGGCGTTTATTGTAAAAGAAGATTTATACGTACGATTTGAGTATATGTAGACATTGTGCACTGCTGATTGAACAGTTCCCGTGACGTCGAAACTTACTTCAAAAACGAAGAACCGTTTCAGGATCAAAACACAGTTAGATCAATCTACAGTTTTCTGTGGTATGGTTAGCAGAACATTGTTATATAGGCTAGGTCTACTAGCCGAACACTAAACCGTTCTGCGTACTTGTATAAAAACAAACATCAGATGATTATGTTATCAGATTGTTGGTTGGCGGATTGATCTAAATGGAAGATACAGCCTTGGAAATCGAGAAAATAGCGAAAATAAACTGCAAATTTAAAATTTAGAAGTGACACCACTCAGACAACATTGTTTATCGGGAAGATTGATTCCTTCGTCAGCTTAACACCATATAGGATCACTTTAGAATCCACTCGGGATCACTTTCAATTTGAACACTGTTACTAATTTGTGAATTGCTAATTCTACACATACCTTTAATGATGAATTTATGTTTATTTCTGGTGTCTGTGAATTGTGTTTTCTTTAGTTATCTTGACCCCGGCCCCGTTTGCAGTAATCAGTAATCAGTAACCCTTAAACAAGGTGACATGAGTCAAAGGTTAGTTGACTTTGATTTTATCTGGTTTTAATTGCAGTTATCCACTTACAAAGTGCATATTTTGTTGAATGCAAATGCACGCCGGGTCGCGTACAAGCCAAGGCTTTATACTGGGTTTACCGTAGCCTTCAGTCAAGACGCCCGGCGGCAACAACCCGGAATATCATCATCGAAAGAGACCACCCACAAGAGCGAGTGGCTTGATGGGTGGCCGCGTATGCCTTGACTAAAGCCTAGGTACCCCAAATACATCACCCTATCATAAATTCTTCACGAGTATTCAAAACTCCGTAATTTAATGGAGTCGTTATTATTCTCCTTTTAAATTGTGTTGTTATGACAAAAATAAACTAAAACATTATTATTTACAAAAATAAAATATTTTGTGTGAGCCCGGACCCCTGCTTCGCGCTCACGAGTCCGTGGAATCCGAAACTTTTGTTCGAAATCCTCCCTTACCTTTCCCAAGTGTTCGTTAAGAAAGACAGATTATCGAAAATCGTATAGGCATATCAACCAACGTAATGTTTTTACAACTCTTGGTGGCGCATTTCGGAACTGCAAGAGCGTTTCGACAGTCGATTCCGCCCTGGACTATTTTACCATTTTTTTCTTTTACAAAAACACACATGGTGATTTTGTTCGTTCTTTTTTGCTCGTGAGTGGAACTAACAGTGGAAAAACATTTAACTGAACCCGAAATTTATTTATAATTTTTCCATCTGTTATCAAACAAGACTAGAGTAGAAATATACAAGTTGCCTTCGTGAGTCGCCCATCTTGATTTCGCTGGTAGGCCTACTCAAGAGTGTGCCGAGTATATTATTGTAAACAGTAATCACGATTACCATCGATCCAGCTGCAATCGCGGCAACATGCTGGACCAGTTTTCGGACCAACCAACTGACGAAAAACGCGGCAAATTTGACTGAAAAAATACCGGATTTTTGAGGATTTGCAGCAAGTCAAGACAGATGCATGGTAAGAATATGAATCAGAGCTTTAAGACTTGTTCTCATATGTCATTGTTATATCTGTATTTCAAGTGAAAATATGCGCAAAGAAACTTGAAACTTGAAAGAGGGTTTCGTTTGATAAAACTGCACTGCACGCAAGTATGTTTTTTGGGGACGTAATTGTCTGCACACTACATTAGGACAATGGTTAGGTTAATAATACTACGTGCATAGCATACGATAGGATAGCACAACTCATTGTTATACAAGGTTCACATTTCCTTCGCTAGGCCAATAACTTGACCTGGCAAACACCAGAAGCCAATGAGAATTGTGTACAGATTTATTACTATAATTATAGTAATGCATCATGACTGTACACAGACTAAATTGATTTTAGGATTGCCACTCAAATTGTTTGCTGCCCTCTTTTGACTCCACATACCTTTCCAGAGCTGGAAGGCAAACAAAACAAGGACCTAACTTTGCTAGCAATAGTACACCGCTGCATGCAGAGCGACAAGAGGTTTGTGCGCATGCGCCTTTTTCTGCTCTGTATAGCGCCCTCTATTGGTGTTGTTTCACCAACTTTAAACAAGGTCGCGTCTTTTGAAATTTGGCAAATCGACTGGAGGTGTACGAACAAAGTGAGTGCAAATGCCAAATGACCTCAATGAACAAAGATCACACATCAATCTACAGTCATGGCTTTACAAGATGACACGTTTCTGGGTGAATTCATCGAAACCCGCGAAGTGTAAAAAGCGTCTTCAATGTGCATCAAATATTGAGCATCCGTTAAATTTTACGGATCGAGAGAAGCTAATTATTGGTCCATTTTTGACGTTATTGTACGTCTTTCGTGAATTTTTTTCTTGAAAAATCAAGCATAGGAGGGTAGGTAAACTCACGAAGAACAGTTTCATGGTGATTATACCTGAGCAAACCCAAGTAACGGCCTCTGGGCAGCAATTCAAAAAAGGTGAAATATTGCTATTGATTACATCTTCACTGTTTAAATAATGGATTTGGAGTGCATAGAAAGGAAAAAAATCCTTAAATTAATTTAAAATGGAAGAGTGAACAGAATATATGTATTAAATATTGGTTTATATTGGCTTATAAACTCAAATCATTCCCCGTTTTTTTTAAATATTCTAACGTTATTAAAAAATTATTTAACCCCCCTTACAATGAAAACGCCCACAATCTAATCCGTGTGTGTATGCACACGCATACACAATGATGTCATCCCAAAAACCGTAACGGGTTCCCCAGAAATCTTTTGTTTAACAACGCTAAAGCCGCAGGGGAATCCCACCGTTTAAAAGTTAGCTACTGGGTTTGCTCAAATAACAAAGTAATAATTAGTTAAAATAAGAGTTCTTTCACCTATCATACTTTTATGTCTCAAGGAAAATTCACCATCAGGAAGAAAATCCGCTTTGAAATATTACCTTTTTCAGCGTGCGCGCTCTTGTCAAGGGCCAAAGTTGTGCACAAAAAAACTTCAAGGAAATTTGCGCATTTGCCCATATTGCTGTAATGTTAGTTCAATATTTGCAGACGACATATTCTTTCTAATCCTATTGGTTAAAAATTCTCTTTGAAATTAATTTTCAGTATGTAACAGGCGTTTTTATCAATGAACTCCGCGACGGAAAAAAAAAGTAAAGGTCACGTTATGAATATGCGTTTTTGTATGACCCTTCAAAATTCTCGCGCATGCGCCCAAACCACATGTCGCCTGCAGAGCATTTTGAACAGCGGTGAGTAGAACGAGTGCACAAACATAGTGAGCTGGGACCTATGAAAGACAAAAAATATGAACTCGCCCCTTCCATGCTAACATTGCAAAAATAACAAGGGACTCGTAAAGATGAATTAGAATTGGTAACTTATAATTCTAGTTCATGGATTTTTTTTACCTTAAACAGATTTGGTGTGAAGCTTTTGATATTTAATTATCAATCCTATAGAAATATGTGACCCGCTCTACGAAAAAGGGTATTAAGTCGCGCTATGCTATTACACGTAAAGGACTGTTCTATGTGGAGACGGGTGAACAAATCTTCACAAACTGATTTTTTCTTTTTTGGTTTGTTGGCTTCTATAATATCAATATTTTCATAATTTATTTTCAGAAATATTAATATTGATGAATAAAGATGAAAAAACACGTTTTTGTGTGCATTGTTTTCGTCTTTTGTTTTACTCTTTCTCCGTTTTAGAGGAAAAAACCCACCAATGTTATGCTTTCGTAGTGATACGGTTTTAACACCCGCTATCAATAACATAACTGTTGCTATGGACATTCAAGAGAGTTTATTTTTAGCTCATTTCTTTTTCCACTCAGTATGTTTAAAGGGCTGTATCTCTGAAAGCACTTTCGTTACATTGTAAAATGTCGTAATACTCCAAAAATTTATCTTGCACCTTGGTGCCCTTAAGGGCCCTTATAGAAACCAGTAACGCACCCCTACCTTGCTGTAGGCAAACATAATGAGAGGGCCCTATAGAAACCAATAACTCACCCCTACCTTGCTAGTAGGCAAACATAATGAGAATCCTTACAGAAATCAATAACTCACCCCTACCTTGCTAGTAGGCAAACATAATGAGAATCCTTACAGAAATCAATAACTCACCCCTACCTTGCTAGTAGGCAAACATAATGAGAGTGCCTTATAGAAACCAATAACTCACCCCTACCGTGCTAGTAGGCAAACTTAATGAGGGCCTTATAGAAACCAATAACTCACCCCAACCTTGCTAGTAGGCAAACATAATGAGAATCCTTATAGAAACCAATAACTCACCCCTACCTTGCTAGTAGGCAAACATAATGAGAGGGCCTTATAGAAACCAATAACTCACCCCAACCTTGCTAGTAGGCAAACATAATGAGAGGGCCTTATAGAAACCAATAACTCACCCCAACCTTGCTAGTAGGCAAACATAATGAGAATCCTTATAGAAACCAATAACTCACCCCTACCTTGCTAGTAGGCAAACATAATGAGGTTCTTATAGAAACCAATAACTCACCCCTACCTTGCTAGTAGGCAAACATAATGAGGGCCCTTATAGAAACCAATAACTCACCCCTACCTTGCTAGTAGGCAAACATAATGAGGGCCCTTATAGAAACCAATAACTCACCCCTACCTTGCTAGTAGGCAAACATAATGAGAATCCTTATAGAAACCAATAACTCACCCCTACCTTGCTAGTAGGCAAACATAATGAGAATCCTTATAGAAACCAATAACTCACCCCTACCTTGCTAGTAGGCAAACATAATGAGAATCCTTATAGAAACCAATAACACACCCCCACCTTGCTAGTAGGCAAACATAATGAGGGCCCTTATAGAAACTAATAACACGCCCCTACCTTGCTGGTAGGCAAACATAATGAGGGCCTTATAGAAACCAATAACTGACCCCAACCTTGCTAGTAGGCAAACATAATGAGGGCCCTTATAGAAACCAGTAACTCACCCCTACCTTGCTCTAGGCAAACATAATGAGAGGGCCCTTATAGAAACCAATAACTCACCCCAACCTTGCTAGTAGGCAAACATAATGAGAATCCTTATAGAAACCAATAACTCACCCCTACCTTGCTAGTAGGCAAACATAATGAGAATCCTTATAGAAACCAATAACTCACCCCTACCTTGCTAGTAGGCAAACATAATGAGAGGGCCTTATAGAAACCAATAACTCACCCCTACCTTGCTAGTAGGCAAACATAATGAGAGGGCCTTATAGAAACCAATAACTCACCCCTACCTTGCTAGTAGGCAAACATAATGAGAATCCTTATAGAAACCAATAACTCACCCCTACCTTGCTAGTAGGCAAACATAATGAGGGCCCTTATAGAAACCAATAACTCACCCCTACCTTGCTAGTAGGCAAACATAATGAGGGCCCTTATAGAAACCAATAACTCACCCCTACCTTGCTAGTAGGCAAACATAATGAGGGCCCTTATAGAAACCAATAACTCACCCCTACCTTGCTAGTAGGCAAACATAATGAGAATCCTTATAGAAACCAATAACTCACCTCTACCTTGCTAGTAGGCAAACATAATGAGAGGGCCTTATATAAACCAGTAACTCACCCCTACCTTGCTAGTAGGCAAAAATAATGAGGGCCCTTATAGAAACCAATAACTCACCTCTACCTTGCTAGTAGGCAAACATAATGAGAGGGCCTTATAGAAACCTGTAACTCACCGTACCTTGCTTGTAGGCAAAAATAATGAGGGCCCTTGTAGAAACCAGTAACTCACCCCTACCTTGCTAGTAGGCAAAAATGAGGGCCCTTATAGAAACCAATAACTCACCCCTACCTTACTAGTAGGCAAACATAATGAGTGCCCTTATAGAAACCAGTAACTCACCCCTACCTTGCTAGTAGGCAAACATAATGAGGGCCCTTATAGAAACCAGTAACACACCCCTACCTTGCTAGTAGGCAAACATAATGAGAGGGCCTTATAGAAACCAATAACTCACCCCTACCTTGCTAGTAGGCAAACATAATGAGGGCCCTTATAGAAACCAATAACTCACCCCTACCTTGCTAGTAGGCAAACATAATGAGAGGGCCTTATAGAAACCAATAACTGACCCCTACCTTGCTAGTAGGCAAACATAATGAGGGCCTTATAGAAACCAATAACTCACCCCTACCTTGCTAGTAGGCAAACATAATGAGGGCCCTTATAGAAACCAATAACTCACCCCTACCTTGCTAGTAGGCAAACATAATGAGAGGGCCTTATAGAAACCAATAACTCACCCCTACCTTGCTCTAGGCAAACATAATGAGAGGGCCTTATAGAAACCAATAACTCACCCCTACCTTGCTAGTAGGCAAACATAATGAGGGCCCTTATAGAAACCAATAACTCACCCCTACCTTGCTAGTAGGCAAACATAATGAGAGGGCCTTATAGAAACCAATAACTCACCCCTACCTTGCTAGTAGGCAAACATAATGAGAGGGCCTTATAGAAACCAATAACTCACCCCAACCTTGCTAGTAGGCAAACATAATGAGGGCCCTTATAGAAACCAGTAACTCACCCCTACCTTGCTAGTAGGCAAACATAATGAGAGGGCCTTATAGAAACCAGTAACTCACCCCTACCTTGCTAGTAGGCAAACATAATGAGGGCCCTTATAGAAACCAGTAACTGACCCCTACCTTGCTAGTAGGCAAACATAATAAGAGGGCTTTATAGAAACCAGTAACTCACCCCTACCTTGCTAGTAGGCAAACATAATGAGAGGGCCCTTATAGAAACCAATAACTGACCCCAACCTTGCTAGTAGGCAAACATAATGAGGGCCCTTATAGAAACCAGTAACTCACCCCTACCTTGCTCTAGGCAAACATAATGAGAGGGCCCTTATAGAAACCAATAACTCACCCCAACCTTGCTAGTAGGCAAACATAATGAGGGCCCTTATAGAAACCAATAACTCCCCCCTACCTTGCTAGTAGGCAAACATACTGAGGGCCCTTATAGAAACCAATAACTCACCCCCACCTTGCTATAGGCAAACATAATGAGGGCCTTATAGAAACCTATAACTCACCCCTACCTTGCTAGTAGGCAAACATAATGAGGGCCCTTATAGAAACCAATAACTCACCCCTACCTTGCTAGTAGGCAAACATAATGAGAGGGCCTTATAGAAACCTATAACTCACCCCTACCTTGCTGTAGGCAAACATTATGAGAGGGCCTCATAGAAACCAATAACTCACCCCTACCTTGCTAGTAGGCAAACATAATGAGAGGGCCTTATAGAAACCTATAACTCACCCCTACCTTGCTAGTAGGCAAACATAATGAGAGTACCTTATAAAAACCAATAACTCACCCCAACATTGCTAGTAGGCAAACATAATGAGAATCCTTATATAAACCAATAACTCACCCCTACCTTGCTAGTAGGCAAACTTAATGAGGGCCTTATAGAAACCAATAACGCACCCCAACCTTGCGAGCAGGCAAACATAATGGGAATCCTTATAGAAACCAATAACTCACCTCTACCTTGCTAGTAGGCAAACATAATGAGAGGGCCTTATAGAAACCAATAACTCACCCCTACCTTGTTAGCAGGCAAACATAATGAGAATCCTTATAGAAACCAATAACTCACCCCTACCTTGCTAGTAGGCAAACATCATGAAGACC
This sequence comes from Zoroaster sp. YZ-2022, assembly GCA_029582265.1. Lineage (NCBI taxonomy): Eukaryota > Metazoa > Echinodermata > Asteroidea > Forcipulatida > Zoroasteridae > Zoroaster > Zoroaster sp. YZ-2022. The sequence continues at coordinate 14,727,882 of CM055826.1, forward strand.
CTTATAGAAACCAGTAACTCACCCCTACCTTGCTAGTAGGCAAACATAATGAGGATCCTTATAGAAACCAATAACTCACCTCTACCTTGCTAGTAGGCAAACATAATGAGAGGGCCTTATAGAAACCAATAACTGACCCCAACCTTGCTAGTAGGCAAACATAATGAGGGCCCTTATAGAAACCAATAACTCACCCCTACCTTGCTCTAGGCAAACATAATGAGAGGGCCTTATAGAAACCAATAACTCACCCCTACCTTGCTAGTAGGCAAACATAATGAGGGCCCTTATAGAAACCAATAACTCACCCCTACCTTGCTAGTAGGCAAACATACTGAGGGCCCTTATAGAAACCAATAATTCACCCCCACCTTGCTATAGGCAAACATAATGAGGGCCTTATAGAAACCAGTAACTCACCCCCTATACCTTGCTAGTAGGTAAACATAATGAGGGCCTTATAGAAACCAATAACTCACCCCTACCTTGCTAGTAGGCAAACATAATGAGAGGGCCTCATAGAAACCAGTAACTCACCTTGCTAGTATCTCTTGTCAACAAATTATATTTCAGGTACAAATGTGTGTATTGATTGGAATTATTCATAACTATAAACAAACTGCTTTGAAGAATACAGTAGTTTCAATTTAACTATAGAGTCAGGCAGCATTCAAAACATCTACTTACCTATGCTTTGTAAGGTTGTTTTACAGCTTGTCTATAGATCATCAATGCGGTGCTTTATATACAAGCATAATGACTTACAACATTTTATTCATTTGTATGTTGGGTGAATGACAGTAGTGCAACCCGTCTGACCAGGTAATTACGCTTGTTTTTGAGGGGCTCTCGACCAATCAGAAGGCCGGATTTGGGCCACGTGATGCCTAATTAGCATAAATTAACATAATTTGAGGAGCCGGTGGACTGAACCATTTTTTTACTGGAGGGGTGATTAAAATGTGTGAGGGACGTTATATATTTTTAATTCATTATTTATATTATAGGGATATTATATTATTGTATGTAAGTTTAAAAAGGTCCTTCATAAAATAAAATAAAAAACCTAATGTATATATATATACATATATACATATATATATATATATATATATATGTAGGGATGCTGCGTAGCACTGTAATAAATATATAAAATGTGAATAGTAAAGGTGAAACAGTGCTCACCGGATAGTTATACCCGAGCTTCATTTTGCTGCTCATTTCGCTGCTCATTTGCTCATTTTGCTGCTCATTTGCTCATTTCGCTGCTCATTTGCTCATTTCGCTGCTCATTTCGCTGCTCATTTTGCTGCTCATTTGCTCTTTTCACTGAAATACAAACACGAAAGGGTATCGCAAAGGGTATCGCAAATGAGCAGCAAAATGAGCAAATGAGCAGCGAAATGAGCAAATGATACTTAAACATTATGTATTGATGAGCACTATGATAAACACGTGTTCAACTGGTAATCATTATTGGTCTACATTTAGTTGCCGAATTCCAGGCTGTACAGGAAACATGTTTATACCATGGGTGTGTTAGTGCATTTAAAACACGTACTGACCAATTTTAATGAGTTTTGGGGTATTGTTAGCTGTTTCGCAGCGAAGCGCAGCGAAACAGCTCTAGTTTTTGTTAAAGTTTTTTTTCTTTTTTGTCTTTTTCAGCGCTTTCCGTACCGGAAGTGCATTGCAATAGCACATGTTTCATTCTGAACGCCATTTTGCAGTGTTCCATAAATGCGATTGCAATGAAACTTAAGGGGACCAAAGGCAATAGTGCTATAGTGTGCATATTGCAATGACGTCATAATTACGTCATCAGGTGTCAAGTTACACTAAATCAAAGATTAATAATGAAAAACATTAAAAAATTAATAACTCCTGAACCACATAGGCTATCAATTTCATCTATGTGGCATATTGTAGGTCGTTATCCACTCCGTATTTCGTGCACAGATATGACCCCATTTTGACCTTAGCTTCCGGTCCAAACCGGAAGTTCAAGTTTAAAGAGCTCTACAGCCAATATGATAAAAAATAATGCTATGATTTCTGTGTATGTAATCATCAGTAGGGCGTACTCTTTTGGATAGTAGGTTTGATGACGTCATCATATGCAAGAGCGCCCTCTAGCGACAGGTTTAAAAAGACGTTATTTTCACTTGTACACTTGCCAATGTCACATTACCACAAATGATATGTCATATTGTAGCTTATGAATCAACTTAAATATCAAAACAAATTACGTCATAATGACATCATCAGGTGTCAAGTTACACTAAATCAAAGATTAATAATGAAAAAACATTAAAAAATTAATAACTCCTGAACCACATATGCTATCAATTTCATCTATGTGGCATATTGTAGGTCGTTACCCACTCCGTATTTCGTGCACAGATATGACCCCATTTTGACCTTAGCTTCCGGTCCAAACCGGAAGTTCAAATTTAAAGAGCTGTACAGCCAATATGATAAAAAATAATGCTATGATTTCTGTGTATGTAATCATCAGTAGGGTGTACTCTTTTGGATAGTAGGTTTGATGACGTCATCATATGCAAGAGCGCCCTCTAGCGACAGGTTTAAAAAGACGTTATTTTCAATTGTACACTTGCCAATGTCACATTACCACAAATGATATGTCATATTGTAGCATAGGAATCAACTTAAATATCAAAACAAATTACGTCATTATGACATCATCAGGTGTCAAGTTACCCTAAGTTAAAGATTAATATTGAAAAACTATTAAAAAATTTATAACTTTTGAACCACAATAGCTATAATTATGATCTTTGAGCCATATTGTAGGTCGTTACCAACTTGACAATTCGTGCAAATATGACCTTATTGTGACGTTTGCTTCCGGTCGAAAACAAAAGTTCAATTATAGCAACGTTGTTAGAGCTCTACAGATACCGTGTGCTGCAGAGAGAAAACAATTACACACGGCTGGCTCCGAGTTTTGCATGAAATAGCGCCCTCTTCTGGTTGAAGATCGAGTTCTAATGGTGTTCGTCATTGTATTGGTTACAACAATTTTTTTGTGATGTAGTTACACTCAAGCCACCTCCTTTTAATAGTGTTTGTTCTTTGACGTCGCTGGTTAACCGCATTGCTTAAGTTCCCCGACCCCCTCCCCAAAGGGTACTGCATTTCAGACAGTTGTGCAGACCATGGGATACACACACCACGGGTTCCCATTCTTATGTTACGAGGTAAACAAACTAGTCTGGTCGTTGGACATTTTGACTGGGGAAAAAATGGTATAAAGATGTTTTTACACCAGATGAGCAATATGCCATAGAACAACATATAAGTATCTCAAATCCGCAAAAATCCTGTTTGTGGAAAATGTTTTATGAGTGTTTGAATATTGTACAAATTTTTGCTTAATTTGGACCTAAATACATAGTCCAATCAAAATAATATGATAAAAAGGGGTCAACCCAAAACAAATTGCAACAGAAGCCATTAATCTGCATTTAATTTGGAATAGCTCACAAAATAACATATTAAAAGTATAGGAAAATCGAAGTAGTAGACCAATGCATAATTTGCATAGTTTTTTCCCCATTATGGTGTGCAGAAAAATGACTTTTTTTTGGCAATCTTAACATAGGGGTTGGAGGAAGATCAAACATTCCTCCATTTTTCCATCATAAGTAGACTAAACTGTTGTTCAGTCACATGAAATTACGATGACATCTCAGTTGTCATGGAAACAACCACTAGAGGGCGCTATACTCACGCATATTTTAAGCAACATTTAAATGTGGAACTTTTCGTAATGTTTAAATGTAAGTTATTTTGCTTTAACAGTCATCAAACAGTTCATCAATTAATTGTACTTACGAGTAAGAGTGAGTTTAGCGCCCTGCTCAAAGTGGAAGTTAATATGATACAAAATAGCGAAACAGCTGGGTATTCGTTCACGAATACAATTGAGCTCTAGTTTTATTTTTTCTCCCACTAATGACCACCGTAAACATAATGCTGACAACAGATTTCAGAACATAAACGCGTTCAAGTGTTTAAAAGTGTGACAGATTTGCGTTTAACTATGTGTTTAGAAGTTCAACACATTATTTTACAGTGTAACTCCTGTAATCAGTGTTTTTTTTAAAAACTTAATAGTCTACTGTAAGGACTTGTAAGGACATGAATTGTAGTGAGTGTCTTCAGTGACATCATAGCGACAGTGCCCCACATGTCAGGAAATAGCTTAAATATTTGTGATTAGAACACTGAAAATTGAGCCTTATAATCTAAACCGTTTACTTCTTGCAAAAATATCAATGTACAAGATGTTTATAAGGTGAAAATGAAGACGTGTACTTCATAATTATGACTAAATTAGGTCTGCAATTTACAAATTTCGAGAGAATGTGAACACAGAGGTTTGTGTACAAAGGAGATAGAAAGGCAGACAATAATTTACCATTTAATATTATCCTACAGATCGCATTGGAGTATTTGAACATAGCATTATTATTGGTTTGATGTGTTAAATCTTTAAATATTTTGTCATTGTTTATAGTTGTTGAATAAAACAGCCAAGAGCTGAGGTTTAATTTGATAAAGAATCGTTCGTGTGTGTTTTATTACGTTGTATTTATTTAGTGATCCGGCCAAATTCAATACCAGAAAGGCATACTTCACTCCGAAATATAAATCTATTGGCGCCAAATATTTTTCTATCGTACTTTTGACAAAAACCAGTCTGAAAGTAATCAGTGCCTAGTAGTATAATTTCCCGTCTACCTGTATTAATTAGAAATGTGAAAAGAATACCCTGTTATTATTATATTGCCCTTAGTTATAAACAAAAGCGTTTAAACAGAGTCAATTGTTTGGGAATGGCTATGTAAAAAGCCTTGTGCAATCTATATTTCCTCATCAAATGTCTTTAATTGGGTTTACACAACAAGTTTGGTATGCATTATAGGATATTAAATTAGGCTTACGAGTATGGCTCGACTGAATAAGTCATCTTTACAATATCTTTATATTTATAAAGATGTTTCTGTGTAAATTAACTCAAGCAAGCATTTCTATAGATCAAAAGGTCCTGGGTATATGCATGGACTCGTTACTCGACCTGTGAGTCCAAACTCTATGATTGCATACCGATTAACGAGGTCATCACTTAACGTTTTTGGACATGTAACGTCATGTTATCCAATATTGACCCTTTATTTATCGGGATATAAGACTCGGTCTGTGCTCTATGTATGGTCCGTATTGTGCATATTGATATGAGACCGTGTCATATGTATATATTAAAAGCATATCGTCGTGACCGGCAAAATGTCGTAAGAAATTATTATGCAAATTTGTGTTTCAAGAAAACTGTGTGTGAAAGTTTCGTCATTTTTCTGCCATTTGTAGGAAAGTTAGGTTCCACATACACTGTATACATGGAATATAAGACCTTCCCATCGATCGGGTCACCGTGTTTTGCGCCCGATAACAGATTCTCATTGTTAACAAAAGCACCCCGATTCATTTTCATAACCTAGTCCGAATTAAATACAATAATATTTACAAATCAGCACGGACTGAACAAACCATAACAATTTAACCCCCGACAAGTGTTATTGCTTTCCGTGTTCAGACATTTCAGTGCCCACTAATGGATGTGATCATGATTCTCAACCATCGAGTTTTACCATTAATTTGGCAATTGTCCAAATACTTGTTTTATAAATCAAGTAAAAAACAAAGTTGTGTAGGCCTTCGTACATGTTTGATGCTGATATATTAATATTTTCTATAGGCCTACAGTGTCTTTTCTTGTATAACTTAAATGGTCTTTATGTAAAATTCTTTTTTTTATCAAGCGAATGAGTGCAACATGTCTTGTAAGTTTTAATTTTATGGTAAATGTTATGTTTTTCCGTCTTGTAAGCCATTTTGCATGAATATTTCGGTTACACAGGAGTGAGCTAAGTTGCTATTTAAAGCTGTAACATAATCAACAAATTTCCAACAAGCTATAAGTTTCAAATAATAAGCCTATTATTAACTATTAATAATAATAACAAAGATTTGTAGCGCGCACATATCCACCCTGCTGGGCGCTCAAGGCGTATTGTATTTATATTTTATTCCGAATCTGTAACAAACCTCTTTACTCCGGGGTGGGTTACATCATTACACAGAACAATCAATAATAATAATCGTGTTGGTAGGAGTGTCTACAGAATGCATTCATTTTGATTTTTATTTAACAAAGTAAATGGCAACTCAATTAATGGTATAACTTCATCTGAAGATTTCATAAGAAAATTAAGCCTTTCTTTCTTAGTCTTTCTTAAAAACTCAAAGTGATCATTTGTTTTGATAATATCAGCAAACATACAATTCCTTGATGTATAGTGGACAATCAAAAAATAAAATGATTTTCATTTTTTTTTTTTTGACTTATTTTGTATTATTATTATTATTATTATTATTAAGTAAGACTAATTGCGGTGACACCATGTAAGAATCTCAATTGAGTAGTAATTAGTTCTGAAAAGAACTGGGGGTACAACTCGACGTTTCGATCAGTATGCTCTGATCGTCCTCAGGAGAATGCCGGACTCTTGAAACTGCTGCTGCTTAAGTAGGCTGCTGGAGGATCATCTACGTACAACACAGCCCGTCATTTAGCTAAGATCCTCCGACCCTTGGTGGGTCTCACTCAACACCATGTGTCCAACTCCAGTCAGTTCGTTGAGATCACCCAGGGCCTCACACTTCAACCCAGCGACATCTTGGTTAGTTTTGATGTTGTCTCCCTATTCACTAATGTCCCAACTACAGAGACATGCCTCCTGGTGAAGGACAGACTCGTACAAGATCTTTCTCTTGATGATCGCACATCACTCACCCCGGACCAAATTCATGATTTGCTACTAACATGTGTCTCTTCAAGTTGTTTTCAATTTCAGGGCAAGTTCTACGAGCAGACAGTTGGGACCTCCATGGGATCTCCTTTATCCCCGGTCCTTGCTGACATTTTCATGGAAGAGTTTGAAAACTCTTCCCTCAACACCGCCGACCTCCAACCCAAGCTGTGGCTCCGATACGTGGATGACACCTTTGTGGTTTGGCCACACGGCAGAGACACACTCCAGGATTTTCTACAACATCTAAACCAGCAACACCCGAGCATCAAGTTCACCATGGAAACGGAAAAAGATGACAAGATCGCGTTCCTTGATGTTGGGATTTCCAGAAACGCAGACGGCTCCCTACACCACAACGTCTACAGAAAGCCCACGCACACAGATCGGTACCTGAACCAGCGCTCCTTCCATCATCCAAGCATCAAGTCATCGGTCAACCGCACGCTCGTACAACGCGCCTACAACATTTGTGACAAGGACAGCCTTCCCAAGGAACTACAGCACATCCGAACTACCCTCAAACGCAACGGTTACAATCCTAACAAGATCAGCACAGCGAAGCCGGTTCCAAACTCAAAAGCAAGGTAAGTGATCTAACCTCTCTGCTTGTCTCCCCTATTCTAGGTTCGACGTCTCACAAACTACAACGCATCCTCCGACAAGCAGGCATCGATGTGTTCCACTCAGCCCCAGCAAACTCAAGGACTTCTACATACCCACAAGGACAAACCGGACCCAAACAACAGAGCGGGAGTCTACCGGATCCCCTGTGAGTGCGGTAAGGTGTACATCGGGGAAACAAAATGCAACCTCCCCATCAGATTGAAGGAACACCGAGCACACGGCCGCAGAGGAGATTTCGAGAAGTCCGCCATCGTCAAGCACTCGCACATCAAGGACCACCAAATCGACTGGCAGGCAGCCCAACTCATCACACCCATCGACGCATGGCACCCCAGACGCATCAGAGAGGCCATCGAGATCGTCAAACACGACACTGTGCCACAGGACATCGGTTTCTTCATCAGCGACATTTGGCGACCCATACTACAGACTGAAGGATCTTCTATATCCAAAGTCCATAACCAACCCCAGACTGAGAGATCCCCTATATCCTAAGTCAACCACCCTCCTTCCCCTGTGCTTGTTAACAACTGATTCAGTTCAGTGAGCACACTCCTCTCCCCTTACACCTAGGATCCTAGTCCCATAGTCTCACAGTTTCCCGCCTGCGCGCCTCAACGAACTAATCCTCCAGCAGGGGATGATCCTCCAGCAGCCTACTTAAGCAGCAGCAGTTTCAAGAGTCCGGCATTCTCCTGAGGACGATCAGAGCATACTGATCGAAACGTCGAGTTGTACCCCCAGTTCTTTTCAGAACTAATTACTACTCAATTGAGATTCTTACATGGTGTCACCGCAATTAGTCTTACTTATCATTCTCACCATGCAAAGCTACAAATTATTATTATTATTATTATTATTATTATTATTATTATTATTATTATTATTATTATTATTATTATTATTATTATTATTATTATTATTATTATTATTATTATTATTATTATTATTATTATTATTATTATTATTATTATCATGTACTTTAAAAATAAGGGGGCTTTAAAAATAAAATGAATAAATAACACATTGGGTGTATGCATGAATAAAAAGTCAAAACAGCATTTTATACATAAATTGTATTTAACTTAATTCAAATGGACCCAGAATAATCTTTCTTAGTCTTCTGTATACTATTGATAATTAACTGTCCAAACATTGTACTAGCGACTATAATAAATGGCTCAAGAGTTCATCAATTGAAAGGAATACGGACGTCTAGGATTACTTCTACATCAAGGACTTTACACTAACGACTCGAGGCTTTATACAAATAAAACTGAGTCGGACGTGACGTATTGACTTCTTATCACACGCGCTGGTATACAGTTAACAATAGGCAAAACATATTGTCCATAGACGTGTCCTAACACGAACTGGTAGTCGTCACGCTGTTGTTGTAGACTGTTCCACTCTGCTTTGATACATTGCCGAGATTTGTAACTGGTGATTTTGGGGAACTAGACTTGGGAAAGACCCTCAATTGTGTGTGTGTAATTTGTGCAGCTATACATGTATAGATTTTTAATTTTAATGAATGACAAATTTGCCGCACTATTCGCAAGATTGAATGTTCAACTTTCGATTGTCATCCTGTTTCGGTTGTTTAGACGGGTATTTTTGTAAACACCCAATTATGTTAGACCATCCTTCCTCCATGTTTAGATGTGGTGGTGCACGACTTCATACCTTCATTGCACACGTTGTGCTAATACAATCTTGACCACAGTCAATCACTTCGTGTTGTTTGTGTGAACATACAAAGGCCACGCGACCATTGTTGACCAATGGTTCGTTCGGTCATAAACGCGGGCCTGTTCGAACACGTTCCTCCAGCTAGACAGCAGACGACAACGAACCATGCTACACTGTTCGGTCTATGGACTCGTACATTATTGAACTAGGGGAAATAGTTGAACAGATGTTATAAAAAATAATTGGTATATCCCAACATCTTATACAGTAGTAATTCTCACGTTTTACTTATTACAATACTTATACAAAAACAAAAATATATAACGTCCCTCACACATTTTAATCACCCCTCCAGTAAAAAAATGGTTCAGTCCACCGGCTCCTCAAATTATGTTAATTTATGCTAATTAGGCATCACGTGGCCCAAATCCGGCCTTCTGATTGGTCGAGAGCCCCTCAAAAACAAGCGGAATTACCTGGTCAGACGGGTTGCACTACTAATGACTTATGTGTGGACTGTGAGTTTATGCCAAAGTGCAGCGTTGTTTATTAATATTGTCACTATACTTGACAGTATAATGAGGGCCCTTATAGAAACCAATAACTCACCCCAACCTTGCTAGTAGTAGGCAAGCATAATGACGGCCCTTATAGAAACCAATAACTCACCCCTACCTTGCTAGTAGGCAAACATAATGAGAGCCCTTATAGAAACCAATAACTCACCCCTACCTTGCTAGTAGGCAAACATAGTGAGGGGCCCTTAAATAAACCAATAACCCACCCCTACCTTGCTAGTAGGCAAACATAGTGAGGGGCCCTTAAAGGATCCGTGACATAACAAGTTATGATGGCGTTATTTTATAGGTGATAATTAATAAACACTAAATCAAACAGAAAAAACGAGTTTATTACCCCGTGTCTATTTTTTAATTATTTTTTTTCATTTAAAAATATTACCCCTTCGGAACGCCCACAAAAATTCCCGCTGGCTCATGAATATATGACGTCATGCGCGTGACGTAAACGGGGTAAGGAAAGCGAAGAACGCTTCTCACGGTCCTGGCCTGGCAACGCGAAGCTACATGTGTAACGTTAAGCTGCAGTTAGTATTCACGTTTGCTCAAATGGATTCATTAGATTCATCCGATAGTGAAATTTTGTCCAAACCACGATCATGACGACATAAATATAGATCACGGTGGAGAACAGGCTGTTATTCAGCCCTATATGTTAGAGTCTGATCCATCGTTTGAATGGAACGTTTGCAGAATCTTATCAAGTTTAAAGATCCTAAGTCTGATCGCCATTATAGCAATATCATCTTTCATTTTATATATATTAATAGCCTACATGTTGAGTCAATAGTATGAATGATCCTCAAAATAATCATAACAGTTGGAAATGCCTGTATGTTAATATATGTTTATATGTTAATTTTAATATTTGTATTAGCATTGAGAAAGGACCAGATGGCAATACACACAATTGATTCTTTCTGAAGAGATGTTTTATTAATGGCTCACCGTGAGTGTACAATAGCAATTATTGTATTCCGAAAATGTTTTGAATTCTGGCTGATATTTTTGACAAACATTACTGTGTTTAAATGGAGTTAAGGAATCGCTGGGGTTAACAAACGACTAGCTGTCGTCTGTACCTAAGTACAGTATTGATACTGACAAATACTGACAATGAGCACCATTTAGTCCATGGGCTACAGACCGGAACCCTCCCCCCCCCGGGGTTTGGAGACTACTTTTTTGGGCAGCCTATTGTATCCCATTGCAATATTTGCTTCTCTGCAAAAAATACTGATTGGGGGCGGGGTCAAATTTACCCCCCACAAATACCCCCGACGCAGATCACATGTATGTAGTTCGGCTCTATGTGTCTTCCCCATGATGGATTAGGTATCTGGGAAATGATCTACAGTGTAGGAATAATAAATTGGTATTTAACGTTACACATGTAGCTTCGCGTTGCCAGGCCAGGACCGTGAGAAGCGTTCTTCGCTTTCCTTACCCCGTTTACGTCACGCGCATGACGTCATATATTCATGAGCCAGCGGGAATTTTTGTGGGCGTTCCGAAGGGGTAATATTTTTAAATGAAATTTTTTTTTTAAATAGACATGGGGTAATAAACTCGTTTTTTTCTTTTTGATTTAGTGTTTTTAATTATCACCTATAAAATAACGCCATCATAACTTGGTATGTCACGGATAACCCACCCCTACCTTGCTAGTAGGCAAACATAGTGAGGGGCCCTTAAAGAAACCAATAACCCACCCCTACCTTGCTAGTATCTCTTGTCAACAAATTGCAAAACTATAAACAACCATTTACACTCTGCTTTGAAGAATACAGTAGTTTCAATTTAACTATAGTCAGGCAACATTCAAAACATCTACTTACCTACAATCCCGGCCAAAATAGTTGGGACACGTGACAATAAACATACCCTACGCTGTCCCCGCTCTCCGCTCTCCGCTCCCCTGCTCCCCTGCTCCCCCGCTCCCCCCACCAATGTTGTTATCTCCAGCCGGAGCACAGACCGCCCAATAAGAGCCAACATTGTCAGGGGCCGGGGCCCAGCGAGATTTGGCCGGGATTGTCTGAATTCTTTGTAGTATAATATGAGCGACATGCCCATTTTATCCATGCGCTTATTGTCTGTCTTTGTGAATTTTTTTTTTTTTTTTTCAGTTTATTTTATTTTATTACTACAGTAGTATTATTAAGTTTTCTCTGGAGGGGTGTTTGGTTTTGTTTCCCAAACATGAAATAGCGTCCAAAGGTTGAATTAAAGAAAATTATTTGGGGAAAAAATAATAATGTGTTAAAATATTGTGCTGTAGATTTTACCCCAA